>VYXC01004931.1:141005-170490 GCA_013397175.1 Platysteira castanea | reverse complement strand
CCGGGCCGGGCCCAGCGCCCCGCGCCGCTTCCGCCTGCCCGGGCGCGGGCACGGGCCGCAGGTAGGCTCATCCTCCCCTCGCCGGGCCATCCCCTCCGCTCCCGGCCGATCCCTTCCCCCGCCGCGGGCACCGTGCTGGCCCNCATTGGAAAAGGCTCCACCATCACAGGAGGTGACAAAGGCACCTGAAGCACCAAAGGGAACCAGCAGGATCTCAGAAAAATGGTGTGAAGTGCTAGAGATGCTGGAGGACAAGGTAGGGAAGGAAACAGAGGTGGCCCTGGCTGCAAAGGAGATAAAAACCAGTGCACCAGAGGAAGATCTCTGATAAATCCCAGCTCTTTTGGCCAAGGCTCCTTGGCTAGAACAGCACTGATCTTTTAATTGTGTACCCACTTGTGCCATGAGTGCCTCTGCTCTCTGAAATTACAGTCAGATGTAGTTGTAAGGAGGTTCGATAACCAAGGTGGGGAGATTCTGAATCCTGATTTATTGTTTTTAAATCACACTGCTGTGCTGAAAGGGGAGCTGGGACCTGCACTTCAGCTTTTTAACTCAGCCCAGCTGTAGTTGTGAGTGGCTAATTCTTGCTGAGACAAGTTCTGGCAGAGAAGAAGTGGTCTCAACTTATTTTTAATGCTGGATTTGTTTTTAATTTGCCCAAGCTGTGAAAATCTTGAGAAGATGCTGTGTTGGAGTTTTGATACCATCTCCTGCCTTCTCCATGTTTAAAAACACAAGTTCCAGACACAACTTCCAGTATGCCTGTTGTGCTTCCGGGGAGGCTCGGCCCTGCAGCACATCTGGCACAGCTGGGGGCAAGAAAAGATTTCTCTGTGTGGATCAGCCAAACACTTTTTCCTTCCTGGAGAAACACTCAACAGGGTGGGGTTTTCTTTAACCATCTTTCCTAGTTCTGTGAATGACTTCAGGGATTGTGTGTGTACCTCCATGTGTGAAACACTTCACAGCCATTAAATCAGACTGCTTTTCCCAGGAGTTACTCTGCCATGGGATTAGGATATCCTGTTACTAAAATAGGAGGGATTTTAATCCAGGTGCTGGTTCTTTCCCAGAAAACACTACTTTGTAATAATTTCTAATGTAACTTATTTTGGTAACTTGTGTCCTGGCATTGTCCCTGTGCCAGGGCTGGTGAGCAGACACTAAAATAAAGCATGACCTGTGTTTAAAGTCTTGTGTGTTTGTGTGTACCTAAAGGTGCACGGTTGTGTTCCCTTACCTGAGCTGTGGTGAAGCCTTGTCCAAATCTCTTCCCTGGCCAGCTTCTCTGTTCCCTGCTCTTGCTGGAGGGGAAAAACAAAGCGCATTTAGGAGGTCTTATGCTTTCTTAAGCAGAAAAATGCCTTAATTATTTTGTTCCCCTGACTTCTGCCTGTCCTCCTGAGGCTCAGGTACATCTGTCCATCTCCCACTCTTGCTCCTCACTCCCGGCTCCTTCTGCTGCCCCTGGATCCTGAACTTTCCATTGCTCGCCCCAGTTCCAGCACTTTCCCTGCCCCGCCTGTGCCCAGCGCTCTGTGTCAGCTCCGGGTGCCCGTGCGGGCCCGGCTGGTTCCCGAGCGCGGGCTGTGCGCTGCCGCTGCCGGCCCCGCTCCGCCCCGGCCCCGGCCCCGCTCCGCCCCGGCCCCGGCNGAGCGCTGCCCCGGCCCGGGCCCCGCTTCAACCTCCCCGGGCTCGGCCGTGCCAGCCCCGCGCCCGCCGGGGACACGGGGCAGGGAGGGCAATTGGGCAATTGCAGGATTTTCATGAGACAGGAAACAGGAAACTGAAATTTGGAACTTTCCCCAGTTGAGAGTTATTTCGGGACGTTTGCTGGGGCTGCCTTTAAATAGGGAAAGTTCCTGCAGCAGGCTCAGGCAGTGCCTGGAGCAGTGTCCCACCGGGAACCCCCTCCTCCCCTCCAGACACTCCTGCTGTTTAATTAAAATCCCATCAGAGGCCTGGGGTGAGTGCAGGGGCTCAGGGATCAGCTGCGGATGGGAATATAAAGTCTCCCAGCGTCAGAAGGACGTGGAGCTGCTGGGGAGAGTCCAGAGGAGGCCACGGAGCTGCTCCATGTGCCAGAGCCCCTCCGCTCTGTTCACCTGGAGAGGAGGGGGCTCCTGAGAGACCTCTGAGAGCCCCTTCCAGGGCCTAAAGGGGCTCCAAGAGAGCAGGAGATGGAGTTGGGGCAAGGGATGGAGGGAAAGAACACAGGGAATGGCTTCCCACTGCCAGAGGGCAGGGATAGATGGGATATTGGGAAGGAATTCTTCCCTGTGAATCTTCCCCAGTAACACAGGTTATCAGCTGGAAAGGGTTTCCTCTACGCCTGTTCTATTCCTCAACTGCCATTGCAAGGAGCCTGTGACACCCCTGGAACCAGCTGCCTGGAGACACTTGGATTTACCTAAATACATCATTATTTCATCAATTATTTTAAACCAGTTGTAATTAATGTAAAATGAACACAAAGAATGTGCTCTTTGCTTAATCACAGAGTTGGAATAATGCACAGAGCACTGACACAGCTGCAAGAATGGAACAGATGCAAAAATATTTGGGAGGTGTGAGAGAGAGCCTGGCAGCTCCAGAAGCATCCCCCAGCTCCCACATCACCCCTCTGAACACTGTCCTCTGTTCTCCTCACAGATTCGCAGCACAGAGAGGTCCCGGATCCAAGATGAGCCCCTGAGCACCAAAGGGTTTGTGTGGTTTAAGGACTGCAACCAGGGCATCCCCGAGCCCCACAGGGAGACAACCCTTTGCCATAAGATGCTTTTCCCATCCCTGCTTCAGTCCATGGTCCGGGCCAGCAGCTGAGAGATGGCACAGAGCACTGAGCTCCAGCCGAGCTTTGAGGATGTGTTCAACATTCTGTCCCAGGCCCCAGCAGAGAAACTGCTGAGCCTCAAACTCAAACTGAAGCACTTGATCCCTGGGTCCTGCAGCAAGTTACTGCAAGCCATGGTCCTGCTTACTCTGGGGCAAGAAACGGATGCAAGAATTTGTCTGGATGCCTTGAGGGATAACCAGGCAGCCCAGTACATCCACCAGATCAAACTGGGCGCTGCAGGAGTGCAGGAAGATGGTGAGGATTTGCAGCCTGCCCCACTGGATGCAGGTGCCATGGCACTCCTGGCAGAGGTGTACACTCTGTTGGCACAGGAAAAGCTGTGCAGTCCTGAGGCAAGGGCCAAAGCCTGCCAGGCTGCCACCAAAGCCAGCCACGCCAGCAAGGACACTCAGCAGGGGACACTCAACAACATCCCAGCCAAGGAACAGGACAAGCAGGGCTCTGCAGCCAGCGTGGGCTCTGGGGACAGGTTTCGGACGCTGAGATCCCACGAGGATGCAGGATCTCCCTGCACAGCCAGCTCCAACTACGTGGTGAGGAGTTCTCCAGTGCAGATCGGAGGCAACTCAGAGCTTTCAGGCCCCCGGACCTTGTGCTCTGTGGGGAGTTCCTCCCTGTCCAGCTGTTTGGAGATCAGTGCATCACCAACAGTTGCTTTTCACACCCAGCCCAGCTGTGCTGGACAGCCCAACAGGGACAGACAGAGCCACGGCCCGCAGGAATCCAGCTGGGCCAGCACACCCAGCTCTCCCCCCGGGCAGGACACAGCTGCCCAAGGGCCCCGGCCAGAGAAGGTTCAGCAGGTCAGTCCCTGCCACCCCACATTCCCCATTCCCGAGACAGCGCTGCCCTCGGAGCCTGCCCAAAGCAGTGATGTGTCCAGCACACTGACAGAGCCTCACACACCACGAGAAAAGCAGGATGCTTTTCACAATGAAAAGCAGGATGAAAAGCAATTATCTACTGGTGTCCCTGAGCCAAGGGCTGCAGTGGACACTGCTCCTGCCCACGTGTCCATAGAGGACTCCTACATTCCAGCAGGCATTCCTTCTAACTCTGCACCTGCTTCTATTTCAACCTGTTCCCTTCCTCCTCCTACTTACTCCTTCTCCTCAACTCTTCCTCCTCTTCAGGAATCTCACTCCAACCTATTATATCCCCCTCCCCTGCGCTCATCCCCTTCTCCAGCCTGGCCCCCTCCTGCTCTCCCAGCCATGGATCCATCAGAGCCAGATGACACCAAGTTCTTCACGTTTGTTGTCCTGCACACCAGCGAAGATGAGATTGTGGCCCACCGGGTCAAGAACCTGCTGGAGAGCATGGGGGTGTCCAATGGTGCCACACTCGAGGACTTCCTCATCGCCGGACGCAGCCACATGATTTGCTTCCAGGAGGCCATGGAAAACTCTGCCTTCATGATCCTCCTGCTGACCAAGAACTTCCCGTGCAACCTGTGTCTGTTCCAGACAGACACCGCTCTGATGCAGTCCATCCTGGACCCCTCCAAGCAAGACTCAGTCATCCCGTTTTTACCCAAGGCCAACGCCCTGGAGCGCAGCCGGATTCCCACGCAGCTCCGAGCGCTCGTGACCCTGAACGAGAGCTCTCCTCACTTCCTCAGCAATGTGCACAAGACTTTTAAGCCCAAGAAGATCAGGGAGAAGAAAGCCCTGTGGGACCAGATGCAGAGAAGGAAGCTCCAGGCCTCTCTGGAGCGGTACCAAGCCCAGCAGAACTTGGCTGCCCTGAGCCTGGGCTCCCCTGCCTGGGTGCCTCCAGCAGCACCACGGCCGCGGCCACCAGAGCCATCACCCCAACCCTGGTGTCCCCCTGCCCCGATGGACCCCCTGCCTCCTCAGAGGGGTCCTCCCCCTTCCCAAGCACAGCTCCCCCCAGGCCACTACAACATCGTGCCAAGCCAGGGAGGGCTCATCATCCAGAACGCCCGGATGGTTCAGATCGGGAACCACAACGTGATGCAGGTGGAAACTGCCCCAGCCGGGCCACAGGACAGCCAGCAGCAAAGCAGGCACAATGTCTGAGCCAGGGCAGCCACGGTCAGAGACAAAATTCATTTCAAATCCTGAATTCAAGTGATTGTGCAGGGACTGGGACTACTATTCTATGCATCAAGAGCCATTTTCCTGAAGCATGAAAGAAAATTCTTAATTTTTTGTTGGAAAAAAGACATGGAGATCTCTTGGAACTGTTTTTCCTTGTGCTTGTTTTCAAGTAACTGAGAAAATTATTTTCCTGACTCTGTGGAGCTACTTGAAGATTTTATAAATAAATTTTAATTAATTTATTTGTGTTCCTCTTGTTCTTCCCTGTAGAATTAGAAAAGGGATAGTCAGGGATATATGGAAAACTATGCTGCATGTCAGGTGGAGGGGCTGGGAGATGGCACTGACCAAATGATCTGAGGGACAGTCTGCAAGGGATGTTTTGGGAAGCTGCCTTTAAGGAAAGAATGGGATGAAAAACCAGAAGCCCTGAGCAGAGCAGTGCTCCAGGAATGCGGAGTGGGAGGGGTGATTTTGCAGGATCTGAGCAAGGGATGTACCAGCCTGGTACCTACTGAGCTCTAACACCAGGAGGGCACCTGGAGCAAATCCACCGACCCCTCGCTCCTCCTGCCACGCTCCAGGCACAGCCATTTTCCTGATCGTCAGCAGAGGTCACCCCAAAGCCACCGAGAGACTGGAGGTGGGGCTGTTCCCTTCCAGCACCAGCTCAGCCTGTGCCAGGAGCAGGGCAGAGCTCCTGGAGAGCCGCTGTGATCAATCCAGTGATCCTGCACTGATCCAGGGCCCTGAGCTGGGCCCTCTCAGGGCCTCATTCCGGACTGCAGTCTTTGTCCAAGAGCCAGCCGAGCCCCACAGCCACCCCCTGTATGAGACAGATGTCCCTGAGTCCTCGGTCTCTGAGCTGCCCCCAACTCCTGGTTTCCAGCTCTCAGTTTGGATTTCAACTCTGCAGGACCCAGTGACAATGGATTCACTCATCTACTCCTTCCAGAGCCTGCTGGCACCCTCCAAGTGCTCCAATTCCTTTTATTTTCCTGGTTTCTCTCCTCCTTAGCACCATTAAGAGGTGGTGTGCTACTGCAATTCCTGTCCCGTGCAGTTGGTGCAGGACAGTCCCTCCCCTTGGGAGCACACGCACATCCCTCCTTTCCCTGCTCCTCTCCTACTATAAATAAACACCATGCAAAATTAGTCAACTGGAAGCTGCTCCAGCTTGTAAACAACCTCAGCACAGCCACATCCAGAGTGCTTGGATCACACAAAGGGGAGGGAGAGCTGTGTCTGGCATACAGGAGGGTCTGCAGCCACCACAGTGGAGAAAAAACTCCTCTCTGTCCAAGATAATTAACAAAATAATCACTGAAACATTGCCCTGCTCCCCACAACTCCGTGTTTTCCCCACATGGAGCTGGCCCTACAGTCAATCAGGCCTGTTCAGTGTAATTACCCCTAAATCATACAGTGATTTCTCCCACCCTGTAATTACTATCAACATTCAATTGCTAGGCCCTCTATGTAATTACAGATTATTTATGTGTTTAAAAAAAGTGAAGCCTTTTCCATCACCCTGAATATTCTCCTCCTTGGGGCTGTTGTACCTGACTGGATCCCCCAGGTCCTCGAGCACAAGAGCCCAGCTCCAGAGCTGCTCCTGCACAGAGTAACTCCGTTCCCCTCTCTCCTGCCAGCACGGTGGGTGCAGATGGAATTGCCCTGAGCAGCTCCTGCCTCGGTCCTAGGCCACCTGGCTCCTTGTGCCTGCCCGGCAGCTGCTCCCCACACACCTGCAGATACCTGCAGCACGGGAGAAGGGCTGGGTGGGAGAAGCACGTCCCCAGGCTCAGCAGACACTGCTTAAATGTCATTTTTAGCACAAAGGCACCATCATTCATCAAGGCACCAGTGGAGGAGGATGGAGCAATTAACAACAGGACAAACATTCAAACATTTTATCCACCCACCCTCCCTGGGGAAGGCCCTCCACTTTTGGGGATCCAGGTCCCTGTGTGGAACTAGCTCCAGCACCAGTAATTTCTCTGTTTTTACTGTCCCTGATGGATTTGAGATTGGCAAACAAACTGCTGACACTGGGTCCCTCTTTCTGCCTGCTGTGCCCACTGTCCCACATGTGTAAGGCAGGTAACACCCGAGTCAACAAAGATCCTCTCACACTGTTTGGTTTACATCAAAATATAAAGCAAAACACGTAAGAAGAGGTGTCACTTCAGTGTTACCCTTTTCCAGGGGAAATGTCTGCCACTGCAGCACAGATTGGTTTTTCACAGGAGTAACCATGAAATGAACCAATCATGCCTGTTAACTGCAAACACCCCCAGAATTCCACACCCACAGTGTCCCATCCCTGGGAAACAACCTGAAAATAGAGGAAAAAACCTGAAAAAGAGGCTTATCAGGAAGAAGTCCAAGGCACTTGCATTCTAGCAGCCATTTTTTGTTTTATTATTTAAAGTTAAGAGCGCTCGTCAGCTCACAAAGGAACAAATCCCATTCCTGCAGTTTAGTTCAGGTTTCAGCCAAAAGGGAAAAAAAATAGAAGGCAGCTAAACTAACTCTGCACTTTACAGCTCAATTCAAGTTAAACCTCCTTGCTTTATAAATAAATGTTATAGCTAACACTGCAAAATGTACTGGCAGATCTACAATACCTTGAAGGGGCAGAGAGCGTGGTTATTGAGGCTGATAAATACAAGTAGAGAAGCTTCAGTAGCACAGAGAGCGAGGGTGGGGCCAGGGGTCTGCTCTCCCAGGTGGGACCTTTCCCAGAGCTCCGAGGCAGCTGCTTCCCCCCTCAGCTGTGCCTCCCACCCTGCTCAGGGCCAGGGGATGAGCCACGGGCTGCCCAGCACCCCCTGCACCAGGACAAACTGCTGGAAACTCTTTATTTTCCACCACGGAGGGCTCTGCTCATGGAGGCCAAAACCTGCCCTGAGACTACAGAGTTAAAAACAAGGCGTGTGCAGATCCTCATCAAAGGAAGGAGCTTGCCCTAACAGCAGCCAGGGGAGATTTCAAATTCCACCTTGGAAGTAGCACCATCCTCAGCGAAGTTACAAAAAAAAAAAAGATAAAGGAAAAAAAGAAGACTCAAAAGCCCAAACCAGCTGCTAAGAACCCACTGCACGAGGTCTCAGAATGGGGCAATAACAGAGCCCAAGCAGGTGATACTAAAGCCTCAGAAGGACAAGGAGGCACCTTAAACTCTCATCTCTTGCTTCTTCCTTCAGCCCACCCTGGTGCAAACCCACCACAGACACTCGCTTGCTTTCATAACCCCCTCCAGGCACCTCCACACTACAGGTACCTCCTGGCCTAAAGGGCTTGCGAGAGCTCAGCCTCGAAAACACTCCAAAATGTGCTGTTTCAGCTCCCAAACCATCCCCGTTCACCCTTCCAGCTCAGTCCCTGCTGACCTCTGGAGCTAAAGCACCTCCGTGCTGGGAATGGAGCGAATGGGTGTGGACAAGCCAAGGGCCTGAACACCACATCAGGACTTTGTTCTTAAAGTAGTTTTTCCTCCCCATTCATAAACTACAACATCTATGGATGTATAACTGTATAACCAGAACTGACCTTCCTCTATCTTACAGGATTGGAGAAGTCTTGCAGCATAGATAGGGCCTGGCTCTACGAGAGAAAAAACATCCCAGCTTTATGCACAATCATGGAAATCTCAGGCGTTTAACACCATTTGCTACTTGGCCAACCAAGAGAGAGACAAACCCCATCCTCAGCACACCCAGCCCTGTGCCTTTCTGGGCAGGGCACGAGCCCCTCGGCTGCTGGGCATGGGCTGTGCCAAACCTGGCAGGAGGGAGGGGAAGGGATTAGCTGGAGGGTGTTTTATTCCTCACTCACTTTCTATCAGTTGGGTGTGTGGGGTGGGAAGGGCCAGAGCACGTGGGGGATGTGTGGCTGCTCCAAGCTGAACACTGAGTTAATCCAGCACTAACGGGAGAGGCAGCAGGTCCCAGGCAATCTCCGTTTCCTTCCTTCTCAGGACAAGGTGGTGGCATGGGCAAGGGCAGGGGCTGTGGCCTTCTGTGGACAGAGTGCACTGGAGAGAGCTGGTACCTGCAGGCGACAACGAGGGACAGCCATGAACTCTGGAGCCTCCTCCTCCCCTGCCCTGACACGCCAGCTGGGTGGTGACAGATGGGGACAAAGCTCAGCACAGCGACAGCCCACGGCACCTTGCCCAGCCCGAGCCCTCCAGCTGCACAACCTCAGTGGGGTGGGACAGACTGGGGACCATCGGCTCCCACGTCCTAGTGCAGCTCAATGAAGGCTTCCAGCTCCTCGGGGATGAACCCCTTGTAGGGAATCTTGTGCTTGTCCAGGGCGCGAGCAGCAAGGCACTGGAGGGTGATGTAGTTGAAGGGCTGCATGGTGCTCTTGGTGAGCAGCTTCTCGTCCAGCAGCTCGTAGGCCGTCTGCTTGAAGGCGTTGGTGGCGTCCATGTGCGCCCCGGCCTCCATCAGGGCGCTCATGATCAGCGGGCAGTTGTTGCGGGCAGCCACGTGCAGGGGGGTGTTGTTGTCATAGTCCCGGCTGTCGGGGTCCGCCCCGCACTCCAGCAGCAGGTTCACCACGTGCAGCGACGGGAATTTGCCCACGGGGTAGCGCCCCACCGTCGTGGTGTCCTTGTCCACGGCCATGTGCAGCAGGGTGAAGCCGTTCTTGGCGCGGGGGCTGCACTTGAGCAGGCGGTAGATGGTCTGGCGCTTCTGGTGCTCCTGCTCCGGGGTGCATTCCACCTTCTCCAGCAGGAAAACCAGGTGCAGGATGATGGCCAACGTCTTGGTGAACTGCGCCGAGTCGGCCACGGGGTCCTTGCCGTGCACCAGGGCCCTCTCCACCTCCCGGACCCCTTTGCTCAGCACCCCGATGAGGTCAGAGAAGCCCAGGTGGGTGGCTAAAGTGCCTTTGGAGCGGTCCTGGAGCACGTAGGAGTAAAGCTCGGCAAAGGAAAGGAAACTGCTGGCAGTCATGGGGCTGAGGGGCTCCAGGTTGCCTTGCTGCATGTCCAGGGCATACTTCCACAGGTTAATGCAGCGCTCGAAGTTGCCGGAGTCGGCGTAGACGGCGCCGCGGTAGCGGATGTAGTAGGAGGTGTCGGGGTGGGAAGGGCCCAGGATGCGCTCGCGGATCAGCAGCGCCTGCATGCGCATCTCGTCGGGGTCCGTGATCAGGGCTTCCAGCTCCTCCAGAGAGCTCACCTCCCGGGAATAGTCGTAGGCCAGCACCAGCTGCCGCGGCTCAGGCTTGGGCAGGTACCGGCCGCCCTCGCAGCGCAGCTCCATCGCCCTGCGCCAGTACTTGTGGGCTCCCAGCAGGTCTCGCTTCTTGTCCACGAACGTGGCACCCAGCAGCTCCAGGGCTTCCACAGCAGCCTCTCGAGTGCAGAACACGTTCGGGACCTCGTCCTGGCTGGACGCTGAAGCACCGCATCCCTCGCAGCCCTCTTCACTGCAGCCCCTCTGATGGCTCCCACCGGAGGCACAGGTCCCACTCTGGCTCCCCGCAGCCTCGTCCTGCTGCAGCCCCCCCTGGATCAGGTACTCCACGATGTTGGTGTGGCCGGTGACACTGGCAGCGAGCAGAGGCGTCATGCCATAGCCGTCCTTCTCCATGCGGGCCTTGGAGCGGAGCAGCAGCTGCAGGATCTCCAGGCTGCCCGACTCGGCGCAGTCGTGCAGGGCCGTGTTTCCCTTCACGCTGCGCCGGTTCACATCGGCCCCTTTCTCCAGCAAGTACCGGGCGATCTCCCGGTGCCCTTTGTAGCAGGAAATCATCAAGCACGTGTGGCCGTGCCGGTTGGCCACCTCCAGGTCGGCCCCGCGCTCGCCCACCAGGTACCGCACGATCTCCAGGTGCCCGTCGAAGCAGGCGGCCCGCAGCGGGGTGGAGTTGGTCAGCGTGGTCTGGTTCACCGAGGCGCCGTGGTCCAGCAGGCTCCGCACCACGCCCAGGTGCCCCGCGGCCGAAGCCGCCCACAGCGGCGGGGCCCCCTCGATGGTCTCGCCGTCGAAGCTGACGGAGCCGCCCTCCTCCACGCGGGCCCCGCAGTGATCCAGCAGGTACTCCACCACCTCCAGGTGCCCGTGCCGGGCCGCGATCAGCAGCGGAGTGCTGCCGGCCCCGGGGCCGCCCCCGCCGCCGGGTCCCGCCGTCAGCGCCTCCAGCTCCTCCCGGCTGCGGCTGCCCAGCAGCTTCTGCAGCAGCTTCAGCTTCCCGTCGCGGGCCGCGTTGTACACGGCCGTGCGCAGGTCCATGGCGCCAGGGGCCGCCTCCAGGCCATGGACCGGCGGCGGCGGCGCAGCCCCAGCGCGGCGCGGGACAGGCGGGGGGCGGCGGGACCCCCCTGCCCTCAGCGCGGCGGGACCTTCACCGCCCGGGCCCGGCCGCCATCTCAGGCTGCGCCGCGGAACAAAATGGCGCCGCGCGGGGCGGAGCAGGACACGCTGTGGATATTGGGAGCTGTAGTCCCGCGCTAGGCACTGCTCGCCCGGTGCCGCACCCTGCGCACTCTGTTTCCCAGAAGGCGGCGCGGGTGGGGGAGAGGAGGGAAGGACGTGCGACCTCTCCGCGCGGAGCATGCTGGGGAGTGTATTCCCGTCGCCCCGTTGCCGGTAGCGCCGTTAACGGGGCCTCACCGGCGCCGGGACTACGTTTCCCAGAGCGCCCCGCGCGCAGCAGGCGCTGTCCAGGTGTGCCTGCGCTTCCCAGCTTGTGCTCGTTGTATAGCGGTTTTATTTCTCTTAAATTCCTTGATGTTATTGAACTTCAAAACACAGCGGCTACACAGCATTAATCTGACGTTGTTTAATTGCAGGCTTCGTGAGATTATAATGTCCTGAGCTGTAACGGAGCCGCAGGGATCACGCAGTCCAGCCCACGGCCCTGCACAGGTCTGGTGGTGCGTTTTAAAGTACGAGTTTCGTGCCTTGGAGGTGGCAAAGCCTCGTCCCCACCAGCGAACACAGATTTATTCCCTCCAATTCCCTCCACAGGACATCACGTCCAGCTCGCTCCATCCCCGAGTGACAATAGCTGCCCGGAGTGAGGGAAAACACTCAAGCAATAAATAACTCATCTTAGATGAGCAAAGCTTTACTCACCAGCGCCTATTTTTAGGGCATAAGTTGAGTTTAAGTGTCTCTAATCTTTATAGAGAGAGCTGGCACAGGGTTTCTCCCACTGTATTTTATTTATAGCTGGGTTTCTCCTACCCAGGGAAATAAGCTTAGTCTCATTATTTCCATTATTATTATTCTGTCTGTCATGATTATTATTCAGTCCATCCACCCGTTTTAGGTCTTGTCTGGAATCACGGTGGATTATCCCCCTGACGCCTGTTGCCTTCACACAGAATATCACTTTTGTTGCTAAGAAACTGCTTTTGCATAACAGGCAGCGGGAGCCCAATTTTCACTTCAGCAGCTCCTGAAAGTCACCGGGAGCAGCAGCAGCTCCTGGAGCCACAGCCAGAGCGCCCGTGGCAGAACTCCCACTCGAGGGCTGTGCCTGGGGCTGTTCCCTGTGAGGCTGGGCCGGAATTGTCAGAGCAGCTGGGGCTGCCCCTGCATCCCTGGGACGGGGCCGGACGGGGTTTGGATCACCCTGGGACAGTGGGAGGGGTCCCTGCCATGGCAGGGGTGGCACTGGATGGGATTTGGGGCCCCTCCGACCCAAACCTGGAATTCTGTGGCACAGCGGCTTTGTGTTTGAGAAGAAAAGAGACAAAGGTGCCTTGAGCATCTCCAGGGTGCCCGTGCTGTGCAAGGGCAGCTCCCTGCCCGTCAGGACAGGAGGAATCCGGGAATCCTTGAGCTTGGAAAAGCCCTCCAGGGTCATCGAGTCCAACTTCTCCCTCAGCCCTGCCCAGGGCTGTGGGAACACACAGCTCTGGGCACGAGTTAATCGTGTTTTCAGCAGCAAAAGCCCCACGAGTTGAGCACTGTGAACCCTCTGGGTGTGTGTGTGCATTCCGGGGCTGTGCACACCCACCCTGGGGGTGCCGTGTCCCTGTCCCTGTCCCTGTCCCTGTTCCTGTCCCCTCTGTGCACACCCACCCTGGGGGTGCCGTGTCCCTGTCCCTGTCCCTGTCCCTGTCCCCTCTGTGCACACCCACCCTGGGAGTGCCGTGTCCCTGTCCCTGTCCCCTCTGTGCACACCCACCCTGGGGGTGCCGTGTCCCTGTCCCTGTTCCTGTCCCCTCTGTGCACACCCACCCTGGGGGTGCCGTGTCCCTGTCCCTGTCCCCTCTGTGCACGCCCACCCTGGGGGTGCCGTGTCCCTGTCCCTGTCCCTGTCCCCTCTGTGCACACCCAGTGCAGACCCCCAGCCCCCGGGCTGTTTGTGCTGCAGGTCAAGGCTCACACACGGTGACATTTCCTCTCCCCGCTGGCTCTCGTGTTGCCATGGTGACCAGATGCACTCGCTCTTTTATCTGAAGTATCTATTAACGAAAGCTTCCTATTAATTTCCCCTCCATAGAGTCCATTAGGAATTCACCAGAACGCCACGGAGGCTTTTTAGGTCCCAAATCCACCTCAGAACCCGCCCCCCGTTCCTGGGTGGGCTCAGGGACATCGTGGGGTGAAGTGCAGCTGATGGAAATGGTTTTCCCATTAATAAGAAATTTCTCAGTAATGAGGGAATAAAGAGCAGGAGGAGAAATGTCACAACAGCCTCTCCCTGCAGATCCCTGGATCTGGGATGTGCTGGAGCCTCAGCCCCTCACCCCCAACCTTCCCCAGACCAGGGCTCCCAGCCCCAGTGTCCAGCCTGGCCTTGGGCACTGCCAGGGATCCAGGGGCAGCCACAGCTGCTCTGGGCACCCTGGGCCAGGGGCTGCCCTCCCTCACACCCAACAATTCCTGCCCAAAATCCCACCCATCCCTGCCCTCTGGCACTGGAAGCCATTCCCTGTGTCCTGTCCCTCCAGCCCTTGTCCCCAGTCCCTCTCCAGCTCTCCTGGAGCCCCTTCAGGCCCTGGAATGGGCTCTGAGCTCTCCCTGGAGCCTTCTCTTCTCCAGGTGAGCACCCCCAGCTCTCCCGGCCTGTCCCAAGGTTGGAACCTCTTTCCTGAGCAGCTCCCACTGACCCAGCATCTGGGAACAAAGGCTCTCCGAGGGTGTCAGGGACGTGTGGCTGCTCCCGGGTCCTCCCGCTGAGNCATCTGGGGCACAAACGAGGGGCTCGAACCCCCCAACATCTGGGACAGGAACGAGGGGCTCAAACCCCCCCAACATCTGGGACAGGAACGAGGGGCTCGAACCCCCCCAACATCTGGGGCAGAAATGAGGGGCTCGAACCCCCCCCAACATCTGGGGCAGAAATGAGGGGCTCGAACCCCCCCGTCCCTCCCCTACAGAGCACAGACCCCCCCAGGGGATCCCTGTGTAGGGTTTGGGGATGACACAGAAAAAGCCCCAGCCAGAGCTCTGGGAATAAGAGAGGAGTTAAATCCCCACGGGAGGAAGAGCAGATAAAAAGTGAGGCGTTGTGACAGGGCTGCCAGGCTGCCTGGCAGGAGGGTTAATTTTTTGTGAAACTGCCATTTCATATTCCCTTTCAGACAAGCTGAATTACACGGTGCTGGCTGCTGCAGGAGGAGCATAATTTCCTTCACAGAAATAATGACAGGGTACTTAAAGAGCAAGTGAATGGATGGCTGAAGTACTGGGCAGAGACTTCAGAAATCCAGGCTGAGCCCTCACCTTTACAGGAGGCTCCTTCGGTGACCTTGGGCCAGTCATTTAATCTTCCTGTGTCTCAATTCCCTGCCAATAACGTGGCAACAATAACTGCTCTCTGTCTGCCTGCCTTATTTAGGCTGCAAACTCGGAATTTACAGCTCGTGTTGCTCTGCTTTGAAGCCAAAGAGCTTCAGTCCGTGCTGAGGTGTCTGGGACAACCACGGTGTGCAATGTGGAGAATAACAAAGGCTGGGGTGGGTGGTTTGGAACATCCTCAGTGTGAAAGGCTCAAGAATTCCTGATCCATTGCTCCCCGTCTCTTCCCTCAAAATGTGGAGGAGTTTGGAGCTGTGCTAAGAGTTCCAAAAGCATCAAAATAATTTAGGAGCAGAGTCCATACTGCTTTATTGAATCCCTGAGTTCCTTCTGAAGCAGCGAGTGGGTAATTTAGAAACCTGCAGAATTTCCTTTGTGCTCAGTCAGGGCTGCAGCAGCTCCTCAGGTTTTTCAGTGCAAATTGAGGTTTCCAGGCTTCTGTGTACCCAGGTTTTATCCATCTCCTCAGCTTTCAGCAGTTGGTGTGATTTCCTGGAGCCAGGGAAGATGGGTCCCTGCTCCCAGAGCCAGTGAACACCAGATTTCCTCTGTAGTTAAGCAATTTGCTGTACACAGGGAACAATTCTGAAAACAGGGAGAAATGGCACCCTGACACCAGCAGGGACGATGGCCCCAGCCCCAGCTGCTGCGGGGCCTTGGTGCTGCCAGTGCCTCCGTCCCAGGGCTCTGGTGACATTGCTGGCTGGGGTGAGAGGGGCACGGGTGCCTGCAGGAGGATTTGGGTCAGCCTGCAGGGGAGGAACAGGCAGGGGAGGCTTCTGGGGGACCCGAAATCACAGTTTCAGTCCCATCACACCCCAGCCCGGCCACTGCAGCGTTAGTGGCTGCACTGCTGCCCTCGGAGTTTGGGGTGGGTTTGATCTGAGGTGGGGAAGGAAAAGACAGGGGACAGAGACTCATTGTGCTTTATGAAGCCTGGATCTTTTCTTCCAGGCACCATCAAATGACAGCCATTTGTACAGGTTTGAAACTCTCCTGGCAACAGATTTGGGGCTGCCCCTGGATCCCTGGCAGTACCCCAGGCCAGGCTGGACAGGGCTTGGGGCACCCTGGGACAGTGGGAGGTGTCCCTGCCATGGCAGGGGTGGCACTGGATGGGCTTTAGTGTCCCTTCCAACCCAAACCATTCTGTGATTCCTCAATCACATCTGCCATAGTTCCAATGATGTGGGCAATGCTGAGCCTGGTGGGTTAAAAAATAAAAAAAAAAGGAAAAAGAGAAAAGTGCTCGGCAGCACAAACAACCCAAATTATTAAAGATATTTCAGTGCTTTTACCACTGGCCTCGGCAGGATTCAGGAGTTTCATTTTCACACCTAAATACCTTTGAGAATGGAGGCTCTGAGTGGTGTTGAAAATTTGTTCTTTTTATATTTTAAAGCCCTGTTGGAAGCAAAGGGCTCAACTCTGCAAGTAACCCCTGCCAGGCATCAAGGTCCCGGGGGTGTCCGAGTGCCCTGACCCTGCAGGGCAGTGTTTGGGGGGGGTTCCTGGTGTCCTGGGGATCACTGAGTGTCCTCCTCAGTGGCTGTTTGGGGGCTGTGTCTGGCTCTGGGCTGAGCACAGGGCGGAGAACTCGGAGCTGGTTTTGTTCTCGCTGAGCTCCAGGGGCCGGGCCCTTCCCTGCCCCTGTCCGGCCACGCTGGGAGGGGCCGGGGGGTTGGGAGGGGACACAGCAGGGACAGGTGACCCCAGCTGATCCCAGGGACATTTCAGACCTAGGACATCATGCTCAGGATATAAACGGGGCCAAAGAAGGGACATTTGGGCTGGGAGCAGAAGGAGCCACGACAGGAGCTGCAGCACCCCAGCGCACTCGCACAGCCGGGCCGAGGCAGCCTGGGCTGGATGGCAGGCTATGATTTGTTGTCACCTTTACAAACACAACAACAAAATCACTAGTCTTCCACACAGAGCCAGGCCAGGAGAGCAGAGCTTCCTCCTCAGGGACGTCCTCCCACACGTCTTCTCCCGGCATCCCTCCTCGTTCTCAGCCTGTAATCCTCGTTCCCGTGCCTCCTTCAGGGAGGGATGCTGCCCTTTGCAGCCTTCCTCCCCAGGCCACATCGAATCTCCCTGTAATCATCTCTCCAACTGGTGGCTGTTCCCCTGAGTTTCTGCTCCATTTTCCCACTCCAGAGGCTCTGTGGGGACATTGGGGCTCAGCAGGGGCTCCTCCTGCCTTACCCTGTGACAAACTGCTCCAGGAGTGCTCTGTCAACCTCTCTGCCTCCCCGCTGTACTTCAGTCTGACTAAAACAGGCAAATGCAATATATGCTGGGGAGCTCTGGAGGAAAGGACTCTGCAAAGGGAAGGACAATGGTAGTGCCGAGTTTCCTGGAATCCCACTGAGAGGCTGATTTAAGCAAGGAAAACAAACCCCTCTTGCTGCTTCCTTTCTCTGGATTTGTTGATGAGCAATCTTTGGTCCAGGCCCAGCTTTTCTCTGTTAATACCTCACGTGGATGAGGCATGGAAGGACAGTGCTGGCTCACACCCATGGAAAGGATCCGACTTTATTTCTTGTCCAGTAGATCTTTACTCACCTCAGCCACTGAAGTCAGGCAGGGAACGGCCTCTTCCCATCTTCACCCAGCCTGCCATGGGTACTTCTGTGAGCCGGTGGGGAAAAAGGGGAAAGAAAGAAAGGAACCCATCCCTCAGCAGCCTTGGCTGCTCCTTCCACGGGAGGATGAAGAGTGAGCAGCTACAGGGAGGGTTTGGTTTGGTGCTGCTGGCAGGGGCTGTGCTCTGTGGGAGCTCGTGGGGAGCAGCCCCAGCCCTCCCTCCCCCTCCGTTTCTGTAACAGATGTGCTTTCTATGGACACTTTATTCAAACTCCAGATGGGTGTTTCAGCCTGGGGATTTGTGCTGCTCCGAGATAAGAGCCCTTTGTGCTGGCCTAGGTAGCAGGAGTGTTTGTGATAGCTGGGGCTGATACCAGGAGATGTCCAGGTGGTCTTATTTAACAGAGAGCATTAGTGACACTGCCATTGTCCAGGAAATCAGATAAAAGTGGGTGCAGGTGTTACCCAACACCATGTTTGTGTAAGGACAGAGCCAATGCTGAACACGGGGGATGTGTTCTTGCACAAAACTGCTGTCACGCCAAACCACGGGTAAAATTTAACCAGGACTTGGGCTTGGACGATCCTTGTGAGTCCCTTACAACAGGGAGTGTGCACTCCTTGTCACACTGGGTATGGGGTCACCTGCCTGGCCTTGGATTTCCTACACTGAAGCATTTCACCAAAACCATCACACATTTTCTTCTCTGCCCTCCCGCAGAGGGGTCTGCAGTGAAAACGTCTGCGGAGTGAGACAATATTTAGAAATAAAAATTCAGGACAATTCAGTCTTCAGCCCAAGATAATTGGAAGAGAGGATGAATTGTAAAGAAGAATGAATTTGAGAGAGAAGACAGTTGGGGAAATGCTAAGCTGGACTGGGATTCCAGGTGACAAGGACAATTTTCAGTCCTTGTTCTGGGACGCAGCCCCACGAAAGGATTTACCACCAATCATTGCTAGACAGTCACATAAAAATCAAGACAGGAGAAGTGTGAGCAGGAGCTCCTCTCCTGGTTTCACAGGCAGGCATTCCCTGCTCAGAGCGAGGTGTTTGTGGGAAGCACAAACCACGGGAGGTTTTTGTCCAGACCGGCTCCGTGGGGCCGTGCTTCTCCGTGCTCTGTTTTTCAGGAGGGGATCTCTGCCACTTCTGCTTTGTCCCAGAGATTTCAGGGACGTGGCTCCTTGTGCTGGTGGCAGCTGGACCTTCCCTCCCTCCCTGGTAATTGTTTCTAT
Source organism: Platysteira castanea (assembly GCA_013397175.1). Lineage (NCBI taxonomy): Eukaryota > Metazoa > Chordata > Aves > Passeriformes > Platysteira > Platysteira castanea. The sequence continues at coordinate 151,957 of VYXC01004931.1, read as the reverse complement.
GGATGGGAGCTAAACTTAGCTCCAGAGCAGGGAAAACGCCTGTCTGGGAAGAGTGGGCACTCGTGGCCTCCAGCTATCTCCGACCAGGCTCATCACGGAGAGATCCCCAGCTGCCCTTGCAGGCTGTAAATTAAACAAACAGTATTTCCTCTGCACCAGAGCACAGGGAGGGCAGGGAGAACAATGTGGCCTTATTGCTGTTATTTCCTTTGGTTTCAATCTCTGTCCTCTGCCCCCACCTCCTCCCCAGCCCCGTGTCTCCCACTTTACCCGATTTGTCATTTATTACCGTGCTTTAAAGAGAGGCAGGGGGAAAAATGCTCAGTGCAAATTATATTTTGAGCTGTTGTGCTTTGCCTCTTTGGCGGATAATAAATCTCTCTGGCAATGCTCCTCTGTATAGGATTTGTCATTAAATGCAATTAAACAAACCCTGCAGGTGTCCATGATCAGGCCTGCAGCAGCCCATTCACAACTGCAATGTTATTATCAGCCTGACAACAAAACACCAGATATTTCCTGAGCTCCTCTGATCGATGAGCTTGCCTGACTTGGAACTGGAGGGAGGAGAGAAGGGGGACCAGAGCGGTTCAAATGCTCTTTAGACTTATTGATGGAAAAGTCACAAAGCTGCTCAGCAATCAGAGGGAAGGTGGAGAGAGAAAAGGGCCGAGGGACAGGAGGGCTAAAAGGGGAAAGTGAGAGAGGAGCGTTTGTGAGTGAAAAGGCAGAAACAAGGCGAGCTAACACATGGTGCCGTTCCACCCAGTTAGCTGGTTAAGGCACAAGACTGGGGTTTAAGAGGCAAGGAAGGTGTTTCAGGGATGATCTTTGGCAGCTGGGCTTTTAGTGTTGAGTCGTGTATCCTCCCTGCCCAGCTGGCACAACAATTCCCCCCACCCTAGGGCAGAACTTGGCTGGGAGGTGACCCTGTCATCCAGGGATGTCCCTCTGCCTCCACAAACTGCAGCCAAGTGGTTGGATCAGGATCAGGCACCCACCTAACTTCAAATCCCACCTGGAACAGCCACTGGAATTGGATGGGGCTTGGAGCAGCCTGGGGCAGTGGAAGGTGTGGAACTGGATGAGCTCTGTGGTCCTTCCAGCCCCAGCCACTGGGGTTCTGTGACTCTCTGAGTGCAGTTCTCCCCTGTCCTTGCTCACACCAGAGCACGTCCTGGCACCGCTGTGGAAGCTGCAGAGGCGCTGCTGACAGGGCTTGTCCAGAGCAGATGCAACAACATTCACACCAGAATTGTTGTGTGCTCTGACAATCAGGAACAGGGAAAAAATCTCCTGTGGTTCCTGTCAGCCATCCCAGGCAGCCTGTGGAGTGTGAAGGTCAGGGATTCACAGGGGACTGGCTGCCATCGAGTCCAGTGAGAGAGAAAAATTTGCCCACACCGGTGGAATTCTTCTGCCTGGCTCGTTTGCTCAGCTCAGCCTCGGGGTGCTCTCGGGATGAACCCCTCTCCCCTCCTGTCCTCACCCCAGGAACCCTGGTTCAGCCCAGTCGGTTCTGGGGCACACATGGAATTGCAGTGACAAGGGACAGAGCTCACATCACTGTCCCAGTGCCACCTGGAACAAGGGATTTTGGGGTTCCATGAAGGGAGTCAAGCTATCAGCAGTGCCTGTGTAGGGTGTGAGGGGTAATTATTTACTCCTACAGTAAAAAGCTTTTGCAGGGGTCTTTGACTGAGGTTTCAGAGCCTCATCTGTAGGGCAAACAGCCTGGACCCTGTTTGCTGCCATCCGAGGTCACAATGGAATCGTGACAGATGGAGCCAGGATTCTGTGATCAGGCCATGGGTCTCAGAATGAAAATTTCCCTGGAGCCTGCACCCAGATCACTCTGCAGCACTGGCCTCTGGCTCTCTGGCCTTTGTAAAAATCCATGAATAAAACTGATGAATAAGTCTGTTTTGTGTGGCCTCTCCTACAGACCGTGGGGACATCTGCTGTACCACTGGGTCAGAACACCTGGGAGCCAGGGGTGTGGGCAAACCCAGCCCACATCCGAACTGGGACAGGCACTGCCCCGTTCCAATCCCTCCCACATCCCTCGGATCCCGCCCGGGTCCTGCTCTCTGCCGGCATCCGCGATCGCCGGGGGTTCGCGGGGGGCTGGGGCTGTCGCACGGGGCCTGGGGGAGAGGGACGAGAGCTGGAACATCCCGGGGCCAGCCCGGCGCTGCTGCTGAGCGTCCCTGGGCCGGGGCTGCAGCGGTGCCAGCGAGGCGGGGCTGCCGCGGGTGCGCAGGGAGCGCTCCGGATCCACAGCGGGGCCGGGCTGGGACCCCCGGAGCTGCCCCCCCTGCCCGGGAGAGCGGGAAGGGAGCAAACCACGGGCGGGGTGGAAATGCACAACTGACCCGATCGACTTCAACCAACGCTTTTTCTTCCCCCCTTCTCTCCGCTTCTCTTCCTGCCCAGCTCCGGCCGCTCCTCCCCGCGCTGCTCATCTCCCTCCGTGCGCCTCTTACCGCGCTCTCCTCTCCGAGCAGGTGCAGCTGCCACTCAATAGACTTTAATTACCACTTCGAGGGCTCTCACCGGGGTCTGCGGGAGGGTGCAGATGAATTTTCCCGAGGATTATGCGTGTGGCTGAGTTCTCCTCAGTCAGACGGTGATATTGCTGCCAGCCAGGATCCTTCGAGAGATCGGTTCTTCGGTTCTCTGTGCTTGTGTTAACAAAAAGGAAAACTGCCGCTGAAGGGAAAAAAAAAACAACCCAGCCATCACCTGGATTAATTAGCAGGACAGCAAATGGGTCTGGAGAAGAACATCACAGAAAATTTACAGCCCAGGAGTCTCAGCTGGGCTTCCAAACTATTATTTCTTGCAAATCAGAAGTGGAGAGCTCAGCATCTCGGAAGATTTCTGTGGGGGACTGGGCTCTAAAAATACAAGTTGTTTTTAACCACTTTACCTTTTTTTTTGCTCCGTGCTCTTCCCATCACGGCTCGCTGGAGAGACGAGCTGTTCCTGCATCCTGCTGGGACCCTGGGGACTCCTCCCGGGGACCTGGGGGTTCATTCCCGGCTCCAGCGCAGTTTGCCTGCCATGGAGGAATTATTCCCAATGTTTAACTAGTACCATAACATTCTTTTTATTATTAAGATCCTCTTCAAAAGGCTCTCCTGGAGACTGCAGAGCAGCTGATGCCTGTCGGAGCTGCCTGGAGTTGTTTGCCCAGGATGTGAGTGTGCACTTGTGGGGATGCACACAGAAATTTGGATGTGTGCTCCTCTGTGCTGATACAGGCAGAGAGGAGCTGGGAATATAACGGGATCTTTTGGGACAAGGGAGATTTCCAAATATTTAAAAAATCATTTCTTTCACTCAACATTAACAGTTTTAATTTTTTCATAAAATGAAATGCAGGAAGGAGATTTTTATAGCAAATTAAGCAACATTTTGTTCTGCCACAATTAAGTTTGTTTTCCTAAACAGGAAATTCAGCAAACTGGGGAAATACTGCAGCCAGACGCGTGCTTTTGCAGATGTATTTTCCATGAAACATTTTGCCCAGCTCCAGAACAGCCGGGTGTGTGCAACATCTGGGCTTCTGTGTGGGCTCTGCTCTCCCGATGCACCCGGCAGAGCCGGGGCTGGGCTCCCCCCGCCGAGCCAGCCCAGCCGCTGTTCCGGGGCCCCGGGGCCGTGCCCAGGCTCCTCTCACCCTCGGGCATCACCCCAAGCCCTGAGCCCCTGAGGTGCCCACCTCCAGCCCTGCCCTGCACCCTCCAGCCCCGCCTGCCCTGGCGCTCCGGGCTCTGGGGCTGGGGTGGAACCTGCAGCACGGAGGGAAGGGAGGAAGGGAGGAGGGATGGACAGACAGCCCTGCGGGGGTGGTTGGACTCAGTGACCCAAACTCAACGGCTCCGTGCAATAGAGCAGAGATTGCTCTTCTGGAGGAGGGGCAGAGGGGCCACAACACACCCCAGCATTGCCTCAGTTCCTGGGAATGTTCTGCTCCTCCTCCCTCAGGCTCAGGATGGGGCTGTGCCCCAGCAGGTGGGGAGATGGAAGGCCCAGGGCCTGAGATGGGACAAGGAGGAGTGGCAGGGATGTGCCCGTGAGAGCCTTGTCCCAGTGCCAGCACCACAGAGCTGCAGCTGTGTCCAGGCTTCCTCCTCACTCAGGGGATCCATCCCCTCTTCCTCCTGTGCTTCTCCACCTGCACTCCCTTCCTCTCCTACTCCTGCTCTCCTGCCATTCCCACTCTCATTTCTCAGGTTCTCTCCTTCTCATGGAACCTGTTCTTTCAGCTTCTATGATTTAAAATCCTCCTGCCTTCATCACCTCTTCCTCCCACCCTTCCTTTCCTTGTGCATTTTGATTTCCAGGCCCAACTACCACGTTTTCTGCCATTTCTGCAGGACAGGGATGAACATTGATCACAGGCATCTCAAGCCCATCTCTCCTTTCTCCCAAAGAGCCGATGAAAATGTCACCCATGGGATAATCATCATGTTGCTTACATCCCTTAATTGCTCTCCAAGTACACGTCCAGGCTTCCGAGCCTCTTTGAAAGGCAGGTTCTGGCCTTTGGCACGTTATTGACAGGCTGCTGATAGGCCCCTTTGTTGAGGAGCAATTTTGTCCTTTTTCCTGTACAATTTTTTGGTTTTTTTAAAGAGAGCCCTTTCAGAGAGAGTAGATTTTTAAAATAGAGCTGAGCTTTGAATGAGCAGGCATCAGAGTTATCCCCGAGGAGCGGTGGCACATGTGGGAGAGGAGAGCTACCAGCACACTTTGTGCAGGACTCTGTGCAGGAAACCAAACTGAGGTGACAAATGGCTTCATCCTCGTCCCTTCTTAGTCCTTCCCCTCTCAGACCTGATAATGAGATGTTTATTTGCAGTGTATCACTAAAGCACTGGATGTCTCGTGTGTTGCAGTGCACTGTTCCATGGTAAGCAGGAGAACGTTGACACTTCAGCTGTGCAGTGACTCATTTGTGTCTATTGATGATAATTCTTAGGGGTTTTTAGTACCTGCTGATTAAAGTGGACTGAGATTTCCTCGTCACAGCAGCCCCTCCTGGTCTCAAAAGCTTTGCAGGTCTGGGGCAAGGGACAGAACAGAACCAGGCACCAGACAGAGCCTCCCTCGGCAGCGCGGAGCAATTCCCACCTCAGCTGCTGCTTCCCACAGGACACACAGGCTTTAAAGCCACCTCTCTAACAAAGATTCATTTTAATGTGCCCCCCATGTGAGCCCGGGTCCCACTGGGGCAGAGGCTGTAGGTTCCTCTCCAGGTAACCCCACCCCAGCCTCGGGCACAGCCGAGCTCCACTGCTCCGAGACAACTTCCAGCACAACCCCGAGCAACATCCCCGGGCTCTTTGCAATTCCACCCCAACCCTGAGAGAAATTAAATTCTTTCCTTTCTGAAACAATGTCCCTTGGAATGATTTTGCCCTTAATGAGCCCCGGCTGAGCTGTGGTGTTCAGGAGCTGCTGGTGTGCATGTTAACAAGGAGCTGTCCCCGTGTGGAGCCGCGGAGCTGCCGGCCCTGTAATGGGAATCTGTGCAGCATCCTAAGTCCCGCATTAGGCTGTGCCTGGAGGAACCCTGGGATGTTCCAGGGAGACTGCCTGAAGGTAATCATCCCTGCCAGCCTCCTGGCTGTCCCTGGCCCAGTGCTCAGCTTGCAGCTGTTCCAGGACGCGCCGCGGAGACGATGAAGTTCAGCCCCCAGTGCATTCCCCAGGAACAAGGTGGGGAAGGTGCCCGTTGATTCGGGATGGAAAGGAAAAAGGCAAAGGGCTGTGGTGTCCAGAGGAAGCTGCAGCTTGCTGGGATTTGGTTCTTGAGCCCTGTGAGGGACTGGAAGCCCTGGAATTTCACTGTTTTCTCTGAGTGGGTTCAAGTCATGAGCAATACCCGAAAAACATCATCTGCCTAAAGTTATCTTTGGGTCCTGCTTGATGCAAATGATGCATCCCAGTGCTTCCCATCCCAGAAACCCAGAAATTTCATACATCACATCCACTTAAATACACACTGTACAACAGATACACATACACACATGTACACAAACCCCCATAGATCAGTGTATGTTACACAGAACGAGTCCATTCTTTAAAAATTCCCGAAAAGGAGTTCTTCCAAACCCATTCCCTCATTGACAGACCAGCAGAAAGACATAACATCTCTCTTCCAGAAAAATATATCAGCTCATTTAAAGTTGTGAACTCATGAGCTGGCAATTAATGTTCCACCCACCTGTGCAGCCTCGTGAGGTCACCTAAAACCTGCCCAGAGCTCCAAGCCCACCTTCGTCAGCACAGAGTGAGAACTGCTGAGATAAAATGTTGTCTGAATTAGATGGGGAGGATTAGAGAGGTGATAAAAGCTAAGCCGGGAGAAAATCAGACGATAAATAGGTCTGGGGAGAGAGATGGATAATCTTCCTCCCAGGCCAACCCTGACAGGATAATCACCTTCTTCAGTCCTCTGGTGCCATTTGCTCTCAGATCACCAGAGCTTTGAAGGTATCACTGAATCTGGTTTTCTGGGACCCTGGAAATGGGGATCACGAGGTCTGTCTTTATGGGTGAGGGATCTGAGGTGCCTCATTTAGGAACAGCTTTAGGTTTCAGATTAGGATTGCCTTGCCTTGTCTTGGTTTATTTCTCATTTCTCGCTGTGACTCGGGCAGGGCCAAGGAGGAGCTGCTCAAACCAGAGCTGCAGCCACCTTTCCCCAGCTGAGCCTGAGTAGGACTCAGTCCTGTCCTCCCCGAGTGTGTCCCTGTCCCTGTCCCTGTCCCCAGAGCCCGGCCCCGTGCGAGGGCATAGCTCTGCTGCTGCTCCCTGCTCCTGGTGGGACCCTGGGCTCAGGGGAGCTGCCCTCCTGTCCCCTCTGCTTTCGGGGTACAGATCCTCCCTGAGCAGATCTAAACCACCCCCTGGAGCTACTGAGAACTCCTGAGCACTGAGAGCTCTGCGGCGCTTTCCCAGCTGGGAAAGGCTTTGTCTGCTCTGGCCTTTGCTCACCTCGCTCCTGAGAAATTCTCAGAAATCCCTGAGAAATTCATTGCTCCTGACCTGTGCAAGGTCCGAGCCTGCAAAGCTCTGCCCTTTCCTGGAGCCTTTGCCCTCCAGATGGGGAGTCCTTGTCTGAGGCCAGGAACTAAGGAAAGTTTTCCATCTCTTCGTGGCATCGATTTCTCCACGAACATTCAACTGGCAACACGGAGCAACAGAATATTTGATCAGCCAGAATTACAGACCACAACATTAATAATTTCGTGAGCTGAACTGAAAAGATTTTCACTTGTTCTCACTGGGAATGGTGCAATTTTCTCCTCTCTAATAGAAACTTTGCTCTAATGGCAGGGTGCGTTGTCATCCCACAGGAGCACGAGCTGACTGCTGCCTCTGATTTTGGGGGGCTTGAATCCATGCAATTTTCACCTGGGCTGGAATCTTGTAGGTGGACTGTTCATCATGGCTCTGGATTTTCAAAAGAAGTTAGCAATTTTGGATGCCTTGTATTTGTGTTGGAGACACTTTGAAAGGGACCAATTACAAGAGGCAGGTGCTTAGAAGTCCCTGAAAACCAGGATTAATTGGAATATGTCACGCTGGGCACCTGAAAACACTCAAAATCACAGGGGAGGGAGTTGTGTTTCTGAACATGACTTGGGAAGAATGTACAGCCTTAAGTAACACAGGATAAAGGGAAGATCTTTGCATAACATTATGGAAACATCCTAATCCCCAGTGCAGCCAAGTGCTTGACTTCAGTTGGATTCCTGGAGGAGTTCAGTGCTGAACTTTGTGCAAGTGCATTTGTATCCTCCTGAGGTGGGGCCTGATACTGTGTGAGTTACTGTAGGTTTGTGAAAAATTCGGAGTCTCCAAACTGAAATGAATCAGAAGGCAAAGTTCTCCCCCAGGGACGCTCAGGGTTTGCTGCCTTGCTGCAGGTCCATGTGCTCACCTGCAGAGCCACAGACTGTGCCATGGAAGAGCTTTCTTGGCACTTCCTAAACCCCTGAGCCTGAGTCCCAGAGTCAGAATTGGTGAGTGCTGAACACAATTTCCACGTCCCAAGGAGTTTAAGGTCCCTTCCAACCCAAACCTTTCTGTGATTCCATGATTTGGGTGAGCAGACAAAACAAATCCTTTGCTCAGGCTCCCCAAGGTCTCGCTCTGGCCCTGACCCCTGGCCCGAACCCTGCAGGAGGGGGGTGGGTGCAGGCTGGGCTGGCAGGAGGCAGGAGCAGGAGTGCCCAGGGTGCAGGCTGGGCTGGCAGGAGCAGGAGAGCCCAGGGTGGGCTGGGCTGGCAGGAGGCAGGAGCAGGAGTGCCCAGGGAGGGCTGGGCTGGCAGGAGGCAGGAGCAGGAGTGCCCAGGGTGGGCTGGGCTGGCAGGAGGCAGGAGCAGGAGAGCCCAGGGGGGGCTGGGCTGGCAGGAGGCAGGAGCCGGAGGGCCCAGGGAGGGCTGGGCTGGGCACACACCGAGAGCAGATTTTGAGGGGGGCTGGAGGTGACCCCGCCTCGGGGGCCTGGGGCAGAACAAATCCCGGCTAAAGGAAAGGCAGAACAGCCTCGCCCTGCTCATCCAGGCTCCAAAGCTGCCACAGAGCTTGCAGCTGAAATCCACTCTCCTTCTCCTGCTGAGATTCCCAAGCACCTCCCGGCCTCCCAGGTGCCACGGCTGCAGCCGAGAGGCAGCGACCACAGACCAACATTTGTGCAAGGCACACAGAGCCTGGAGCCTGGAGCAGTGTCTGTGTGCTGCGAGGGGGCAAGGGGGATCCTGCCTTTAACAGGATTTATTCCTATTGAATTTTAAATAACAAAAATCTGTGTGTCTGCATGGTGTTTATCTCCAGAAAAACTTCAAATATTTCCTTCCAGCAGGCGATGTGGGACCCTCCTGCCAGGCTGATCTCTGGTTTACTCATTTTGGAGAATACTTAAAAGGTCAGGAATTAAACTGAGTTAAGTTCAGGCCTTACCCTGAGTTCCCTGCTCTTCAGAGACCTCTGTCAGGGACAGGGTTGGATCCATCTATGAGATCTACAGAAAATTATCAGTTAAAAAAACCAAAAAGTGACAAAATATGCCCTGAACAAATGGAAATGAAACTTTGATTAAGCAAGACTGCACAATACAAAATTTAGTTAGCTTTGAGGATATGATATCATCTGTCCCGCTATTTTTTATATGAAATGTGAAATCTGATTAGGCAATTTCTCAGAATGCAGAGATAAACCCATAAAAGAAGGAATAGGTATTTGGTGCAATATAATTTTCCAGCTTCTTCTGCATGGCTTTTGGGGCTCGGAGGTGAAGAACAAGATTTTCCCTCTTCTTTTCCAGCTGAACTTTGGAGGGAAAAGCCTGATATTGGTGTTGGCAGAGACAAGGCTCTGCCCAGACTGAACCTCAGCAGCTGCTGCACTCAGGACAGATCAGAGTCACCGTGTGCACCCAGAACTGATGGGAGATGTTAAGGGATTTACAGAGAGATCAAAAAGATCTCTCTCCAATTCCACAGGGAAACATTTCCACCCTTAGTTTGGTCAATGTCTATAAAATGTGTCTAAAGGCTGTGTGGATATTCAAGGCCTGAAAAGAAATAACTTTCTTTTCAAGTGTTTTTCTTCTTTTTCCCCAAAGTATTTAACCCTGAAGTAACAAATAGGAGTTTCCTTAAGATGGAGAGCAGCTTGTTTCCTCTTCCTCTTGGAGACCAACATTACTCAGGGAAATACGAGTGCAAGGACAGGAGATGTGGCCAGGCTGAGCCTGGATTAAATCCCCTCCTTGAGCCTCTGTTCAGCAAAGTGTTTAAACACACATTGAGCAGAGCTGGGGGAGAATTTCCAATGGACAGGGAATTCATTGAGGGAGTCTCTCAGCTTCCAAAAATGGAGATAAAACAAATGCAGCAAATCACTTCAGCTGGCAATAGCTCTGTGAAACGCTTAATTTCCAAAGAGCTCAAGCAGTTCAACATTTTATCTTTTTTATTTTCTATATTAGATCCTTGGTTTAATAATCTAAAGAGGTAAAAATGTTTTGTTTTGGCTTGAGTCGGAGATAAATACTTTGTTGTTTTAGTTTTGTCAAAATTAAAACCAGAAACTAATCTCGTTGTTTAATTTGATCACACTCAATTTTTAATTTTTTTTCTCTGGACGGGAGCATTTTGGGAAAAAATCTACTCTGATTTAGCCATTGAACACTTCAATATAACACAGTCTGTCAATGGACCCAAAGTATGCCACTACTGCAAGGCAGATTTTGAGTAGTCAGATAGAATCAACTATCAAGGAAAAATAATTTCAAATAACTGTTCATGAAGCATCATCTCCCAACAGTACCTTGGTGAAATGTCCCGTTTCTCCTACAAACTGGGGAATTTTAAGAGCAACTTTACACATGAACTACCAGTCAGACACATTTTCAAAACAAATGTTGGGTTTTCCAGCATAAAGCTTCGACGTTGAGCAGATGGAAAGTGCAGGTTACATTTGGATCCATGTAATCATTCCTTGATTCCCAAATGTTTTTACTCCCTGCCCTACCCGAGGCTGTGAGTGTGTCTTACCTGGGGCTGGCAGGGATGTTTGGAAAATGCATCCATCCCAACGTCCCTTCCCACCTCATCCCGCCCTGGGCTCTCAGCCAAACCCCGAGCACCTCCCGCGTGCCGCGGGACGGCTCCCGGCCCTTTTGCGTCCGTGTCGGGCAGGGCTGGATCGGGACTGACCCGGGCATCCCTGGCCGGTACCTGCGGGCAGGCGACCGGGGTGTGCCGCTCCCCTTGGCCGATCTCCTGCCTCCCTCTCCCGCAGAGACCCCTCCGGGCTGGACTCACCCCGGCCCCGGCGAACGGTCCCGCGCCGCCTCGGTGGCCCCGGGTGTGCGGTGATGTCCCGGGAGAGTCCGGCCCGCACCCGCCGCTGCCGGTGCCCGGTGC
>VYXC01004931.1:125756-137730 GCA_013397175.1 Platysteira castanea | reverse complement strand
CAGCCCAGCTCAGCCCAGCCCAGCCCAGCCCAGCTCACGCATCCCACACGCCCCATCCCAGCAAAGCCGCATCACAAACTCAACAACAGCTCCGGGGCAGAGACGCTCCCTGGGAGTTCTCCGCAGAGGAGCTCGAGCACACCTTGGAGACCCCGTTCCTGAGGGGTGGTTAAAGTCTCCCATATTCCCAGAGGTCTCGATGGAAGCTTTCCACCCCTGCACACGCGGATCCAGCCTACCTGTGCCAGGTACACCTTCCACTGAACCATTTACACAATGGGAAGGGAAAGATTCAGAGTCAGGTTCCCTTACGTGTTAACTTAGTTTTACATCGGAACATTTCACGCAGGAGGTGTATCCGGCTGAGGAGAAATGTTATTTGGACTAAGATCAGAGGATTAGCAGGAGGAGTGTCCTTGTGTTGGTTTGGATAACATTAATTTTCATTCTAGTAGCTGGAGGCACGATCAAAACTGCCTGTGAGACAGTGGGAGTTAGGGCTGCACCAGGAAAGTGCAACTCCAGGAAGGGCAGGGAAGGCTACAAATGAGCAGCAGCTCGTTAGAGCCAGGGTCTGGACAGACTCAGACGCGCTGGTGTGGGGCTGAGCTCTCTCTCCACGCTCAAATTACGCCTGCGAAAGGACAAGGGCATGTTTGTGTGGAATAACCCACCCCTAACGAGGCTCTGCCAAAGGCACAATCAGGGAGCGGCGGTCGCTGGCGCCTCGGGGGAGCGGGGGTGGCTCTGCTGCCTTGATCTCGGGGCTGCACTGAGCCCCGAGCGCCTGTGCTTGAACTGGTGACACCGAGACCATCACAGGCGTAATGAGGAGGAAGAGGTCGCCCCAGGCATGTGCCTGTCCTTGGGGGGGTCTGTGCAAGAGACTCTCAGCTGCTGCAGCACTTAAAAGGAGAATAGTGTAAAGAACAAAGCCCATGCAAACAGAGTATAAACAAGGGGCTCGAGAACTGGATCTGTCAGGGACGAGGGCAGCTTGTAAAGAGAGGCTAAGGGAAAAAAATAAAATAAATAAAAATGAGAAGAAGAGCAAACAAGAACACTGGAGGCAATATTTTCATAAGCATTAAAAGTAGAACCTCTGCTCCATTTTCAGAAGTGCTTTTAACACTTAGAAGTCATAATCACATGCCCTTCCAATAAAATCTGGGATTCTACTTCCCTCAGGTATTTTAGATGCTGTTTCTCACAACACGAGGAGTCAGTGTCCCGGTGAAATTACCAGGCCAGTTTAAAACAAACAAAAAGAATTGCTTTTTCACACAGCACATAATTAAATTTTGGAGCTCGTTTGCCACAGGATATCTTGTAGTCTGAAAATATAAACAGGTTCAAAAGGTTTTAGACAAGATTATGGAGGTTTGGTCTATCAGTGATGATTAAACTTAATAGTTTGGATGCAACATCCAAGCAGACCCCACAGATTGCTGGAAGCTACAAAACTACAGGTGGGAGAAGCCTTACTCTTTACACACCCTTGTGACCTGTCCTGGGTATCTTCCTCTGGTTGTGTCCAGGGCCAGCACACTGGGACAAGGCCGTGTCTCCTGCAGATTGGTCAGACCATGTTTATGGTTTCCCTGCACCCCACTCCAACTCAAACACCCAAGCCTTGTTTTGGATGAAAATGAAAAATAAACCCTTTGTGAGGCACTGCAGCGTGTGCTCTGCTAGAGAGGCAGTCTTATTCATTAAGGGAATGGTCTTGTATGCATTTGGGCCTGTTATCAGTAACACTCCAAAGGGAAATGGGCTACTTAAACCTATTATATCACTGCTTTATTCGCCGTGTGCTGCCATTTACCTCCTACATGACGCAGGGCTCTAATAGCACCAGTTCTGAGAAATCCTGCACATTAGCCACAAGCAGCTCATTAATCCACTGTTTTCATTCTTGCAAAAAAAAGGGCTCCAGCCACATGAGAGCTCAGATGCCGAGTGCTCAGCCAGGGCCAAAAGGGCTCTGTTGTGCCAGCAGTTCTGAGGTGGCCCCAAACAGAAGAGCACTTCCAGCTGATGGGGCACAAAGAGGGATCCCTGGGGTTGGGGGGACAAGGGCTGTGCACCAAGGAATGGGACAAAGCTGCCAGCCAGCAGCTGCTGCAGGGAGACTCAGAGAATCCAATTCCTGGAGGCACCAAGTCAGGTCCCTGTGGTCTTCACCAGGATCAGGTCCTGGCTGTTGATGCAGCTCCATCCCAGAGTATCAATTATCCCAGAAAGAAAGAAAAAAATGAAAGGCATGTCTTGAACTCCAGCACGGGGAGTCCACGAGCAGGCTGGGGACTGGCAGAATTAATTCCAAGCAGGTACAATGAGCTCCTCCTCGAGAGCCCTTGAGGAGAATGCGGGGCCCCGTGTGCCAGCCCGAGGAGCCCTTTGGCCGCTCCGCAAACCCGCAGCGGCTGTGGCACAAAGCAGCTGCCACATCTGTTCCAGCAGGGACGAGAGCCCCGCAAGGGCCCGGGCTCCCTCTCCCGAGCCGGTTCCGTGCTCAGCAGCCGAGCTCCAGCTCCTGCCATCTCCTGGCTGCTGCGCTCCCTGACCCGGCTCCTCTCCACCCCGGGCAGAGCCTGCTGCAAAGCTGCGTGGGTGTCTCCAAACAGGATTAGAGCTGCTGAGATCTCCAAGGCTAACAAACGAACCCTTAAACTGGAAGATGGACAGGAATTCACATGAGAACAGCTGCTCATCCAGGTGGGGGTAATAGAACATCTGTGTTCACAAACGAGGCACAGACCAGGAACAAGAGGCAATACTTTTTCATGAATGAGACTTCAGGAATCTGAGATCTGTTCTTCTGGTCACTTTTCCCTTTCTTATTTATCCTGCCAGCTCTGTCCCTGTCCCAGAGCTCTCCCAAAGCCATCAGGGTGCACAGAATGTAGAATATCCTGAGTTGGAAGGGACCCACGTGGATCATCAAGTCCAATTCCTGCATGTGTTGCTTCATTTGAGCTGTCTTAGTGAAAAATGTAAGCAGGGAAATCAGGCTTAGAGGTGAACAGTTGAGTTTATTTCTGCTCTTGGGTGAGGACATGAATGAAATGGGAGGTAAGGGGTAGAGGGCTGCTGCTGAGTTCCTGCCTGGCTGGGCTCTTAGTCCCATTCAGGAGAACTGACAGCCCCACCATGCACACTGCCCAGGGAGACTGAGGGAGATGAAATCCCTCTTGCCAAAGGGAATGTGAATCCAGGCCAGATCCTGTGCCCTCCCTGCTCCAATGTGTCTGCGTGGTGCAGCTCTCAATGAGCAGGGAGCTGAGAGGCACTTACAGAGGCATTTAGTCTCACACAAAACATTCTCCTGGGGCACGAGGGGGATGGAGCAAGGCCGGGCAGACTCTTTTCATTGAGCTCAGCTCCACTGAAATCAATACGTGATTAGGCAGCGACTCCAGTTCTTAATATTCCACCTCTGAACAGCATCATGTTTGTGTTGAACAAGGAAGATTTAGGCTAGACATGGGGAAAAATTCTTCGCAGTGATAGGAATGCTATATCCTGCAACAATCACTTTACCCCGCTGCACCATCCGCAGAGCTCTGAGCAGTGTGGCTGACAGGCCCCAGCTCCGGCTGTCTCTGCCCCTCTCTGCCTCTCTGCCATGCCAAGTGCCACAGAAAACAGGCTGCAAACCCCTCTCCCCCGCCCCCTGCATCTCCCTGCTCCACCTGAGGCCCCGTTTTCTCTCGTGATGCTTCTAATGAAACTAAGTGGCTGCCAGCAAAAAGTTTCCACCTCCCGCCCGGGGGCTGATTACTGCGGAGCTGCCACCGGCAGCATCCCGGCCCGAGCAGCGGCCGGCGGCAGCCCTCGGGGGAGGGATAAAGTGGTTACAGCGCTGCTCCGTGCCCTCTGCTCAGCGAGCACCATTAGAGCGCCGAGTGCCTCACCTGGCAACCTGAGAGAGCAGGACCTCGCTGCTCCGGCTGTGGGGCCGAGGTCTCTGGAAAACACGGGCTGGTGCATGGGAGGATGATATTCACCAGTCCTTGATACAGAGTTCCAGCAGCAGAACCCAGAAAAAAAGAAGTGAAGTTCTTTTACCAGCTGTGCTGCAGCAGTGTTGGCTGGTGCTGCTCAAGGAGAGCTGGTCTCTCCTGCTGTTTTGGTGTGTGCTTAACGCTGTCATGAGACACTTCCCCACATCCCTGGTGCATGGAGACTGCTTGTGTCCTGAGGGGGAAAAAAGGGGCAGCTGCCAGGTGCTGCTCCATCTCTCCAACCTCTCCTACCTCGTCTTGGGAAGCTGAGGGGGAAGAGTCCAGCACAGGGACCAGGTCAGGCCTTGGCTTTCTGCTGAGAAGAGATTTCCAAGCATTAAGGCTGGCCTTCCCCAGAGCAGCCACCAGCCTTCTGCCTGGCCAGACACACTGAGGCTGCTGACTTCACCAGGGTTTCCAGATGGCCCAGACACCCAAAGACTTTGCTGGACTTGGTTCCAGGGAAGGTCAGTGCCAAACAGCTCCACCAAACTCACCACACATCTCTCATAAGTCTGGGCACTAACTGATTCATCACGGATAAGGCTCACACACCAATTGCTCCCGGCACCTCCATGCAGCCTGGCCCTGGAGAAACTTCCCTCTGGGTTTCTCCTTTCACCTATGTGCTTTCTGCCAAACAAAGGGCTCCCCAAACGTTCTGACCACCTGCAACCACAGCCCTCTTCCCAGGCTGAACAGAGACAGAGACCAGGGCTGGCCGATGCCACCTGCCCTCTCTTGCTCTTGGGTTACACTCCTGCACCTCGGAGTTCCTGGCTGTTCCTGGAAATCTGGCCTGAAACAGCAGGCCAGGGTTGCCCCGCGATCACCTTGGGGATGGGAGGGGAAAGTAAACAAGATTCTGCTCAGCACTGCAGAGACCAACTGCTCCAGCGCTGCCTGGCAGATGGGGCCCAAGAGGGAGACCATCTGTTTCCGAGGGAAGGCCTAAACTTCTCCCTGTGAGATCCCGGGCTGAAGAGACCCAGCAGAGTTCAGTGGGCACAGAGGCACAGGGGAGCAGCCGTGACCTGGAGGGCTCCTTCAGTCCTTGGTGGGCAACTTCCAGAGCTGAGCCAGGGCTTGGACCTTGAGTCCATGGGCTGTTGGATTCCTGAGCGTTCCTGTTCCCTACATTCATTTTTTTCTCTCTCTCTCCACATCCCCACCCTTTTTTGCTCTTGGTAGTCCTTCCCACGTGCATGCAGTGCTTTGAACAGTCTGTGTCCCCTGCTGCAGAGCTGGGCAGGGGCTGTGTGGTTCACAGCTGCCACAGCTCTGCCCTCTGCCCCCCAGTCCCCTCGTCCCACAAACCTCACCCGGCTGTGCCAAGCCCTCCTGCCCAGTCCCTGGCTGCTGATGCCTCACCTGGCTCCCGCAGCGCACCCTGGTGATGCCAGCAGGGGTCAAAAACAGGCACACTGGGGAGGCTGCAGAAATGCTGTTAGACCTCAGGGCAGGGCCTGGCATCTCAGAGGGAAGGGGGTGGCATCCAGGGAAAGCTGGAGAAGGCAAGAGCAAGTTGCTGACAGTCAGCATGTCTGGGAAGCTGGGGACATACTGCATTAAACCGATAATAACCCCTCGAACTGCAGGGTGGTCGTTTCCATCTGGCCTTGCGCTGGGCTCGGGCTCTCTCACTTCTTCCCCCCTGCAGCCAGGGAATCTGAGGCACCGGGCTGGCACAGGTCACCCAGCCAGGTTACAGCTGGAAAGAGGAGAGCTGCCACAGCCTCTTGGCTCTCCTTTTGCCCCAACTCCATCCTCCTGAGGCTGGGGAGTGGGAAGGCACTGGAGCTCTTCGCTTAATTAGAAGTAACAGCTGAAGCACTTGAGAAACAAAAGCTCCTCTCTTTCTCTGCCCCACTTTTACTTGGGAGCCAGGGGTGGGGAGCAAATTGCTTGGAAGCCTGAAAGCGCCCTGGATCTTGTCACCATGGCTGCACAGGCACAGCCTCCTGTTATCTCCAGAGGAACAAAACCCTCCTCCCACCCTCTCCCATCTCAGCTGGAGCTGATAAAAGGAGAAGAAATAAACAAAACAAATAATAGTAATAATAATAATACAAAAATACCCCAGCCCAAACCAGCAAATAAATATTCAGGGAATGAACATACTATTTTCTGCAGTGGATTTTGGGTGGTTGGAGAGCTGAAGGACTCCAATGAGCATTTCAGGTTACAGAGTCCATCCCAGGAACACTGGGATTTACACAGTCACAACTCAGGAGCATCCCAGATGGTGCCATTTGCTGGAGATCTCTACCTATATACACATAATCGTATCATTCTGATTTATTTATATATATGGATGTGTGCACTAATAACATGATCAGATATAACTTTTACATCCTCTTGTTTGGAACCCATAATGATCACACCCCTAAGGTGTCAACAAGAGCTGGGCTCCTGCCTCTCCTGCCTCTGGGTTACCCCATGTGCAGGGACAGGCACCAGAGGAAGCAGTGAGCAGAATCACAGAACAAAAGAGTTGTACAAACATCCTGAGGTGGGAGGGACACACAGGATCACCAGTCCAACCCCTGGCCCTGCACAGACACCCCAACAACCCCACCCTGTGCCTGAGAGTGGTGTCCAAAGGCTCCTGGAGCTCTGGCAGGGTTGGGAATGTGCCCATTCCCTGGGGAGCCTGGGCAGTGCCCAGCAGCCTCGAGGGGAAGAGCTTTTCCCTGATGGCCCACCTAAACCTCCCCTGACAGACAACACATCCTTTGCTACCACAGCCAAACTGCTGTTGGTACCTGGGCACCTCCAGCCTCCACTGCAGTGTGGGCTTTAGAAAGTAAATCAAAATGCAAACCAAAGTGGGCTGTTGCTGTTTTCGTTGTGTTCTCACAACTAAACGGCCAAAAATACACCAAACAGTATAGCTGTAAAGCAGTGAAAACTAGCAACCATATATTTGTATTTTGAGAGAAATTAGGGCTATTATGGTTGCTCCAGACGGGCTTCCTACAGGAACTGGGTGGATAATTTCACTGGGTGCTTCATGCATCAGAGCTCTGACCATCTGCTGAAGGGAACATACCTTTTAACAACATGTCTCGTTTTGGCTCCGTGCCTTTGGGGCCACCTCCCTGCAACAGGCACTATTTCAGTGCCTAATTACACTTACTGTTAAAAAAGGACAACTTATTTTTAGTGCCTGTCTTTCCAATATCAGCTGGTGGCCAGTGAATATTCCGCTGCCTGTGTGTGCCCATGGGAAGCAGTGTGTTCAAATCAGCCTGGGAATAATGTAGGCCACTGTAGCTGATGGCCCAGAGTGGCTCTAAGCTGTCTTGGATTAAAAAAAAAAAAAATTATTCATGTGTGAACAAGCAAATGAAGGGGAATAGGAACAACTGATACTTCAGCTTAACCTAGTTTTCTCCTTTTGGCACTGGCTGGCACACTGAGTGCTTTGGCTCACCTACTTTTTTACTATCAGTAGTAGAAATGATAACAGTTGCAATTTTAGCATGCAAATTACAACTTTGTAGTACAATAAACATTTCTCCTAAGTATCATTTTTGTTTACAGCTTTTTCTTGCAACTGCAAAAGAATATCATGCCATCCTTCCAAAAAGACTGAATTAAGTGGCTGATTATGTCTTTCCATTTCTCCACACCCACATTTTCCCCACTGGTCTTTGGCCCAACTGTAGCAAAGTGGCACCTGTAAAAGTCCAGTCTGGGGCACAAAAGACCATTCATTTATTCCTGGGAGACTTGAAGGGATGGACTCTTATTTTTAAACTTACCTGCCCTTCCTTTGCATATGGATTTACATGGATAAATTCATTTAGACCATGACAACAGCCTGCTGAAAAGATCAGGCTCTTGCTGATAGCTCTGAGCTCGTTGTTCTCGTGTCCTCCCATGGCCAAATAAACATGAACATCTGCATTGCCACTGTAAAAACAGCAATAAGGATATTAATGAAACTGGGGGGACAACTGGGACAAGGCTCCAGTGCTCACATCCTCCTGGAAAACTCTTCCCAGGACCTCTCTCTGAAGGCAGACACTTGGATGGCTTTGAGAACCTGACTTAAGAGATCATTTTGAGGGAGTTGCTGATATTTCCCCAAACACACCCATCCCTAAAGAAGCCAGTGTAGGATTTCACAGCACACCAGGTGTTCAGGACAGGCATGGGCTTTTAGGGAACTTACGAGGGGAAAGAAATTGGGCAGTGCTAGGGGTTGCGGCTCAGGTCATGGAATCATGGAACACCCTGAGTTGGAAGGGTCCCACAAGGATCATCAGGCCAACTCCAGGCCCTGCACAGGGCACCCCAACAATCGGGAAGGTCCCCCCTGAGCCTCCTTTTCTTCAGGCTGAGCCCTCTCAGCTCCCTCAGCTGCTCCTGGTGCTCCAGACCCTTCACCAGCTCTATTCCCTTCCCTGGACACGCTCCAGAGGTCCAAAACTTGTCACCCCTCTGTGTCGCAGCCAGCTGTGGTTAAAGACCAGCTTCCCGGGGCACACGGCAGCGGGGTGGCAGAGCTCGTTCCTGCACGGGCAGTGTGTGACCTCTCCGGCCCCTGCTGACCATGCCGCCCTTTTTAAGACCCAGCATCACGTGCTGGTCGAGCTCCTGCCCCTCCACTGTCCCCACGCACACACCCCCGTGTCCCAGCACCCACCAGCTCCCAGCATCTGTGCCACTCGCTTGGCCTCCTTTCCTTTATGCCGCTCCCCTCCACCGTCGTGTGACAGCTATTGTGTGGTCCCTGCCGCACAAAAGCCAGCCTGACCTAATTTAAATCAGTGCTATTGAAGCCGTTCTTGTTTTATCTCGCAGCACAAGGGCTGTGCTCCCCATTTCAGAGGCAGAAGAAATGAATGGCTAATTGGGGGGGTATTGTGCACGGCAGCGTTGTCGCCGGGCCCTGATTGCCAGCTCTCCTGCTCCACGGTGCTTCCAGCTCCCCTCTCGGAGCAGCCACGCAGGCTGTGGGAGCGGAGGGAGGAAAAGGGGAGAGTGGGACTGTGCAGCCAGTGCAGCGTGTCAGGGAAACAAAGCCGAGCACGGCCGCTGGTGAGAGCTGGGGGAGGGCTCCTCGCTCAGAAAGGGCAGATGCTGGTGGTAATAGAAGAGAATATCCAGCCCTCACCTCCAAATGAGCCCCCGGGTTCTTTTTCTCCCTGCGACGGTCCTTTCTCGTGCTCGGGGCTGTCCGTGGGGAGCGGGCGAGGCGCGGGGGGCTCCCACACCCAGCAGGGCACACGGGTGGGGAGTGCTGCGGGCGCAGGAAGGGGGAGAGGACAGGGGCTGGAAGGGAGATGGGAAGTGCTGCAGGACCTTTGTCCTGCGGGCAAAGTTTGAGCCGTCCCCGACAATAGATCTTTGTCGGGAAAGCCAGGACATCCCCGGGAGCCATTCCAGCGAGCGGGAGCCAGCGGGCAGAGGTGGCTTTGTGTGTGCCCCCAGAGCCAGCGCTGCACGCGGGCAGCACCCAGAGCCCAGGGCTCGGTGAGTGCCGGGGCTCCCAGCGCTGCCAGAACCAGGGACCCCCGCGGGATCCCTGCGGGTCTGGGAGTTCACACCGACAGCACGATGTCTCTCCTGGAATCCCTGCCTCTGCCTCCCCCAGGTACCTTCCAAGGGCTTCCTCCCTGGCGCTGTGTGCTCTGCAGCTCCTTCCTCCACCCATCGCCAGGCTGAGAGAGGAGAGAAAACAGAACCCAAAGCATCTGAATCTTTCCATGGATGGTCTTGGGTCCCTCACAGATCCTCTTCCATACTCGAGGGAGGGGACCTCGCCCCCAGCTATTGATCAGCTCTGCCCCAGCACACCCAGCCGATGCTCAGAGCAGAGGTTGGTACCAGTCCTCTCTGCAGCTCTGCCAGCTGCAGGCAAAAAGAATTTCACTCCAAGGTGTTTAACAACAACACGAAGCAAACAAGTCCCGAGACATCGGGTTTGGATGTAACATTATAATCCTTATCATAAATCAGATCAGAATAAAGCACTGGCAAGCCCTGAAGTTAAAGGACATGTGACAACCTCTTCTCTATCCCTCTTGGCCCCAAATCAAAAGATTGGCTACAAAATTGTAAAATGAAATTGTAAAATTAAAAGTAGATTTTATTAAGAGCAAGCGTTATTAAAAGTGAGCTTGTTTTTGCTTTCATCTGGATTTATGATTCATTTCTCCCTTCTAAGCTTTTCTCTGCAGCCAGCAGAGCATAAAATACACTTCAATAAAGAAAACAAAACAGGAAAAAATAATTCTCATGTTACCACCTGATTCCAAGGGCTGAGGTTTTACCAAAAAGAGAAGGATCGCCATTAAGTAAGTTGGTAACATTGCAGTAGGGTAAGAGGAAGAAACTTAGAACTATCTGGGGTTGTCAGCTCTTGACTGAGGGTGGGGAGGCCCTGGGATGGAATTTCCAGAGCAGCTGTGGCTGCCCCTGGATCCCTGGCAGTGCCCAGGGCCAGGCTGGACGGGGCTGGGAGCACCCTGGGACAGTGGGAGGTGTCCCTGCCCATGGCAAGGGGTGGAATGAGGTGAGATTTAAAGTCCTTCCAATTCAAACCGGTCTGGCATCTCGTGGATCCGTGATTGTCAGCAGGTCTCTCCTTGGGGGCCGTTCCTCTTCCAGCCGCTGTCCCCTGGGCCGGGCGGGTCCCGTCCCTCCCGGGCGGCTCTCCGGGGAGCTCCACTCCCTGTCGCCACAATTCTACCGACATCTGGTGGCAGCTGCCTTGGGGAAAAGAGACATTTATTCCTTCAGCAGCGCCCTGCGCCCCCTCAGCGGGAACCTCCCTGCGGGGCTGCGTCGTCTCTGAGGGGACCCCCGAGACGCTGCACCTCAGCCGCCTCCTGAGACCAGCGGGTCTCTGGGAACTCCAATTAGTCATTAATGATGAGCGCTGGGAGTCCCGCGCGGCGCTGCCCGGGGTTTGCGGGAGGTTTATTTTGAGGTTTATTTTGAGGTTGCCGTGAGGGAGAGCTGCGGTCCCTCAGACCCAGCGCGGGAACAGGTTCCGCTGCACGGGCAGCTCCCTTATGGCGGGTTTCCGTAGTGTAGCGGTTATCACGTTCGCCTCACACGCGAAAGGTCCCCGGTTCGATCCCGGGCGGAAACACCTGTTTTTTTTCTCTCGCTTACGGTGGTTTTTTAGAGCGGTTTATTTCCTTTTTTGTTTGGATGGGCTTGCTTAAGAGTGTTTTTTTAAATTCGGATTTATTTATTTCCCTGCCGTCTCCTGACTGACTCGGGGCCCCCACCGCGCGTTGGGAAGAGAAGTAACCGGCACCACGCGCCCCATCACTGACCGGCGCCCCTGTGCCGCCGGGGCCAAGTGCAGCCGGGCGGGTGCTCGGCGTGGCGGTGCATCTCAACTCGGTTCGGATCGGTGAGAAACGGGGGAAAAAAATTAAACAAGAAAGCAAAAACAAAGTTGCGTTGGCCGGGAATCGAACCCGGGTCAACTGCTTGGAAGGCAGCTATGCTAACCACTATACCACCAACGCCCGCTGAAAGCAGTCTCTCCGGCTTCCCTCAGCAACATCACTCAGCGGGACCCAACCATTCTCCCGAAACAGAGGGTAAAGTACAACGAAAGATGAGAATGGCTCCACAACCGCCCCACGACGGCAATAAACGCTGAATTAGGGGCCCATCTCTGAGGGCGAGGGGAGGAAGAATCCTCTCTCCGTGCTTTTTTACCCGGTATCAACCTCAGTTCTCTCCGTGTCCCCCCTCTCCATGACGACATTGCAACGGACTGCCCAGGGAGGCGGCAGACTCACCGTCCCTGGAGGTGTTTAAGGACAGACTTAGCTCCATGCTCTGGATGACAAGGCGGCTATCGGTCACACGTTGGACTCAGTGACCTCAGAGGTCTTTTCCAACCTAATCTACTCTGTGTGATTCTGTGATCGCTCCGTACACCCGCAGGCACCTTCCCCCCCTTCAGCGGCAGTGGTTCCTCCCGTGCCACC
>VYXC01004931.1:101478-125660 GCA_013397175.1 Platysteira castanea | reverse complement strand
GGAGGTCGCCGCGCCCCGCGGTGAGTGAGGCGGGGAGGGGGGGATGGCGGGGAAGGGGGGGTCCCGCCCCGGTACGGGCAGGGCTGGGTGCGGCCCACTCCCGTGAGGGGCGGCCGAGCCGGGCGGGGAGCGTTTGCCGGCTCCGTGGGCCGCATCCCCGCTGCCCTGGGCGGGGGGTGCCCGAGGGGCCGGGGGGAGGTGTTTGCCCCCCTCCGGGGGCTCTTTTCCCCCAGGGGCGGGGGCGGCCTCCCCTTGCCCCGGGGGCCTTTGCTCGCCCGGGTTCGCCCCCAGGCCTGGTCCTCGGGGGATCGTTTGGAGTTCACTTCCCCCATATTCTGCCCATGGATGGGGTGCTGGGGGGGTCCCCCTGCCCTCGGAGGGGGGTCCCGTGTCCCCGCCAGCAGCCCCTGCTCTGCCCAGGCGGGTGAGGGGCTGCTCGCTTCTCCTGTTCCACGGGGAGCAGCCGTCTGCAGCAGTGAGGGCGATGGGGGCACGGGATGCTCCATCCCCGGGGATTCCCCTCTCCTGCTATCCCAAATCCCGGCCTTTCCTCTGCACCAAGGGCAGAGCTCCCGGCGAGAGCTGCAGAGGGACACGGGCTGCTGGCAGCCTTTGCCAGAGCTCATCCTTTTCTGAAAAAATCCCCACCGCTTTAGCCCACCCTCAGTTGCTTTAATTTTTGGAGATCTTAAAGCTCCCGGCCACGACGGGGACACGTTGTAAGGGCTCCTGTAGGTGACTGTGTTCCTGTGTTCCACTGGCTCTTCCCGAGTGATTCATGCTGGTTCCTGATCTCTTTTGTCTATTTTGCTCAGTTTCTTTTTTCCTTCCTGGTTCAAGATTTTACTGTTCCTTCCCTCTGTAAAATGCGTGGTCTGGGCTGGGTGCAGTGAGGGTTAAGATGTTCCTCAGAATCATTAAAATCACAGAACAGCCAGGCCTGGCAGGACCTCGGGAAATCTCTGGTCCAACCCCCTGCTCAAGGCAGGGTCAGCTGGGAGATCAGACCAGGTTACTCAGCATTCCTGAGCATCGCTCCTGCTGCCCTTCATGCCTGCATCAAAAACTGCCCTTAAATTACTGCGTGCTGCTGCTTCCTCCCTCCCTGCTCTGCTCTGCAGCTGAGGAGTTTCTTTGTGATGCTTTGTCTCTCCTGGTCCCCTGTGAGTGCGGTTTTGGTGGAGAAATGGCTGTTGGGGGAGAGCAGGAGCCTCGAGTAAAGGCAGTGGCGGGTCTTGAGTGTGTCTGTGGTTCAGAGCTAAAGACTTTTGTACTCAGGGAGAGAGGATGACAGTGAAGCACCTTCCTGTGCTCCTGGAGAACAGATTGGTGTGGGGAGCCGGGGTTCCTCGTGGCAGCAGGCTGAGGCACAGGGAAGCAGCAGTCAGGCTTGGAAGATAAATGTGTTTTTTATGTCCCAGGTGGGACTGTGACCCTCTGGCTGGCTCCTTATGGTGTGTCCTTTGTTTGACTCTTCCCTCTGAGTGTATGGACCAGACCTCTGTTTTATCAGTTTTTAGTACCTGATACTTGCAAGAATTTCAAGATTTTGGGAAGGGGATGGCAGAAAGGCTCAGTACTCAAGATTCTCGGATTTTAAGAAGAATTTTCTGGGAAAGAAAGGGGGACACCACAGAGTTCAGTGAGCCTCATTGTTCAGGTGAAGAAGTCTCTCAGGTTTATCAGGGCTGTTCAACTCCAGCCTGTGCTGACAGAACAGATTTGGACCAAGGAATGAAACCCAAGAATTTATTTGTTCCTCCCCGCTCATCTGGAAATGTGACCTATGGAAGATGCTTTTATCCAGCAGTTGTATGAAATCTCCTTTCTCCCCTCTTCCTCCCCAGTTTCCTGTCCTGCCCAGCTCTCTGAGTAGTTAATGCAGAAGATAAAGAGGGTTCGTCTGGAAAACGAGACTGCAGGAAGTTGGAGAAGGTATGTCCGGGTCCCTGTGGGTCCCTGTGGGACAGAGCAGAGTCACCTCTGTGAGTGAGGGTGCTGAGGAGTCCCAGCTGTACAGTCCTGCCAGGGAGCTCTGTGTGGGGAGCTGTGAGTCAGGAAGTGACTCAGGACAATAACTTGTTTCACTCGCTTCCAGTTTCGAGCTCGACAGTTGTTTCCTGGTGCTGACTTCCCACCTGTGCCCGTTGTCCTCTCCAGACTAACACCTTCCCCCAAAGGAGGGCTTGGTGGCTCACCCACCTCACCTGACAGGGCACCAATGGCATTAAAAGACCCCCAAGGGGCAGCTCCATGGTTGTGGGAGTGGAGAGAGCAGTGTTCCTGCAACAGCTCTGAGTCATCTCCGTCCCTGCCTCTGTGTGGGGCGGAAGGGACAGGGCTTCTCCAGCAAGGTGGAAATCTTGGATGTGCTATTGCTGCCTGGCTTAAGATGGTTAATGACTGGTGTCTTGATCCAACTCACGTTTGAGTAATGTAATCCCAAAATCTACTCTGAGATAAGCTACTCCTTGTACTCGTTTACTTACATACATGGTGTTGCCAAATACTGGCTACGTCTTTTTCCAGAGGTGGCTGTAGTGACAGAGGCAGAAATCCGAGTTTCTTTTTGCTCTGTATCATGCCAGGACCTAAGTTTTAGGGGGTTTTTTCCCTTCTGGTGGGAGGTATCCCTGCCCATGGCAGGGATTTGGAATTGGTGATCTTTAAGGTCGCTTCCAGTTCAAACCATTCTGTGATTTTGTGAGACTCCACCAGGCTCCAGCTGTGCCAGTGGTACTTCCCAACACTCTCACCTCACTTTGTGTGGTGGCTGCTTTGCTTATCCCACTTCCCCACTCCGTTCTGGTGTCCAAATCACCAGGATGAGAACAGTGGGAAGCTTAGAGCTGTGCTGTTCACATGATAAAATCATGGCAGTGTAGTTTGGAAGGGGCTCCAGGCTCCAGTTCAGCTGGGGACGGGTACCAGTATCACTTTCGTGAACTGGTTTTAAAGGTTAAACTTTCCCTTGTGAGGAGCCAGCCTGGCTGAGTGAGATGGATTCATCAGCAGGGTGAGAGTAACCCAAGGGCCAGGCTTTGTGAGCCAAAGCCAGAGTATTTAATTGGCTGAGGTGACCTGCAGTGGGATGGGGTTGGGAGAATTGTGCTCAGTTTATGGATTTTCGTGGTCTTCCTGTCATGTGTTTCTGACAGGCAACACTTCTGCCTTTAGCTGTGGTTTTAGCTGCTGCAGTGGAGACCCTGGATATAGGCAGAGGCCACAGATACACTCACAGTCTTAGAACATCCCATCGTGTTCTCTTTTGTGGTTTCACTTGGGCTTCCTGCCTGCCTTTGATTGGAAAATACTCCTCTTTACCCATTTTCAAGCTGTGGATTTACTGCTGGGCAGTAGGTACCAGGAGTGCCTACAGAATTATTTTGGGAGCTTGTTCTTGTGTTACTATTGGCACATTTTGTACAATTTAGGGACTTAGGAGTCTGAGGAGATGTTACATTTTCAGCCCTTGTGGAAGGCTGATTCTGTCTCCTTGGAACGAAATTCTCCAGGCTAACTTTGTCTAGTAACCTGAAGTTCTTCTGAAATTCTCTGTAACATTCTTTCAGGTACCTCCAAAACCACTCAAGAGAACTCAAATGTCCCCTTGGAGGGACATCCTGCTTCTCAAGTGGGGCGTCAGAAACTGGTTTCCCTAGTCCTCAGCTCATTCCTGCTTTGCAGTGGATGACATCACTGACCTTGGGCAAGTCTGTGGGTCCACCTCACCCCCAATTAACATTTGTGTTAATGCAGAGGCGGTTCTTGTCCTCTCCTTCCACACCTGCTCACTTGGAAATCTCTGAGGAATGTGTGCCACGTTTCTCAGGACACAGCCAGGGTCTGGTCCTGCTGCCTGCTCTCTCTTAGCAAAGCAGTTGCACTTTTCCTTCCTGTTTTCCCATCTCTCTTACTTCATTCCTGGCCTCAGTACCTCCTCAGGTGAGTTGCTGTGCTTGGATTTGAGCCTCTCTCCCCAGGCAGTGGGCAGGTTTTCCTTTGGGGTAGGAGGGGGATTCCACTGCTGTGGTCTCACAGGGCAGGAGTTTATGTGCCTTTATGATAGGTCATACTTTGATGCCATAGCCGTCCGAATTCCTGGAGTGGTTCAACTTTGAGTCAAGCTGCTTGTTGTCTGCACCAGAACCTGCTGCTTGTGCTTCCTTTAACAGCTTATTCCTAGAGCCAGTCCTGGGAGAGGGAGTTTTCTGAGGTCAATATCTTCATTTACAGGATTCCATATGGGATGGGAGATGGACTTTGCCTTTCAATATGTTTAAAATGTAATCCTTGGGAGAGAATCCTAGGATCTGTAGTTTAAGGAGTGGCTGCTTGATTTTAAGGCTCAATTCTCTCCCTCTACTCCTCCCTCAGTTTTTTGCCCAGTTCTGAAGGGGAAGCGAGGATGACTGCAGTGGACACGCTCTCGGACAGCTCCGAAGTGGTCGAGATGGAGGATGTGCCTTCCCAATTCCAGGTGCAAAAGCATTCTTGGGATGGGCTGCGTGACATTATTCACAGCAGCAGGAAGTACTCGGGCATGATAGTGAACAAAGCTCCCCATGATTTCCAGTTTGTCCGGAAAACAGAGGAGTCCAGCCCACACTCTCACCGCCTCTACTACCTGGGTAAGCCTCTGTGCCAGCATCCAGGGGAACGTGGGGCTCTTCCAGGCAAGGGAGGGCCTGGGAGGGACCTCTGTTTATGGGATGGGGGAACTGAGAGTGGGTAACGTGGCTCAGGGCTCGCAGGATCTTCCGCAAAGCCTGGGACTGAGCAGGGACTCCCCAGTCCCCGAGCAGCTTCACGCAGGGATTCAGCTGTGACAAGGGGAAGTGTTGGCCAGCCAGCACTTCTGTGTCCTTTGTCACACAGGGGGTGGGGGAGGAGAGGGGGTGTTCCTCACACTCAGGACTATCTCGTGCCTCTGTAGCTTGGCAGAAATGGGATTTACTTGCTTCAGTAACCAGACTGACTTTCTAAGAAATTTGCTGTCAGTAATGACTAATTATATGTTGCAACATATTAATGGCAGGGTGGTGGTGTCTCCTGCTTTATTAAGTGGCGTGAAGGTAGGATGCTTTCAAGAGCAGGGAAGAAAATTGAGGTGGGAATGAGCTGTTCCTGGCATTTGCAGGGAAATATCCCTTTCCTTGAGTGGGACTGAAAGCAGAATTCCGCGTTGTACGGGTCCCTCGTTACAGTTGGAGCCACAATGTAATTAGTGACAGAGTTGTTGGATTTTAGTAACTGGATAATTTTGTGGCTGGTAACATGGGGAGCTTTATAGACTATAAAGAGTTTGTTGTGCTTTGGGGCATGAGCTGATCATTACTGGGCCAGTAAAAAAATTGCCTGATGTGCAACTCCGTGCAGTGACTGCTGCCCTGGAGTGACCCTGCTGTTCTTCCTTCTTTGTCCAGGTTTTGAGTGTAGGTCACTGTAGGATGCTGGATTTGAGGGACTGATTTGTTTTGTCATTAAGCAGCTCCTGTGTGCCAGTGACTTGATTTGTGCAGCTCTCATAAATTCTTGGGACACGAGTGCTGCTCTGAAGGGCAGGATCCAGAGCTGGCATATTGTTCTTGTCAAGTCTGAGCAGTGAGGGTTGATTTAAAGCTGAATGTATTTCCAGTTCACTTTGATACTGGTTTTGATCTAGATGATTAAAGAACTAAGTGGCTAATTTTAATTTTTTTTAATGTTCTGTTGTATGAAATGGCAACCAAACCAGCTACTGGGTGGTTGGTGTTCTGCCAGCGTGTGACTGTTCCAGGAGCCAGAACCAGGAATGAGGATACACGAGTGCCTTTTCAGTGTTTCCTTCCTTAAGGAATTGTACAGGGCTTAGAGCAGATTAATCCCTCAGTTAAGATCAGCATCAGCCAGGTAATCCCAGGGTACCTCTCTCAGATGTCCCTAATAAAGCGTAAATGCTGATTTAAATGCTGATTCTTTGCCATAATAATGGACACTCCCAGGGATGGGGCAGCCACATCTTCTCTGGGCAACCTGTAAGTTCACAAGTGTTTAACTCAGTGTGCTGTTACTGCCCCAGCATTAAATAACATTTTAAAGTGTTTAAATGAAACTGAGGAGTAGATGGAGACTCCCGGTGAACTTTGCTGTAGGGTGGAATACCTCACTTGGAAGCAAAGTAAACTGTCTTTTGGGGAGGAAGGCAATATTTTCCTTGTAAATGCCAGTTGATTGTAGTCAGCCTGAGGTCACTGGAGAAAGTTCTAACATAAGGGGAAGGGAAGTCCAGGTCACAGCTGCCTGAGTGTCAGATATGTGTGTCCAGAGTAATTTGTTCCTCTCTGCAGTTTTTCCTGTTTGGCCATCTTCAATCATTCCTGGGCCATCCCCACAGAGTTTTATGTTGTATCGTGGCAGATGCTGCTTATGTTAAACACCACATGCTCAGCACTTTGGTGTTCCTGTATCTCTGAGGATTAGATCCTCACATATTGCTCTGCTTCCCGAGCACTTATTAATATTTCAGTTTTAATTTGAAGTAACTGTACTGCTGGGTCAGCCAGCTCAGAAATCTCTCTGTTCTGCCCAGAACATGTGCAGAGTAGGCAGTATCAGGGCACATATCCCTGTGTGAATTTCTGATCCAGGGAGTCTCTACAGCATAAGTTAGAGGGCAAGTTCATGGTCTTTGTTTTTGTGGAAACTGTCAAAATCACGAGTCAGGATATTTGATGGTTGTTTTGGAAGCTGGATGAAGGCCAGGAGCTTATTTGATTACCACAGTCAAAGGCTTATGTAAAATGACGAGGCCTTTTGACTCTGTAGGATACTGTTTCACATTTGAATGGGCTCTGGAGCTTCCGAGCTTTTCCTTCCCCCCTTGCAAGCTGCTGCCTTGGCCTGAACGAGGTCCCTGTAGCAGATTTCTGGATGAGCAATGTGGAGAGTAATGTTGAGTCACCCATTCAGGGAGTGGTGCTCTTGGAGTGGATCTGGGGCACGGAGGACAGGCACAGAGGGGAAAGTTGGGCCTAATACATTCTGGAGAGGTGGGTTAGTGTTGGATCTTGCTTAGGGAAAATTCCAAACAAATGAGTATCTAAGTGGTTTAGATGTTCCTCTGGGATTGATCTGGGAGCTGCTTGGGACGGAATGTGGGTAAAGGCCTCCGGGCAGCCCCAGCCCCTCTCTTTCCAGACTTCTGGTGGAATTTGCTGGTGGGCCTCTTTGTCCTGGCTAACTCATCTTAAGTAGGATGATGCTTTTATCCTCCTAATAGGAATGCCATATGGTAGCAGAGAGAATTCCCTTCTTTACTCAGAGATTCCCAAAAAGGTACGGAAGGAGGCCTTGCTGCTCTTGTCCTGGAAACAGATGCTGGATCACTTTCAGGTGAGCCAGAGTGGGAAGAGCTTGGGTTGTGAGTGCTTGGGGAAACTGGGTGATGCTGTGGGGCTGCTGTGGTGGGGACATCTGTGTGGTGTCTGGCATCTTTCCTGCTTTTAAAAAGTTGGGAAAGTTGAGTATAAATTGCTGCTTCTGCCTTAGAGTGAACCAGAAAGGAAGAGAGTTTTCCCCTCCCTGGTTTCAGTATCTTCATGTCCTTTGTCACTGACAGCATTGGTCTTTTCTGCCCTATTTGAGAAGTTCCTGGTGGAACAGAATTTATCTGTCTTGACCCCATTTGGGCTGCGAGTTCTCTCCAGGGTAATTCAAGATCCCGGAAGAACTTTTGTTTGCAGTGTCTGACATGGAAACTGTTTGTGAAGGCTGCAGATAATGTCATTAAGTTAATTGGTTACATCTGATTTGCATAAGCAGAGCAAGTGCAGCTGTTCTCAGTTCATGCTGAAGTGCCAACTGCAGAACTGAGAGATGCACAGCTCAGCCCTCCTGTAGAGTTTGGGGGCTGTGGTGGGTTCAGGCCTCCTGGAGCCCACAGCTGTAGCCTGGTGTGCAGGAACTGGGGACCTGTGCCCTGACACTGCTGCCTGTTTGAGCCGGGGTGCTGTGACAGGCTCAGAGCACTCCTGTGAGCGTTCCTCTCCTTGCAGATCCTTTCAGATATTCCTTTCCTTCTGTTCTAGGCAACCCCTCACCATGGGATGTATTCCAGAGAGGAGGAGCTCTTGAGAGAACGCAAGAGACTGGGAGTTTTTGGGATAACATCTTACGATTTCCACAGTGAGAGCGGCCTGTTCCTCTTCCAGGCCAGCAACAGCCTCTTCCACTGTCGGGATGGGGGCAAGAATGGGTTCATGGTGAGTCTGCCAGGGACTTCATGGACATCACCTCAAAGGGCCTCGATGGTTTGGGGTGGAGATGGCTGCACATGGAATCCCAGGCTGGATTGGGTTGAAAGGGCCCTTAAAGCCCATCCAGTGCCACCCCTGCCATAGGTAGGGACACCTCCCAGTATTCCAGAGTGCTCCAAGCCCTGTCCAGCCTGGCCTTGGGCACTGCCAGGGATCCAGGGGCAGCCACAGCTCCTCTGGGCACCCTGCACCAGGGCATCCCCACCCTCACAGGAGGTTCTCCTGGAGCCCCTTCATGCACAGGAAGGGGCTCTGAGGTCTCCCCAGATCCTTCCCTTCTCTGGTGAACACCCCCAGCTCTCCCAGCCTGGCTCCAGAGGGGCTCCAGCCCTTGGAGCATCTCCGTGGCTCCTCTGGACCTGCTCTGACAGGTCCACGTCTTCCACATCTTCATGTCTTTGGTCGTGGTGGTTTCTCTTGTGTCCTGTCAGGGCCACATTTGCCATCACCCCATGGGCTGTGCTGTACCTGATTTAGGCTTTTTCCCTGCAGAGCTGGGAGCTGATGTGGCACCCAGCTCTCTGTGTGTCTCTTGTAGGTGTCTCCAATGAAGCCTCTGGAGATCAAGACTCAGTGCACGGGGCCACGGATGGATCCCAAAATCTGCCCTGCTGACCCAGCCTTCTTCTCCTTCATCAACAACAACGACCTGTGGGTGGCAAACATCGAGACGGGCGAGGAGAGGAGGATGACATACTGCCATAAAGGTAACGGGGCTTCTTCCAGCTCCAGAAGGGAATCCCTGCTCAGGAGTCTGGCCTGCAATACCCACATTCCGGGCTTCTTTCTTGCAAGTGCGTTTGTCTTTTGGGTCAGCGTTTTCCTCGGAGATGGAAATGCAAAATGCAAATTCCGTCTCGTCTTTGTTCCTCTGCAGGCTTATCCAATGTTCTGGATGACCCCAAGTCTGCTGGTGTAGCCACTTTTGTCATTCAGGAGGAGTTTGATCGGTTCACGGGCTATTGGTGGTGTCCCACAGCTTCCACAGAAGGTCAGTCGCTGTTCTGCTCATCAAATCCTGGCGCTGTGACTGCTGCCTCCTGCTAGGAATGAGACTCTGAGCATGATTTTCCTTTGGCCTGGATTTGGGCTGTTTCTGGGGAGATCACCTGAAGGAACAGAGCACTGAGGGGATTGTAACTGTGGAGGTTTGCAGGTGCTCACTGAGAGCTGGGGCTGCACAGGTGTTCCCTCTGCACCCGTGCTCCAGGCAAGCCAGAAACAGCAGGAAATGTTGCTGCAAACATTCCTGCTCTCTGTCCCAGGTTCAGAGGACTTGAAAACACTGCGGATCTTGTATGAGGAAGTGGATGAGTCAGAGGTGGAGATCATTCATGTTCCTTCACCTGCCCTGGAGGAGAGGAAAACAGATTCCTATCGGTACCCCAGGACAGGTGAGTGAAACACGTGGGGCTGCTGAGGCAGCTCTGGACTCCTGCTGGAATCAGCAGTGGGATTGGGGCTGTGAACTTTGCATCATTAATCCAGACACTTACTAGGGTATAGAAACTGGTTGTAAATGTTGAGACCTCATTGACTCTCCAATCCCAAAATCTGCTGCAAGAAGGGCTGAAGTTTAAATCCCAGCCCTAAATGAAAGGTTTACTGAGGAGGTGGAACATATCTGGTGGCATATTGTGGAATACATTCTGAATCCCATCTTTCCTCTCCCTCCTGGGAACGTGCACAGCCAGCTAGGGAAGGCAAAGCAAACTGTTCCCATTCCCAGAATGACTCTGGTGTTTGCTCACATACATATTTGATATTTGTAAATTCACACAGAGCCATTTCAGTAGGACCAGGGGCAGTTCTCCTTTAGAAGCTGTATTTTGTGTAACCACAGAATGTTCAGCTTGATCATCTTGGTGTTTTTTCACTTCTTCTCTGCAGGCAGCAAAAACCCCAAGATTACATTAAAACTGGCAGAATTTAAAACAGACAGCAAGGGTAAGGTAAGTGATAATTCAGAAGGGGACATTGCACAGGAGGGTTCTTGAAGTTCCCTAGAATTAAAAGAAATCCTAACTAGTGTTAGTCTGGGTTTTTTATTCTCTAGTAATACCTGGTTCTCTAATGTGTTTATCCAAGAAACAGAACGACTTGAAAGTGCTGAAAAGAATCATTCTGGTGGAGATTCAGCTGGGAATGTGGAGGGAAGGGGGAAGTGGGGTTAGCCTGGTACACCATGGCAGAGGCAGGAGGGCTGGAGCCAGGTCTAATCCGAGGCTTCAGTCCCTGCCTGTGTCCTTTCCCGTGGCTGAATGCCAAAATCATTTTGCTTTGAAGCCTGTTCTTCCCTTCTCTTCCTGCTCTTTGTAGCAAGGCTTGCTTCTCCTGGCCTGACCCTGACTGATGCCAGTAGCTAAACTTCCCTGTTCTCCCATCTCCCTGAGCTTCCCTGGGAGGAGGTGAGGAGCTCTGGTGCTCTGGTTTGATGTTGGACCTTGGTTTTGCTGCAGATTGTGTGCGCTCAGGACAAAGAGCTGGTGCAACCCTTTGCTGCCTTGTTTCCCACCGTGGAGTACATTGCCCGTGCTGGATGGACCCGGGATGGCAAATAGTGAGTCCATTTTCCTCCCAAAATAACTTTCCCGAGGGCTGCCCTGGTCGCAGACCCTCGGCATGCTTGTGTTGTGTTCACAACCTGGTTTTGAAGCCCTGAGTGCCAGAAATGGCACGTGAACATTTGGCTTCCTCAGTGCTGTAGCATCCTAAAAGCAGAGCAGAGTGACAGGCTGCTGAGTTTGTCACAACCACAGAGTTAAATGACATTGATACATTAAGTGGGCAATCCTGGGGAATTCTTTGGAGCTGAAGGTGTTTGACACAGGTACAACGTGCTTCCTGCTGAAAATGGGGGTGTTCTGTAGGCAGTTTTCTCTTTGTTCATTGGCACAGTTTGTGATCAAAGCCTGAATCACAGGGCAGGGGCAGGATCTGTGGTGCCACGTCCTTCATGCAGCGTGTCCAAGGGGAAGGATTGCTCTGGGCCTGGCTATTGCTCCAAATGGGATGCACAGTCTTGCCTGAAGAGTTACAGAATTCGCCCCGACCTGACTGAAATTTTAAAGTTCTTAATTTTTTTCCCCTCCCAAGCTTGCTTGGCTTAACTGGCGTGTGTGCAGATCAAGTTAAGGTGACTTGGCTGTCTTTGAAGGTGGCATTCTGTAACTTGTCATTAATTTTCTGCTCTGGAAAGGAAATTTAGAGAGCTTTCCAGCAGGTAATCCCGGAGGTGATTGTGATGTTCTGCACCAGAGCTTATCTAAATGTGCTGAATATCTCAGTTGCTGAAATCCTGCGGCGCTGGGGGAGAGCTGGCTCTTTTCAAACCTGTCTTTCGTGATGAAGCTTCCCTGGATGCACTGGCAGGCCTTGGGGTGGCCGTGTTTTGCCATCTGTCACGCTGAGAGCCTGCAGTGCAGCACCACTGCCAGGGACTCTCCTTGGAGAGGGGCAGGGCTGGGGCTGCAGCAACTGCTTCCCCTGGCACTCGTGCTGGGCCTGTGCCTCTCCCCGCCAGAGCGCGAGGAGCAGGCTGCAGACGGGGCTCTTGGGGAGTGATCACTTGAGCTGGAGGAGAGCTGGAGCACAACCAGTGCTTCCTGATGGAGGGATGTCCAAGGAGGAGTTCCATCCTGGAGACAGGGCTCTGTCAGCAGTGCTCCCTTGGAGCAGGCGCTGGCAGATCTGTCAGACATCTCGTCTGAGCGATACCCCTGTGAAATACCAGAGCTGTCTGGCAGTGCGTGTGTGTTGGCACAGCTTCCAGGGGATTAGAAAGCAGCAGTGATGAGAAAAGCTTTGCATTCAGATGCCCAAATCCTTTCTGCCAGCGGGGGGAAGAAAGGGATGCATGTTCTGAGTGTTGGAAGGGGACCTCTGTTGTGTGGTACTGACATTCACCTCCGACTTCTCTCCCCAGTGCCTGGGCTATGTTCCTAGACAGACCTCAGCAGCGGCTCCAGCTAGTCCTTTTGCCTCCAGCACTCTTTATTCCAGTCCCAGAAAATGAGGAGCAGCGTGCTGAATTTGCCAAAACTGTGCCAGAAAATGTCCAGCCATTTGTGATCTATGAAGAAACCACTGATGTGTGGATAAATGGGAGAGGCTCAGGGCTGGGAGAACACAGGCTGCCCCTTCCTCCCCTCAGTTAACCATTCTCATGTTGATTGGGTGCCCGGTTTAGTTCTTGCTCCAGCAGCTTTGCCACTCAGTAGCCCCAAATTTGGTGTTAAATCAGGGGTTTGATAAAGCAAATCACTCACGGGTTTCTCGTCTCGTGCGACAGGTTCACGACATCTTCTATCCTTTCATCCAGCCGGAGGGGGAGGAGGAGGAGCTCTGCTTTATCCGAGCCAACGAGTGCAAAACGGGCTTCTGCCACCTGTACAGGGTGACAGCAGTCCTGAAGCCAGGCAGCCACGACTGGGGGCAGCCCTGTGTCCACAGTGAGGGTGAGGGCTGCAGCCCTGGGGGCTCCCCCTGCC
This sequence comes from Platysteira castanea, assembly GCA_013397175.1. Lineage (NCBI taxonomy): Eukaryota > Metazoa > Chordata > Aves > Passeriformes > Platysteira > Platysteira castanea. Next base: position 112,873 of record VYXC01004931.1, on the reverse strand, counting down.
CTTGGCCCGTGTTGTCCTTCGGGGAGGGCAGTGGTTTATCCTCATGGTCCTTCTTGCAGATGATTTCAAATGTCCCATCAAGGAGGAGGTTGCCCTGACTAGTGGGGAATGGGAGGTGCTGGCGAGGCACGGATCCAAGGTAGGGGTTATTTTTATTCTCTTGCAGTGTCTCAGCTCTGCATTGTCTGCCTCTGGTCCTGGCCTGAGTCCTCCCTGACGCCTGGGACCTGCTAGAACTGCTTAAGCTTCATTTTGTTGCTGTTTTTATTGCTGCCTCTGCTTTCCCCAGAAGTGCTGTAGGCCAGTGCACATGGATCTGATTGCCTTCTTAATCAGACTTCGGATTGCTCCTTAGGTAAATCCCAGGAGTGGGTCAGGCCATAAAAAAGGACACAAGTCTGAGGTTTAAGAGCAACAAAGAACCATTTTGTGGAGAAGCTGGGGATTGCTGCCTTTGCTGAGGCATTTTAACTCCAGTGAGTTCTTGCAATGTGGAAATGTGTCCTGGCACTCGGAGTGAACTCTTGGTCTCCAGCTGATCCCTCAGCAGAGCCTTTAGGAAGAAGGCAGCTGGGGAATAGAAAGCAATTTAGAATATGGAGAAGCTGTATCTGTTGTCGCTTGCAGAACAGCCAGAAATGAATTTTTATTAATCTTGTAGAAACCTAGTTTCATTTTTGCTTCAGGAATTAACTCCAAGTCTGATCTTTAACACTCCCAGGTGATTTCTGTCAAAATAAAGACCTTGTCTGTTCATTTCCAATTAATCTGGATTTTCACTTCTCGCCTTTTAAAAGACCAACAGCTCCAAGCTTTTGGTTTCTGCTGCTTTTCCTCAATCTGCAATTAACCTGCTGTCCCTCCCCATGTGGATTCTCACTGTACATGCTGTTGATTTTGGCCACAGCTCTTCCCTGCATGTGTTATGGCTAAAATTGTGTTAGCAGCAATTATTTTGATGCATTTGTTGCTCCACAGGGCTCTGCCTGGTTTTCCTGGCCAATTGAGTTGGATATGTTTTTCCCTTTGCTGTTCACAGGGGCCTTCAAACTGTGGGTTAGCCAGAAATAGCATTTGGAAACTGTAAGGTGGAAAAACAGTTCAGTTACTGCGGCTGGATCAATGCAGGATTTAAAAGCTGTTGCCTCTGTTCCTGCCTGACTGGGTGGTTTTTAGAAACAGCTTTATCTGGACAGTAAAAAACCTATTTTAATGTGTCTTAAAGTTTGGTGCTGAGAGTGTTAGACTGGTCCTCCCACAGATGGGAATTCATCACCATGGTGGCTGTAAAAAAAGGTGCCTGTACCCTCTAATCCAGCCATGCTTTGGCTGATGGAGCCTTTAACAGAAGGGCTGAGGGACTGCTCTGTGTCACTGCACTGTGTTGTCTGCAGCTCCCCAGGTGCTGTGTGTGTTCTCTGGCCCCTCCAGCCCTGCCCTGAGCAGCCCTGCCATGGTCTGTGTGTGTTCTGAGCTGGCTCTGCCCAGGGACAGGCACGCTGGGCTGGCAGAGCAGCAGAGCTTGTCCCTGTCTGTCCCTGAGCCCTCTCTCCTGGCACAGATCTGGGTCAATGAGGCCACCAAGCTGGTGTATTTCCAAGGCACGAAGGACACCCCTCTGGAGCACCACCTCTACGTGGTCAGCTACGAGTGCCCCGGGGAGATCCTGCGGCTCACCACTCCAGGCTTCTCCCACAGCTGCTCCATGAGCCAGGTGTGTTGTTCCTTGGGTTCCCATCTCCTGACTGGCAGGGATCCTAACTGGGAATGGCGATGACTCGTGGCCAGTAGCGAGTCCTGAGGGCTGCTTGAACTGTGGGAGCTCCTGCGTGGGAAATGCAGGGCCTCGTTCCCTAACTCTGCTGTCTGCCCTGGCAGAACTTCGACATGTTCATCAGCCACTACAGCAGCGTGAGCACTCCTCCCTGTGTGCACATCTACAAGCTCAGCGGCCCCGACGACGACCCACTCCACAAGCAGCCCAAGTTCTGGGCCAGCATGATGGAGGCAGCCAGTAAGTCCTGGAGCAGGTGCCAGGGGCCCCTTCAGTGGTAACTCCCCAGCAGCAGTGATGGGGAGGGAGGTGCTCTGAGTACCTGCCCCCTGAGGGGAGATGAATCGTGTTATCCTGTGGGGGAGGTGTTTCTCATGGCCAGCTCGCCCAAGAAATGCTCTGTGGGCTTCTGAGGTGTTTCACACATGGAGCAAAAACGTGCTCCGGGGTGTACAGAGTCCACACACCCACAAGGATGTGGTTTTACTGCGGAGTCACCCAATGGGTTGGGTGAGAACGGACATTAAAGTTCATCCTGTTCCCTTGCCCTGCCGTGGGCAGGGACATCTTCCACCAGCCCTGGGTGCTCCAAGCCCCGTCCAACCTGGCCTTGAACACTTCCAGGTGGTTTTTTATTCATGGTTTGTCTGAAAAGGGACAAGCACCTGGGGTGCAGTGGCTGCTCCATTCTGCACTGCAGGTTTTAGAGGGTTAGCTACAGCTCACAGCAGCTGAACCCCTACTGCAAACACTTTGTGCCATCCCTGTTCCTGCCCTCTCCCCTGCTGTCGTGGCACGTGTGCCTTGTTGGAGAACTCCCAGTCGGTGAGGTTCTCCTGTGGAATCCTTTCCAGGTGGAGGCCGTGTTTCCCAGGGCGAGGCTTTGCTCAGCCTTGGTGTGGTGAATGTCGAAGGAGCCCTGAGCAGGCTCAGGTGTGGGGGTTCAGGGGTGGGAGGCAGAGGCTGCTCTGTCCCCCAGCTGTCTCTGTGCCCCTCCTGCTGCAGGCTGTCCCCCGGACTACGTCCCCCCAGAGATCTTCCACTTCCGCACCCAGTCGGACGTGGAGCTCTACGGGATGGTCTACAAGCCCCACGATGTCCAGCCTGGCAAGAAGCACCCCACGGTGCTCTTTGTGTACGGGGGCCCTCAGGTAAGGAGCGAGGGGAACTGCTGGGCTCAGGGCTGGGGCTGCTGCCCAGGGCACAGCTCTGGCAGTCCTGCACTGAGACGTGCACTTTGGGTAGCAATGAACACTGTCATGGAATCATGGAATGGTCTGGGTTGGAGTGACCTTAAAGCTCATTCAGTGCCACCCCTGCCATGGGCAGGGACACCTTCCACGGTCCCAGGCTGCTCAGAGATCCAGCCTGGCCCTGAACACCACCAGGGATGGGGCAGCCATGGCTTCTCTGTGCCAGGGCCTCACCACCATTACAGCAAAAAACTTCCTCCTAATATCTAATCTGAACCCAGTCTTTTAGTTTGTCCCTGTGTTTGACCTCTGCTTCAAACCTCAGATGACTTTTCCAGCATGTGGTTTGATTCCTGTGGCTCTGATAGCTCGATGAGTGGCTGCTGTGCAGCTCAGGATCCTCTGCTGGCACAGGAAGGCACTGGAAGGCAGCTCTGAAACTCTTCCTCCCTCCTTGTGCAGGTGCAGCTGGTGAACAACTCCTTCAAAGGCATCAAGTACCTGCGGCTGAACACGCTGGCATCCCTGGGCTATGCTGTGGTGGTGATTGATGGACGGGGATCGTGCCAGCGAGGCCTCAAATTCGAAGGGGCCCTGAAAAACCAAATGGTAACGTCCTCCTCCTTGTGCTGGGAACCTCCGGGCATTTGTCCTTCCTAAGGGTGGTGGCTGCTCGTTTCCTGTGCCAGCATTGCCCATTCCTGCCTCAGGTTTCTAAGTGGATCGAGTCCACTAACGTGAGCCTCCTTGTTGCCTTTTAGGGTCAGGTGGAGATAGAGGACCAGGTGGAAGGTTTACATTATGTAGCAGAAAAATACGGGTTCATCGACTTGAGCCGGGTCGCCATCCACGGCTGGTCCTACGGGGGCTTCCTGTCCCTCATGGGGCTCATCTGTAAACCCAACGTCTTCAAGGTGAGCCTGCACGTGGGGCTGGCACCTTTGGGACACTTGGCTCTCGCAGCTTCGGTCCCTCTTGGCAGCTGGAGTTGTTGTTGTGGCTTGTTTGTGGTGGACGGGTGGAAATGTCCCCCTGTCCTGCCTGCCTGGAGCTCCTGGCTCCAGTCCTGAGTCCTGCTGCAGCTCGTCCCTGGCTGGGGCTGGAGGAGGATGGCTCTGGGGTGGGCTGCTTCCCAGTGCAGGGCTGGTGTCCTGGGAAACCTTACCAGTGCAGGGTCTGCCAGACAGAGAGACGTTGATCTGCAAGTCCCCACCCAAGTCCCCAGCACCGTTTCTGCATCATTCACAAGCCCCCCTTGCAAAAGGGATGATCCTTTAGTGCTGATGTGCAGGAATTTGCCCCGTTGTGACCACAAGAGGAACAGCAGGAGGGGGAATCTGGGCTATGTGTGGGATTGCTGAGGGGGCATCCTGATCTGGGTGACAGAACAGCCCAGAGCCCGCTCCTTCCTGCCCCTGCAGGAGAGCAGGGCACGCGGGTGCTCAGGGGGCTGTGTGGTGCCACCTCTGTGTCTGGCAGATCGCCATCGCGGGTGCCCCGGTCACCGTGTGGATGGCCTACGACACCGGCTACACCGAGCGCTACATGGACGTCCCCGAGAACAACCAGCAGGGCTACGAGGCCGGCTCGGTGGCACTGCACGTGGAGAAGCTGCCCAACGAGTGAGTGCCTGCCCCAGCCCTGCTCCTGGGCCTGCTCCGTGCCACCTCTGCTCAGCCCCAGAGGAACGCGGGGGTTCTGACCCGCTGGGACTCGAGAGCCCCAGCCCCTCTGCCAGGGAGGGCTGGAGGCCCACGGCCATGGCCTGGCACTGCTCTTGCTTGGGTTTGGCTTCTCCAGCTGGCAGCTCTTTGCTCAGACCCTCTGCAGAGCTTTTATCCGGTGTCTCATCGTGTTTTCCATCTGGTTTCTCATCCTGTTTCTCTCCTATCTCTCACCCCATGTCCAGGCCAAATCGTTTGCTGATCCTCCATGGCTTTTTGGATGAAAATGTGCACTTTTTTCACACCAACTTCCTGGTGTCGCAGCTAATCCGGGCTGGAAAACCTTACCAGCTGCAGGTAGGAGGGACGAGAGTGGGGTGGGAAGATCCCATAAACCTGGAGAAAGTTGCCTGCTCTGTGTTCTGGGGACGGGAGGAGTTGGAGGCAGCTGTCCCACATCCTGCAGTGATGCTGTGGCAGTGCACACCTCTCAGGACTCGGAGAGGAGGCCGGGAGGTGGCACTGTGGCTGTTCCAGGGCTGGCAGATGTGGCACTGCAGGCAGGGCTGCTGCCCCGGGGCCTGGAACTTTCCCTCTCCCGGAGCTGCTCTGCCCCCTTGGCAGAGGTGGCTGCAGTGAGGGAGGGGCTGTGCTCCAGACCCCTCCTGGCACCTCTTGGTCCCGATGGAGGCTGGATGGAGGGAGCAGGGCTGAGGGGAGGGAGCTGTGTCCCTGCCGAGTGACCGACGCCCCGTGTCTGCCCCGGCACAGATCTACCCCAACGAGAGACACAGTATTCGGTGCCCCGAGTCAGGAGAGCACTACGAAATCACGCTGCTGCACTTTCTACAAGAATACCTCTGAGAGCACGAGCCTCTGCAAACTGGACACTGACAGCTCACCTGCCCCGTGCCCTCCCGCTCCCCGGCAGCGTCCAACCCAGAGCACAAGGGGCTGAGTGCCCACGTCGGGCTGGGGTCCCCCCGGGCCAGGGGGAAAAGCTGGAGGGCACCTTCCCTTTGGACAGTGCCACCTTCTCTCACTTTCCAAGCTGGAGGTCTGCCCCTGCTCGGCTGCTCGTCCTCCTCCTCTCCTCCAGCCTGGCTGTTCAATGCTTTTTTTGCTGCTACTCCCTCTCTCCTGGGAATCAATGGACAGTGGTCTGTGTCCCGAGGCTGAGGTTTGTGTCCATCTCTCTCTCTCCCCAATCCTCTTCCCCTTCCACTGCACCCGTGCAGTTCCCAAACTCTTACCTGCAAGAACTCAGTGCCTGTGTTGGAAACGGAAGAGCCGAATCAGAAGCTGCCTTAAGCCAGGAGTGGGAGGGAAGAGAGAACTACCTACTGCTCACCTGGGGAGCTGGTCTGTCCTGGCCCTGCTGCCACACTGGAGCCCTGGGAAGCGAAGAGAGCTCTACAGAAGCATGCAACACTAGTCTTTTTTTTTTATATATATATATATTTTCCAGTTTAAATTTGCAGAGCAGATGGAGGAAGTGGCCGGGGCCGGTAACGGCGTCCTCTGATCCTTCCTCTCATGGCCGCTCTCACCCAGAGTTGTGCCAACAGGTAGCACTGGCAGCTGGCTACAGCCAGAGCCTCTCCAGAGCTCACAGCAGCATTTGGGTTTTTGCAACACAAGATGGATGATATTTATGCAAATCCTCCCTCCCTCCGTTCTCTGTGCCGCCTCCCGACCCCACTCGTCCTTCCCGAGCTTCCCGATGTGCACTGAAATTGGCTGTGCTTCAGTTCTCTGCGGGTCAGTGACTGGTCCCCCTGCCCGTCTACTCAGCAATGCTCTCTCCTGGTTTTTATTTACCTGGGCAACAGGAACTGCAGTTCTGGGGAGGGGGGATTGAGCAATCACACCTCAGGGGAGCACATCCCCCCCTCAAGCCAAGGGTTCTGCCAGGGGCAAAACGAAAACACAAACAAAACCCACCCAAATGAACCACGTTGACTTGCCCTGGAGTATTTTAAGTGCGTATTATGAAAAGAAAATATTTTTATGGATTCTTATTCTTTTATAATTATGAGTGTAAGATGTAGCGACTCATTAAAATATTGGAAAGAGACGTGGTGGCTGCTTTGGGGGGCGGGAGGAAGCGGCAGCTGCTGCCCCAGCCCGAGCGGCTCCGCTGAGAGCCAAGTGCTCTGTTCTTTCTGTGCCGAGCAGTGCAGAGAATATTAAACCCCTGCTGCTCCTCGGGGGAAGCACGATCCGAGCAGTCGAGGGTTGGGAGTCCTGGGCTGCGCTCTTGGCTCGGCGCGACCTTGAGCGAGGCAGCGGCAGCCTGGGGTGGGCACCTCCGTCCCTGCCTGCCTGCCCCGGTGGATTTGGGATTCGGGGCTGCAGCTACTCTGGGCCCGCTCTGGGACACACGGAGCTGCTCCTGCCGAGCCGGGCCTGCCGCTGCTCGCCCTCCCAGCTCAAAGCTCCCCGCACCTGGCCTTGCTTTGCCTTCCTCCGTGGGAGCCGGTGTTAATTACCCTGCTGCTAATGCCCCGAGGGTGCTGCTGGAGGCTTGTTCTGAATGCAAAGCTTCTTCCAGCTGGAGCATTTGGGTTCCTGGGGATGGCTGGGAGCAGATTTTTTCCCCTCTTCTTGTTTCTGTGCCCAAATAATCGTCCCAATCATTGCAGTTGTGGTTTAGCTGCTACAAAGCACCTCGGGTGCGAGTTTTGAGGTCGGAGGGGCGGAAGGAGGGACCGCGGTGGAGGAAGTTGCACCTCTCTGAGCTGGGTCTATAAGAGCACCCTGCAGCCAGCAAAGCTGCTCCCTCTGTCCCTGCTGCCCTCACAGCTGGGCGGGTGCTGCTGGATGGTAAGAAGCTTCATTTTTGCAGGGTTTGTTTCTTTTCAGGCTTAATTTAAACTGCTTTTTCCTGTCCCCAAAAAGCCGAGTGTTTCTTAAAATGTCTTAAAACGCTCTTGTCTAAAAGAGTTGGCAGAGCTGTCGGCTCCTCTGATCCCCCAGCTTGCTGCAGGATTGTTTGGCACCCTAAAAAGGGGTTGGTTGTCTTCTTTTGGGGATTGAGAATCCCGGGAGGGATTAGCTGGGAAATGGCCTCGCGGGAGCCGGAGCTGCTCCCAGGCTCTGTCGGGGATTGAAACACAAACGATGTGGGCAGCTCCCACCCCGCTGTCCACGGGAAAGGTGATGGGAACAGGAGCAGGGCGTCTCTGGGTGGAGGATTTGCAGCTGGAGGATGAAGCTGAGCTAATTTCCTGAGTGGTAATGACAGAGGGAAGCAGCAGGTGCTGGGGAAACCAGGCAAAAACTCTTCCTCAAGAATTTGGGACTTGAGAGGGGCTTGGGAGGCATTTCTCTCCCAAAAACCCACCCTTTGGGGCTTTATTTTTAGGTGGATGGTGTGGAGGGAGAACAGATGTTCTTGAGGGCTTATTTTTGAAACAAAATCGCTCCTCAAGCTACAAAATTAGCTCAGAAAAGTCACTCCTTGCCCTGAAAGATGCTCGAATGGAAAACTTCCCGGCATCTCCATTCCCAGAGGGGGTGGGGTAAAGGTGCGACGACAGCTCCGGCTCCGGGAAAGCCACGTCAGTGGAAACTCCGGGTGCTTGGGGGTCTCAGGCATTTGATCCCTGCACCCCCAGAACAACGGGAGCGGCTCAGAAATCCCAGGGTCCCCAAAGGGGGTGTGGGGTGTCCGAGGAAGGCACAGGGCTGGGCTGGGCGCTGCGTGTGTCTGTGCTGGCCAGGAGAAAGGATGTAAATCGATCTGGGAGAATCCTCACGGAGGGATTTTGGTGAAAGCACAGGCATCCCAGCTGCGTGCTGGGGCACAGGGAAGGCGTCAGGCACGGCCTCTGCAGAGAAACCCCCTCTCCCTGGCTCCCCCTCCAGCCCCTCTCGGAGCCGGTGCAGATTTCTGCGCCTCCCCCTCTCCTCTAACCCAGGTTTTTCCTGCTCCTGGCCCCGGCCTGAGCCCAGAGCCCCCCTGGCCCCACCGGGTGCCATGGCCCTGACCCTGGGGCTGCTGCTGGCCCTGCTGGGCTGCGCCACGGCCCCGGACCCTGCCCTGCAGGAGGCCTGGGAAGGCTGGAAGAGTCTCTATGCCAAGGAATATCCAGGGGTAGGTCCTGCTCCCCACAACCCTCCCAGCACCTGCTGGCTCCTGCTCCAGGGGCTCTTGTCCACCTGCACCCCCTCCCACCCTGTGCCCCCGTGGTCCAGGGGCCGTTCCTGCAATTCTGATCCTCTGGCAGGAGGCTGAGGCCACCCGCCGGGAGATCTGGGAGCAGAACCTGCGCCACATCCAGCGGCACAACCGGGAGGAGGCGCGGGGGAAGCACAGCTACCGCCTGGCCATGAACCGCTTCGGGGACCTGGTACCCGCTGCCACCGTCCCTGGGCACCCCTCGGAGCACCCGGGGCATCGGGGACATCCTGATGCTCGCAGGGCTTGATCCAGCCAGGGCCATCTCCCAGCCAGGGCCATCTCCCTGCCCACTCCCGGGGCTGCGCTGCTCCCCGGAGGCTGGGGGCACCCGTGGCATCCCATGAGTTCTCCCTTGGTGACCTGCAGACGAACCAGGAGTTCAATGAGCTCATGAGCGGCTACACCCCGGTGGAGAGGGAGGAGCCGGCACCGCTGCTCCGAGCCTCGGCAGCCCCGCAGGCCCCGGCGAGGGTGGACTGGAGGGCCAGGGGCTACGTGACCCCCGTAAAATCCCAGGTGGGCACGGGGTGGGAGCCTGGCCAGGGCTGTGGGGTCTGGGCAGCAGAACCCAGCAGCAGCAGCAGCAGCTCTGAGCCGCTCCCAGAGTCCTGGCTGCTGATCTGGGAGCTGAGAGCAGCACCGGGGGCCAGAGCATTCCTCTGCTGGGCTCGGGGGCCATGCCCTGACCCCGCACTGTCCCCACCCGCCCAGGGGGACTGCGGGTCCTGCTGGGCCTTCAGTGCCACCGGCGCCCTGGAGGGGCTCGTGTTCAGGCGGACGGGGAGGTTGGTGGTGCTGAGCGAGCAGAACCTCATCGACTGCACCCGAGTGCTGGGCAACCGCGGCTGCAGAGGCGGCCACGTGGAACGCGCCTTCAGCTACGTGCGGGACAGCGGCGGCCTCAACTCGGAGCGGGCCTACCCCTACCAGGGCACCGTAAGGGACAGCGGGTGACCCCGGGGTGCGGCAGGGACTGCTGCTGTCCCAGCCCTGGGGACACTCTCCCTCTCTCAGGACAACTCCCGCTGCCGATACAAGCCCCGGGACAAGGCCGCCACCTGCTCTGGCTACGAGATGGTGCCCCGGGGCGATGAGGGGGCCCTGCAGGAGGCGGTGGCAACCAAGGGCCCCGTGTCGGTGGCAGTGGACGCCAGAAGCCGGGATTTCCAATTCTACAACTCGGGTACTGTCTCCTCTTTGTGGGTAAACTGAGGCAGGGCCGCCTCACTGCGGGCCTGGGCTGCTGAGCCCTTGTTGAGCCCCTCGCCCAGGGCACCCAGCCCCGGGGAACCGGCCCCAGCACCTGGGAATGGGAGCAGGGCCAGCCCCAGCTCAGCCCGGCTCTGCTCGCCCCAGGCATCTTCAGGTGCCCACCTGGCCAGCAGAACCTGAGCCACGCCATGCTGCTCGTGGGCTATGACACGGCCCCGATGGGCAAGTGCAACGAGAGCTGCTGGATCCTAAAGAACAGGTGAGGGCTGGGGGGACCTCCCGAACCTGCTGCCCCCCATGTCCCCATCTCACGGACGTGCTCATGGATGTGCTGCTGCCGTCCGTGCCTGCAGCTGGTCCGAGTGCTGGGGCGAGAAGGGCTACATGTTCCTGCTCAAGGACGCCGGCAACCAGTGCGGGGTGGCCAGCCGTGCCAGCTACCCCCTGCCCTGAGCCAGGGCAGCCAGGACAGCTGCCCCCGAGCCAGGGCAGCCAGGACAGCCAGGACAGCTCTCCCTCCCTCGCTCCCTTCCACCCTGCTAGCAAACCCACAGCTGTTTCCTTCTGGAAACGGGCTTTTGCTCCTGTGCAGCAAGAAGCAATTAAAAATGCCGTGGTTAATGGGCTGAGGCAACCAGGTCCTTGTCATGGAATGGTGGCATCGCGGAAGGGGTTGGGTTGGACGGGACCTTAACGCCCATCTCGTTCCCGGGCACCTTCCAGGTGCTCCAAGCCCATCCAGCCTCCCACACGCTCAGCATCCCCCGGGCCCTCGCTCCCAGCCCGGCCACCCCGCTGGCCTTTGTCCCCATGGCCGCCCGCCCCGAGAGCACCGTATCCTCGTGGTCCCTTTGTCCCCTGACCACAGGGCCTCTTGTCCCAGAATGTCCCTGTCCCCGCTGTCCCTTGTCCTCGCTGTCCCCCTGTCCCCCCGCGCTCCCCGCAGCTCCGGCCCGCCCGGGCTCCTGCCCACACCCAACATNAGTCTCCACAGAGAAGGGGGCCCTCGAGGGGAAGGGGTCCCCAGGTGGGGTTCTCCAGCAGAACGGGGTCCCTCAGGAAAGTTTGTCCCCAAGGTGGGACAGTGTCTGTAGCGAGGAGACCCCCAGGGATGGGGACCTGCCGTGAATAACGGCCCCCAAGGAGAAGGGGGGGTTTCCAAAGGGGTGAGGTCCCCCACGGGCAGGGAGAGGGGACGGGGGTCTCAGGGACAGAAGGGTCCCCATGAGAGGGGGGCTCAGGGAGGGAAGGGCCCCAGTGGAGGAGGGGCTGGGCTTCCCTGGGCCCCCAGAACACGAGTCCTCACCCCAGCACTCTGGGCAGGAGGAGGCGGCCTCAGGTGGTGCCAGGGGAGGTTGAGGCTGGA
>VYXC01004931.1:73559-85937 GCA_013397175.1 Platysteira castanea | reverse complement strand
CGTCACCGGCGCCGGGGTCGCTCCCGCGGCCCCTTCCCCGGTGCCGAGCCCCCCTGCTGGCAGCCGAGGCGGAAAAATTCATCCCAGTTAAAAAAAAAAAAAATCCATCCTGGCAGGCACCAGCTCCGGAGGAGAACCACGAGCAGGGCACGCTCTCCTGACCAGTTATCCCAGTGATGCTCCAGGATTTTTAGCTGGCTTTGGACGGAAGGAAAGGGACACTGGAGGCGTCAATTAGGGGTGCTGGCGGTACCCAAAGGCAACTGGGGAGACCATGGGGCTGTTCTCGAGCCATGGGGACAGGCTGCGACTCCTCATTCCTGGGGCTGTATCCCCAACCAAGTGTGCTCCCGGTCCTCCCTCAGGATCTCCTGGGTCCCCAGCCCCACATCCCTGAGCAGAGCAGTCCTCTGCCACTCCCACCCTCCCCGCTGCACATCTGGCCTGGTGTCGCAGCTGGAGCGGGCCCCTTCTGCCTCCGTGTGTTTGTTCACAGAGCGGGGAACGCCGAGCCTCGTTAGTTAATTAAAGCTCCATCGAAGCTGTCAGGCAGTGCAGCTCCTCGAGAGGCTGCGAGCGCTCCCGTCCTCCTGGGAAGGGATGGAGGAGGATGCTCCAGGGGAGAGACGCACCCTGGGGACGAGGTTTCTGTGATTACCCTCCCTGGGAGGACACAAACCTCCGTCCCTGTCTTGGGGACACGGTTGTGTGGCCCGACTCCACTGCACCATGTCGCTGCCTGAGTGTGACCCACTTACCCAGGCTCAGCTGAGCCCTGGCTGCTTAATTTGGGGCTGGGGGCTGCTGAGAGGGACCCCAGCATCTGAGCCGAGCCCAGCGCAGAGCCCCGGGCGTGCTCCGGCTGCGCCGGCCGGACAAAAGAGAATGTAGGTTAAGCACAAAGTGCTGCGGCTGCGGCACACGGAGCCCACTCGGCCGCACGGGGGGGCCGGGGCAGGCCCCCACCGCTGCAATTAGCTAATTGCTCCCGTTCCCTCGCAGGGGACGCGGGGATGCTGTCACTGCTCCCTGCTCCGCTCTCCATCTGATAAAGCCGCCCTGGGGGACACCGTGCCCCCCGCCTGCCCCCGTGCTCTGCTCAGCGCTGGGGGGGCTTGGGATGGAGGGAAGGGGAGCCCCCACAAACCTGCTGTTCCCAGCCCAGCTCCATGTGACACCCCCGATGTCATCTGCTGGGGCGGTGGGGACGATGCTCTGAACATCGGGGATGGGTCTGGCTTTCCCCCACCTTTTGGGGGTGTCCTGCTGCACCCCAAGGCTTCAGGATCCCTCGTGGCCGAATTCCATCCAAGCTGTGAGTGTGGAAGCCTGTGACATCACCAGGAGCCTGAGTGACAAATGACATCATCAGAGGGGTCCTTGTGTCGCCTTGTGGGACAAAGGGACCCCCAGCCCGTTGGGTGATGGCAGCACGGACGGGGGAGGGGACAGGCAGGATGCTGATGACATCATCAGGGTGATCGATGACATCATCGGGTGGCAATTAATAGGCGGGCAGAGAGAGGGTCCGAGAGGCTGAGCTGGAACTGCTGGATGTGGAGGAAGAGGAGCAGGAGGAGGACGGTGGCCCCATGGAGAGACTGCCCCGGCTCGTGGCCGCTGAGCCTGTCCTTGTGCTGGTGACATATTGACTGACAATTCTTAATCAAGTGGGTTATTAATTAGCAGCAGCGCTGGCTGGGTAGTGCTCGGCCGGGCTGGGAGCTGGTGGCTTGTGCTGACGCAGCCGGGTATGGTGACAGTGTCACCGTGCTGGTACCCGCCGTGCCAGGGCACCCGCACTGGCCCAGGGCGTCCCGCTGCCTCCGGAAAGGGATGGATGCCATCCCTCCTGTGGCTCGGCTGGTGGCTTCACCCACTGCGCACACTGGTGACCCAAATCCTGCAAGATTTCACCCCAAAACTGGCGGGTGGCACCACAGGAATCGCCCTGGCACAGCAGGACCGGCGGCTGGTGGGTGGGCGCCCGTCTGTGACGTGCCTCCGTTCCATCTGGGCCACGCGGGAGGAGGTGACATGCGTGTCGCTAGTGCCACACGTGTCCCCAGCCGCTGCCGTGGCGGTCCTGCCGTGGAGGGTGCAGGGTGCTGGGGACCAGCCCTGCCCGCGGGGACCGTGCCCCCCGGGAGAGCACGTCAGGCCACACGCGTGACCTTGTCCCCACTGTCCCCACCAGCTAGGGGTCCCAGCGGGCCCTGCGGGTGGGGGACAGGCGGAGGGGGCTGGGGAGCAGCTCCTCCATCCCCATCTGAGCCGACTCCGGAGCTGTTCTCGCCGCAGCTGCTGCCGCCGCCGGCTCCATCCCGCACTTCCCTGCCTGTCTCAGCCATCTGCCGAGATCCCCGCGGGCAGGGGGGTGCAGGGCTGCTCCCCACATCCCCACCCCACCGCCGGGAGCTGGGCTCCGAGCACTTTGCTCCGCGTTTCGGTGCAGACCGTTTAATTTCGGCCCTAATCCCTGCCGGGTTCGCTTCCCCGCGCGGCTGTCGGCGGCGATTTCCCAGCCCTAATTAAAGCTCGGAGCGTGTGACGGCGGTTCCCTGGGGATGCTCCCTTGCTTCCCAGTTTCTGTCAAGATCAAGGGGATAAACCAATGTTGCCGGCGAAGTTAAGGCCGGCGGCAGCTCAGGGAAGCGGTGACAAGCCCGGAGCTGGCGGCAGGCGCGGATCCGGAGGCGAATCCCACCACGGAGCGCTGCCTCGGGGGCTGCGGGCGGCAGGGGGGCTCGGGGCTGCTGAGATGAGTCGGGCAGGTCTCAGCCCAGCTCTGAGCCCCATCTGCGGCAGCTCTTTGTGGCCTCGCTGGGTGTGTGGTGACACCAGACACCCAGATCCCCCGGCCAAGAGTCCCCAGGTCTGGCGGGAGGGGAGGTTTTGGGGTGCCACAGCCACCTGCCAGCGTGTCACTGTCCCCCTCCCGCCCCCCACCTGCACCCCGCAATGACCCCTCATGGCTCAGAGTATCCCACTGACCCCCGGGCAGGGACAGCTGGGCTGGCACCCGCCCTGGCAAGCCGGGAAAGCCGAGAGAGCCGGGAAAGCCGAGAAAGCAGAGCTGCCTTCCAGGCACCTGCCAAGCAACCAGAGCCCGGACATCTGCGCCTGCTCCCAGCTGCCAACCAGCTGCCCTGGGCACCCGAAAACCCACCCGCAGCCCCACGGGGTGGATTCCCAGGCCTGGCAGGGGGACGGCTGCTGCAGGCAGGGATGCTCCTGCTGCCTGGCACGGCTGCCTCCTGCTTAATTGCGCTGAAAGCACAACAGATGGCAGAAGGGCTTCAAGATGTTCTTTTCCAACATTTTGGGCTCCTTTGCTCGCCTTCCTCCAAAACAGCTCCAAGAGGGAGGCTGGGAAGAGCCCTGAGTGCGTGGGGAGGGTTGATGACCCCGGGGACGAGCCCAGGGCCGCGGTGCAGCCGGGGAATTAAAGGGAATTAAAACATTTGCCGGGCTCACACTGCCCCGCTTTCTTCCCGCTGTAATCCCCGGGCCTGCTGCCCTTCCTGCCCGCACCTCCAGCACCTGCCCGCTGCTCCCAGGGGACAAAAGCCCCTTTGCCGCGTCCCCCGGGCAGCTGGTGGCAGCAGCTGGGTGCTGGGGGGTCACCTCTGGGCCGGGGGGGGCTGCGAAGGGACCTCGTGGCTTCTTCCCAGAGATCGGGGTCCTGCCACGCTCCGCTCCCAGCCCTGGCTGTCCCACCACGGCGCTGGGAGCGGCACCGGGGCCCAGCACCCACCAAGCACCCCGGGATGCTGGGTGACCCCCACCCTGAGCCTTGCTGGGGCTCGGCACCGTCCTGAGTCCTGTGCAAGGATTCGCCCAGCACGGCTGAGCTGGACCAGCCCCCAGCACTCATCCCTGTCCCCAGCACCCACCCCTGTCCCCAGCACCCATCCCTGTCCCCAGCACCCATCCCTGTCCCCAGCACCCATCCCTGTCCCCAGCACCCATCCCTGTCCCCAGCACCCATCCCTGTCCCCAGCACCCATCCCTGTCCCCAGCACCCATCCCTGTCCCCAGCACCCATCCCTGTCCCCAGCACCCATCCCTGTCCCCAGCACCCATCCCTGTCCCCAGCACCCATCCCTGTCCCCAGCACCCATCCCTGTCCCCAGCACCCATCCCTGTCCCCAGCACCCATCCCTGTCCCCAGCACCCATCCCTGTCCCCAGCACCCATCCCTGTCCCCAGCACCCATCCCTGTCCCCAGCACCCATCCCTGTCCCCAGCACCCATCCCTGTCCCCAGCNCGGGCGGGCTGGGTCAGGTGCTGGGCTGTGGGGACAGACGGGGGCACGAGACAAAAGCCCTCTGCCAGCCCGGGAATTATTAGCATTAATAATAATAGTATTAATAATAGTATTTTCAGTGTCAGCACTGTTGTTATTAAAATTAAGGTTTAAAAATAATTCTTTAGTTATTATTATTATTGCTATTATCATCATTATTATCATTATTGATAATATTGGTATTATTATAGATGTTATCACCCTCCTGTCCCCCCCACGACCCCGGGCTGTGCCCACCCTGCCTTGCCCAGTGCAGACAGACCCACATCTGCCAGCGGGTGGGTGGCCCAGTGCCACCAAGGGCCATGTCGTCACCTCTGCCAGGTGTCCCCAGGCAGGAGGGTGGGAGGAGGCAGCCTGGGAGCTCTCCCGGCACCTTAAGGATGTGGTTACAAACAAACCATTGGGTTAAAACTGGAGATACTTGGGGCTATATTTAATTTTAAGTGTTCTCTGTGTTCAACCACTTGCTTGAGCTTATTAAAAAGATATATTTAAAAAGTAGTAAGTATTTATTTGTGTACACACACGTCTGCAGCTCCTGCAGCCCCTTCCCAGCACTCACTGCCTGTCTGAGCTCTCCGTGCCTCGGTTTCCCCCCCGGCTGGGCAGGAGGAGCACCCCGGGGCTGCGGGAGGAAGGCTCAGGGAGGACTCGCTGCCTCTGGGGAGCTGACGGCGGGGAAAGGCTGAGCCCGGGGATGTGACAAATCCGCACGGGAGGGGACGGAGCCGGCCTGGCGATGCCCACGGTGCTGCTGGCCTTGTGACACGGTGGCACTGCGGGACAGCTCCAGTGCCGTGAACTTCTGCCCTTCCTGAATTCCCCAGCCGAGCATCCCCTGCCAGAGCATTCCCTGGATAAACATCCCCCTGGACAAGCATCCCTCAGCCGGAGCATTTCCCTGGCCCAGCATCCCTCAGGCCGAGCATCCCTCAAGCTCAGCATCCCTCAAGCTCAGCATCCCTCCGACTCAGCATCCCTCAAGCTCAGCATCCCTCCAACTCAGCATCCCTCCAACTCAGCATCCCTCTGCTCAGCATCCCTCCGACTCAGCATCGCTCCGGCTCAGCATCCCTCTGCTCAGCATCCCTCTGCTCAGCATCCCTCTGCTCAGCATCCCTCTGCTCAGCATCCCTCCGGCCGGGCACCCAGCACTGGCTCACGGCCAGTTCTCCTGAGGAGCCGCCGATGGCCCAAATTCCCCCCGCGCCGCGCCTGACAGCGGCTCGGTGGCAGCTGCCCATCCCTATTGTCACCCGGCAATGCGAAGCGCCCAGTCCTGCTCCCCGGGAGTGCTATTAGCCCAAATATTTGCTTCCCGTCTCCAGGGTGACAGGGTTGCCAGCGCTCACCCACATCCCTCCTTTGATCATCTTCCTCTTGATCTTCTGCGCCGGTTCCCGGCGCTCCTCCCCGGCGCCCTCGCCTCGTGGGGATGCGGGAGCTGGTGGCATCCGCAGGGGCCGGGAGTGGAGGTGGAGGAGCTGGGGATGATGGAGGTGAGGGGTGGGGGAGGTGAAAGCAGGACTGGGACTGATGAGGAGTGGAGGATGAAGGAAGAGTTGATGGGGATGGGGGATAAGGGAGATGTTGTCACGGGGAGATGGCTGTGACCACGGGGAGATGGTGGTTGTGGCCTTGGGGTTTGTGTCAGGTGTTTGAATCTGCAACCACCATCCCCCCATGGCCACAGCCACCATCCCCCCATGGCCACAGCCACTGTCCCCCCATGGCCACAGCCACTGTCCCCCCATGGCCACAGCCACCATCCCCCCATGGCCACAACCATCGGCCCTCGTCCAAGCGGGGCAGTTCAATGCTCAGGGATGGGAGAACAGACACTCTTTGGAGGGACCACGCTCCCTCCACCATGCTGGGACAGCAGGACCTGGTTCAGCAGAAGCCCTGGGCAGGATTGATCCAGTTTCTCCCACCCCTTCCCTCTGCTCCTACACACTCTTCCTGGAACAAGTTTTTCCCAGCGTGGGGAGCCAAGCAGACCCACCAGCGGTCCAAGCTTGTTTCTATCTTTCCAAAGCTCACCCAGGTCCAACACTGGCTCTTATGGTGGGGGATGGAGCCGGGAAATTTCTCCCAGAATAAGAGGAATTTTGGAGCCAGGTGGGATCAGCTCCAAAATCTCTGGAATTTGGCGCTGGCAGAAGAGGGACCGACAGCTCCGAGCCATTTCTAAGCAGCATTTTTAAAAAACAAAGCGAAATCTTCGCCAGAAAATGTTATTTCGATCCCTTTGGCAACACGAGTCGTTTCGAAGCGACGCTTTGTGTTCAGAATGGGACCCAAATCTAAAGGAGCTGGGAATGGAGCCTCTGGGAAAGCTGCTGGGAGCTGGGATGGAGCCACAGCGAGGGGTGTTGGGGTTTGGCAGCCGGTGGGGCTGGATCCACACCCCCACGTTGTCCCCACACTGTGGGACCTCAGGGGGTGCTCAGGGGGTGCCACCACCCCTGGTGACAAGCGGTTCCCAGTATCCCTGTGCCTGGTCTGAGGAGCTGTAGCCCTGTGGCCTTTCCCTTGCAGACCCAAACCCCTTTGCTTTGCAGTGTCCGGGCTCCACACTCCAAATCCCCTGGGAAAAGGGCAGGATCCAGCCTCCCTTCCAGGGGGGATCCCATCACGGACCAGGATGGAGCAGGAGGGAGCAGGAGGGGTGTCACTGTGGGACCAGGACAGAGGAGAGGGGACATCAGAGGGAGTATCACTGCTTGGGGCCAGGAGGGACATGGCTGGAGAACCAGGAGGTTTGGAGGAACCAAAGGACCAGGAGGGACCAGAAGAACTTGGAGGGACCATTAGGGACAAGGCTTCAGGCCCAGGGGCGATGCTGTCACACGGAGCCAGCAGAGACATCATCAGAGGACCGGAGGACAGCAGGACGGACACCGTCACCGGGTGGGAGCACCCGAGGACGCGGCAGCCACCGGGAAGCAGCCGCGCGGGGGGCGGGATGGCCGGGGGAGACGTGCTCGCCCGCACTTTGCTGCATGACGGTGATTAAGTTGCTTCCCTTCGTTATGGTCCCTCGGGGAGGTGTTAACCAGCTGCTAATAAAGACGGATGGTTCTGAAGTGGCGTCTCCCGGAGCCTTTGTATCCGTGGAATTTCGGGAAAAGCCACCGGGGTGCCCGGAGCCACCGGGCAGACCCGCGGCACCCTCGCGCCGGCGGCACCGCCGCCAACACCCGGCCCTGGGGGGGACAAAGCCGCTCTGTGGGGTGACGAGGGGGACACCGGGGACGATTTGGGGGAGCTCGGAGGATGCCGTGAGCCAGAGCAGCCCCGGGGAGGAAAAGGGCGACCCGGAGGGCTGCGGGGGGCGGGAAGGCAGCGGGAAGAGGAGAAATCCAGCAGCAACTGCCCATTAAAATTCATGAAAGCTGTTAAAAAGCAGAGCGCAGCGCGAGCTCCCGGCTGCTGCTGACAAAGCCGGCGAGGGAGGCGGTGGTGCCAGCTCCGTGCAGTGGCAGATTTGGGGTTCAGCCCCCCCTTCCCAAGCCGGTTTTCGGCTGGGTGACACCACAAAGGGCCCGGCTTCCTCAGCACCCACCCGCTGCCGGGCAGAGGTGATGGATGGAGGCACCAAACCACATCCCCCACCACGGCCAGCCCTTCCCTCACAGGGGACCCCCAAACTCCTTCCGCTGCCTGGAGGGTGATTTGCATCTTAGCGCTCATTTATTTTCCCTTTTCCCATATATTTTTAGCCCCCTCCCCCCCTCACTCACAACCCCCCTCCCAGCTGCCTGCGAACAAGCCCCGGCGCGATTCCCTCGCCGTAATTAGCAACGTTTCTGCAGGCAAATGGCAGTCGGGAGTGGAGGTGGCATTTCCTTAATTAAAACAATTAATTAGGGTGGGGTGAGAGGGAAGATAAAACATCTTCCCCATAGAAAAGCCTCTTGGAGCTGCCGGTCCCTCGCGGTGGTGCCCGGGAAGTGGCTTCCCCAGGACGACCGTGTCACACGTGTCCCTGTGGGTGCCCACCCTTGGGTGCTGCCTCGCCACTGAGCACCCTGGGGTGGCTCTCGGACCCTCATCCCGGCTCCTTGGCCTGCAAGGCAGGGCCGCTTGTCCCAAAATGTCCCCGTCAAGGCGATGGCCGGCCCCAGCCGGAGCATCCCGGCGATGCCGATGCCGGCATCGTGCCGGCCCCGGTTCTGTGCCGGGGTATAAATATCCGTGTGTTACTTAGCGACTAATTGCACGGAGCGCAACAGCGGGGGGTGCCAGCCCCTAATGAGGATCTGGAATCAAAGCTGCTAATTACCCCTGTGCCGAGCTGCCGCATCGCTCCTGCTGGGCTCTGCCTGTCCGGCCACGCCGCACGGCTCCCGCCGCATCCCGGCGGCATCCCTGGCCCCAGACCCCCGTGCCAAGGCATTTCGGGCAGGTGAGAGGCCAAATCCAAGGGTCTTCCATTTGGATGGCCCCTCTGAGGTAGATGCCATCCCGCGCCCTGGTCACATCCCTTTGGGTGACCTGGCACTGCCGCACGGGTGCCAAGGACCTGGGGCTGCCGTGGGTGGGTGGGTGAATACCCGGGCATGTTCAATGTCTGTGTGTCCGTGCGGGGTGTGCAGTGCCAGCGTGGGACAGAGGTGTTTGAAATCCAAACCTTTCCATGTGCTGAGGGAACATCCCCCGCCGGGCCGGTGGAACCCCCCAGCAACACCAGCCCTCCCTCGCTGAGCTCATCCACCCCCTGCGCTGAGCGGGACCTTTCACTGCATCCCAGAAGCTCCAACACCTCACAGGACGAGGCTCTGGCATTCCCGGCACAGACAATTGCAGCACTGGGATAACCTCTGGCTGAGGCAACACACCGCCCTGGTCCCCAGGGCACCCCCGGTGCTGGGGTTGCCCTTCCCCAGAGCGCAGAATTTGGGGTACCCTCCGGGCTCATCACCTTCCCGTGGCGGGGGGATTTTTTTCCTCGGCTCTGCACACCACGTGGATGGTGGGAAGCAGGTCCTGGGTAAATATCTCCCGGCGGGTGCGTGCGGGGATGCTGCCTTCACAGGATTTACAGCTTCAAAGCCTCGGCCTCAAAGCCTGCAGATATCTTTTCATCATTTCAGCCGCGGTCTAATTACCCCGCTGGCCGCCGGCGCTGCCCGGCGCTCCCAGGTACAGCCTCTCTTAATAGCTGGGATTTATTATTTAAATGTCGTTTTTCAGCTCCTCGTTCCCGTTCCGGCTCTGAGGGTGCCTGTACCCCCCCTGCACCCCAAAACCTGGGCGCCCCGATCCGCCAGCCCCCGGCGTTCGCGCTCTCCGCCTGCTCTGAGCCGTGACGAGTTATTAATTAACGGCGAGGTATCGTTCCCTGCTTCATCTTCGGTGTAATTAGATCGTGGGGATGCCGGGAAGCTGAGCTCGTTAACGCTTGCCGGAGGGGGATGAAGGGAACCGGAGTCATCCCGACCCAGCCGGCGCATCCCGGTGCTGCCGGATGCTCCCGAAATCGGGGGCTTTGTGCCCCGCCAAGGGACCCCTCCCTGCGGCCGGGAGCTCTGGCGCAGAGCCCCGGTGCCGGTGATTTACGGCGGGCACCAACCCCGCCGGCGGCGGGGCCGTGATGGATGCGGGGCCGCGTGCCGTGATGGATGCGGGGAGCAGCCCCGGCCGCGGCGCCTGTTAATTAGCCGCTTTGGATTGATGAGAAATTGCAGCTCCCGCTAACCATGGCAGCGGCTCACCCCGGCTCAGCCGCGGCGGCAGGGCCGGGGTCGATGCCGGCGGTGCCACTTCCCCGGCTCTCCGAGGGGCTGCCCGTCCCCGCAGCCGGCGCAGCCGGAGGATAATTTATGGTTTCGTATCAGTGCCGCTGATCTTGGAGCTTTTCCAGCTTCCTCTTCCCTCTCCCCACATTGCTTTTCCTCGAAAGCCGATTCTCCAGGATGGGATCCAGCTCCTCGCTGGGATATCCCTGTCCCCAGCGTCCCCGGCCGTGCCACCCCTCGGGGACCCGGAGCCCCCTGTGATGAGCTCATTCGTGTGCTGAGCTGTGACAGGGCTCTGCCACCGGCTGGGCTGGCTCCTTCTCCCGCTGAAGGATGCTCCGCTGCTCCAGGCACACGGACAGGGATAACGGCATTCCCACAGCATTCCCACAGCCCGGGAGCCCGCTGAGGACACGCACCCACCCGGGAGCCCGTGGGAGCGTGGGCAGCCCCGCACCCGTTTGCAGAGTGTGATTTTAAGGTGTCAAATTGCCTTTTAGTGATTAAATTGCTCTGTGGAAGTGAAGCGTGGGGATCTGGCAGGGCATCTGGGATCTGGGAAAGGATCTGGCAGGGCATCTGGGAAGGGATCTGGCAGGGGATCTGGGAAAGGATCCGGGAAGGAGAAGCTCAACAATGAGCAGCGGTGTCCCCGCTCTCAGGGAAATGACCCCAGTGCCACCAGCTGGTCCGGTTTTGGGGAGATTTTGGTGGATTTTGGTGTTTTCTCCGTGGCTGTGGGATTTCTTTGCAGCTGGAGGAGGGGCAGCCAGGGACAGGCAGAGCCCTGGGGACGGTGATGACCAGAGGCCCCGGTGATGGGCACAGGCGGGTGGCACTGCCCGAGAGCCTGGTGACCACCACGGCACGGGCAGGGTTAAGGTGAGCGCTGCACGCAGAGCCCTGCCAGGAGGATTATCCACGTCCCTCGGCGCAGGCAATTCCCTGCCTTGTCCATCGATCCCTGCGAGGTGTTAAGAGAGGCTGGAGCATCGATTGGAGCAAAGCCCAGGCTCAGCGAGGCTGAAGGCTTCCCCAGGAAGGGCTGCAGGATCCGGCCTCGGGGTCTGGAGGCCAGAGGAGGCACAGAAACCTCTTTGGGGACAAAGGACGGTGGGGTGGGGACGTGCTGGGCCATGGGAAACGCCGATGAACCCTCGCCGCGCCTGCCAGGCGCCCGCGGCGTGCCGGCTTGGCACTTCACCGCCACAAACCGCGCTCTGGATCGTGTCCCGGGCGCTCGCCGTGACAGACGGGGACGTTAAACAAGCCACGGGCGGATGCCCAAAGCTCCTGGGCCCGCCGCTCCCGTGGCACCTGGAGCGGGTGTGGCCCCAGCCCGGGATGCGGCCGGAGCATCACCAGCTCGGGGCACCGGGCACCGGTGTATAAATAACACCGATAAAAAATCGGATTCCATTTTCCTGAGGAGAAAGGAAGGGCTAAAGACAAAAGAGGCCGTTTACCAAGCGGCTGGCAGCCCAGGGAAAATTGCTATCCAGATAAAAAATCACAGATTAAGGAAGGAAAGAGCTGACCTTAACTCCAGTCCTTAGGCAGGGAGGAAGGGCAGGATTTTCACCATTTAATTGGGGTTTTTTAACCATTTCGGGCGGTTTGTTTGCTCTACTTCAAAGCCAAGAGTACATCATTTTCAGTCTCTGGCTGTAATAATGGCATAAATAAAGAGATTTTTTTTAAGCGGCTTTTTCGACTCTGATTGTTCTTGAATTAATGAATTTTTTGAGGAACAGAACCCCAGTTCCTGGGGGTTTATGCTCTTGGGGAGACGGCATCAGAGCTGCAGGACTGGGCTGAAAGCTGGAAAATAGCTGATGGGGGGGAGGGGGGGATATCCCAGTAAATGTCAGGATGGGTTCAGCAGCCTGCTCCCAATTTGTGCCATGATTTTGGGTGAAATCCTTGTGATCCCTTTGCTGGCTGCGGGAGGGGTTCCCCCATCCCCAGGTTTGTCCCTGCGGCGGGTGTTGCCGGAGCTGCCCCGGGGGGTGGAAAATGCTTTGGCTTGGGCTGCGGGGCCGGCGTTAGCCACGCTTGAGGGGAAAATCACAATCGCTGCCGGGGCCCCAAGCCAGGAGCCGGCCCCGGATTTTCCCCGGGAAGAGCCTCTCTGCCAGTGGGGATCCACATGGGGGGCCCTGGGACCTGGCAGAGTCACTCTGGGGGGGCTGGGGGTTGGGTTTGGGGGGCTCTGTTGGTGCCTTGGGTCACTGGGGAAACTGAGGCACGGGGTGGGACCGAGGGGGCTCAGGGAAAGGATCGGGGAGGGGGGGGATATGGAGCAGGGGCGGACATGAGGC
>VYXC01004931.1:0-19051 GCA_013397175.1 Platysteira castanea | reverse complement strand
CCCCGGGGCACGGCGGGGCCGCGGGCCGGGGCTGTCCGCGCCCGGTGGGTGCGCTCGGGGCGGCACCGAGCCCGTGTCCTCCGTCCCAGGGCCCCCAAGGAGAAGCCGAGGGCCGAGGTGGCCCCGAAGCCCCGCCAGGCCCCGACCGATGAGGCGCAGATGGCGGCGGCCGCGGCGCTGGCCCGGCTGGAGCTGAAGCCCAAGGGAAAGGCCCCGTCCTCCTCCCAGGAGGCCATCAAGAACCAGGGTAGGAGCGGGCGGGGGGATTGCGGCTCCGGCAGCGCCCGGGGACAGCGGGCCCGGCTGGGAAAGCGCCCGGGTGCGGCTCTCGAGGGGGTTTTGGGGCAGCCGTCATAGAAATGGGAACACGCATTGCCCTGGGCTGGGACGCCACACCTGGGCAGGTGTTTGCTTCCCAGAGCTGTCCAAAAGCCTCTGGAATGCGCTGAGCCTCCTCTTGAACCGGGGTTTGTCTGTCGTAGTGAGAAAAGAGCTGATGGCCGAGGCAGCTGCCAGCGAGAAGAGGCTCTCCGTGGAGGAGAAGGTGAGGGGGATGCTCCATGCCCTGCTCAGCGCCCCTCGGGGCTGCTCTCCATGCCCTGGGTGGATCTGCCAAGGGTANCCCCGGGGCACGGCGGGGCCGCGGGCCGGGGCTGTCCGCGCCCGGTGGGTGCGCTCGGGGCGGCACCGAGCCCGTGTCCTCCGTCCCAGGGCCCCCAAGGAGAAGCCGAGGGCCGAGGTGGCCCCGAAGCCCCGCCAGGCCCCGACCGATGAGGCGCAGATGGCGGCGGCCGCGGCGCTGGCCCGGCTGGAGCTGAAGCCCAAGGGAAAGGCCCCGTCCTCCTCCCAGGAGGCCATCAAGAACCAGGGTAGGAGCGGGCGGGGGGATTGCGGCTCCGGCAGCGCCCGGGGACAGCGGGCCCGGCTGGGAAAGCGCCCGGGTGCGGCTCTCGAGGGGGTTTTGGGGCAGCCGTCATAGAAATGGGAACACGCATTGCCCTGGGCTGGGACGCCACACCTGCCACAGTGTTTGCTTCCCAGGGCAGCGCTGAGCTGTCCAAAAGCCTCTGGAATGCGCTGAGCCTCCTCTTGAACCGGGGTTTGTCTGTCGTAGTGAGAAAAGAGCTGATGGCCGAGGCAGCTGCCAGCGAGAAGAGGCTCTCCGTGGAGGAGAAGGTGAGGGGGATGCTCCATGCCCTGCTCAGCGCCCCTCGGGGCTGCTCTCCATGCCCTGGGTGGATCTGCCAAGGGTATTTATGAACATAACCCCCCCAAACCCTCCCTGTGCTCACTTTGGTGCCTGGTTTTATCTCCTTCAGGAGCAGGAGGAGGAAGGAGCAGCTGCTCCCTCTGTCTCCGGGGTTTATTTCATCTGCCCCTTGACCGGTGACATTGTGAGGAAAGACCAGAAGGAGAAGCACCTCCGAGAAGCCATCCAGGCAGTGAGTGCTTCCCTTCCTCCTCTTCAAACTCCTTTTGTGCCAACCCTCCACCTCCTCCCTGTAAAACCTCCCCCAGGACAATTTCACTTTACCTGTTAAAGCACCTTTAGCCCAACAAATGGGGAACAAATGAGCTGGGCTGGGGTCAGCTCCTCCCTGAGCAGCTTCTCTCTGTCTCCCCAGTATTTCTCTGTGGACCCGGTGGCTGCTTCCATCATGGAGATCCACACCTTCAATAAGGACCGGGAGAAGGTCCGGGCGTGCGTGGAGACCATGGCCAAGTGAGTGGGGCTGAGGGCACGGGCAGCTCATCCCTTCCCAGGTGGATTTTCTTGCTGTGCTCTGAGCAAAGTCTTTTTGTGGAAGAAAACTGAACTCTGGAACCACCCGATTTGTCAGTTGACCCAATGTCAGCATCCTGGAAGAGCTGGTCCCACTAACCCAAGAGGTTTGGGAGCTGCTGGTTGTTTGGTTTGGCCCCAAAACTTTGATGTATTTTATTTCCCTGGGTTTCTT
Organism: Platysteira castanea; assembly: GCA_013397175.1. Taxonomy (NCBI): domain Eukaryota; kingdom Metazoa; phylum Chordata; class Aves; order Passeriformes; genus Platysteira; species Platysteira castanea. The sequence continues at coordinate 17,093 of VYXC01004931.1, read as the reverse complement.
AGCTTTGTTCTCTGTGAGAAATACTGTGAGGTCTCTGTTTCCTCTCTGACCTTGGAGAAGTGTGTCCTGCTTTGACCCAGGCAGTGCATTCCTCTTCCTGCAGGTACCTGGATAACATCTACCTCCACCCAGAGGAGGAGAAGTACCGGAAAATCAAACTGCAGAACAAGGTGTTTCAGGTGAGCTCCGCCTCCCGCAGCTGCTCAGCCTTGGAAAGCCCCTGCTTGGAGCAAACCACCTCTGAACCCCGTCCTTTTCTTCCAGGAAAGGATAAGCTGCTTGGAAGGGACACACAAATTCTTCCAGGCTGTCGGGTTTGAGACACAAACACTGCCTGTTCCTGGACAAGGCAAGAACTCAGGGTGTTCACGTGGAGCCAGGGCTTTGGGGGTGCTGGGGGAAGCAGCTCTGGCCGCTGAGAGCTCCAGAGGCCATTACGCCAAGGCTGGAACAAAACCAGCCTCTGAGCCTGCACATTCCTTGTCCCAGAGATCCTTGTCCCTGTGTCGCTGCCCGAGAGCCTCATGCCCCGTGCTTGTGGTTGCAGAGGCCACGGAGGAGGAGTACTACGTGCTGCAGGAGGAGATGCTGAGCAGGCTGGAGGAGCTGAAGGGCTGCAAGGAGCAGCTGCTGAGCTCGGAGCCCGTGCGGGCGCAGCTGCACCGGCAGCCGATGCTGTTCCGGCCGTCGCCCGCGGCCGCGCGCTTCGAGCTGCCCCACGACTTCTTCAGCCTCACTGCAGAGGAGCTGCGCAGGGAGCAGCGGCTCCGGTGAGGGGCTGCGGGAGCAGCAGGGCCGGGGGGACACCAGCCAGGGGCTCGTGCCTCTCCTCGGGGCTTACAAGGATGTCTCCCCGCAGGACGGAGGCGGTGGAGAAGGCGTCGATGCTGAGGACCAGAGCCATGCGCGAGAAGGAGGAGCAGAGGGAGATGAGGAGGTACAACTACACCCTGCTCCGGGTGCGCTTTCCCGACGGATACATCCTGCAAGGTGAGAGAGACTCCTCACCCTGCCTTTGTGCACCTCCAGAAGGTTCTGAGGGTACTTGGAGTGTAAGGAGCTGGGTAACGGGGGGTGCTGAAGGCAGCAGGTGCAATAAACCACCCCAAAACCACAGTGGGGTAACGTTTCTCCACGAACTCTTCCCATCTCCAAACCCTCCCCCTGCTCAGGGTTGGGATTTTAAGCCAGGATTGGACAGAGAGGGAAGAATCTCAAGGCATCATTAATTAAAGTCTGCTCTTCCCAGTGCTCTGGAAACAAGCTGGACTCATTAGATCAGCGTGTGACAGCAGCCAGCGTGAGGCTGCCTGTGTGATGTCAGACTCTACAACAGCATAAATCCTCCTCAAATTCTCCAGTAGAACTCTGGAAATCATTTCAGGCTTTCCCAGCGCTTTGTTACAGGCTGGCAGGGGCTCCCAACAATTGACTATTTTTCTTTGGGGATTCTGCTTTTATAGTTTTCAGTTAAATCAGGCTGGCTGTGTGTCAGGGAAGTCGTTGATCAAGTCAGCATCAGTAGGTGAAGCCCCATGGAACCGACCACAAAAGGTTAGATTTTGGTAATGCCAGACTCTCTCACCTTGTTTTCTCATGGCAGGGACTTTTTATGCCCGAGAATCAGTCTCTGCACTCTACAACTTTGTGAGAGAAGCACTCAGAGAGGACTGGCTGCCCTTTGAGCTCCTGGGACCCGGAGGTCTCAAACTGACTGATGAGAACTTGGCCTTCAATGAATGTGGGTTGGTGAGTGAAAAAAATGATTGTTGGTACCTTCCAGAGCATCTTGAGGCTGTCAGTCTTCTGCTGCTCCGAGCTGGGGGAGAGGTTTGTGTCCTTTCAGAGCCCCAGCTCGGGCTCTGGCCCCTCATTCTAAGCACAAACAAAGCAGTGACTGCTGGGGGGCTTCGAGGTCGGGAGGGAAGTGCAGGGTCCTTGCTTCTGGAGCAGAGAGCAGCTGTCAGGGGCTGAGCATCCACGCTGGGGAAGAGGGAAGGCAGCAGTGGTGAAGGAGGGTACAGAAAGCCCAAAGAGGCATCCCCTAAAAGGAGCTGCTTGCAGAATCCACCCCTGTCCTTTTCCAGTTGAGGAGTTCGGGTCTGTGACTGCACGCGGGGCGTTCCAAACTCAGGGGAAACCGAGCAGCTGTGGGTGGGACTGGATGGGCTTGAGGATTCCTGGCATCCCACGCCCTTCGCTGTGGTCAGTGACGTGCCTGTCCTGCCCAGGTGCCCTCGGCCCTGCTGAGCCTGGCCTGGGACGCTGCGGTCATGGCCGACGTGGAGGCGGCGGCGGAGGAGCAGCGCAGCCCCCTCCGAGCGGAGCTGCTGGCCGGGGCCCAGACCCTCTCCTGAAATAAACGGGCAGTGCCTGCAGTGCTGCCGGGTTTAGACTCTTCCCTCCTTTTCCCGAGGCTGCCGGAGCTGCGTGAGCGCAGAGGTGGCTTTGGTTTGGCTCTGCAGGGGACGCTGCTGTCCCCTCCCAGCTCCGGACACGCGGGCGGCCTCGCCCAGGGGCAGGGGCTGCTCTGAGGGGCTTTGAACCCCACCCTGGGGCAGGGAGTGCCTGAGGTGCTCCCGAGGCAGTGGTGGAGCACTGCCCTGGCTCCCTGGGAGCGGGGATTAGGGGCTGTTAGGCTGGACTACCAACCTGAGCCTGGGCTTGGGGCTGGGTTTAGAGCTCAGCTTCCCCTTCTGCTTCTGTGTGCGCTGTAACTCCTGTTGGGGAGAAGCTATTTGGGTAAAGTTACACACTTAGTCTGATTAAATGGAATTATTTATAGACTCAGTTCTGATCCCAGTTGTTTGAGTTGCGTTGCTGTTACAGGTTTGAGATGCCAAACCAGTCCGTGCTGGGGCTGGCACTGGTGTTACTGGGGCAGCATCGCCCCCCTTGTCCCTTCACAGACCAGACCCACAGCGGGGAACAGCTACTGGGGAGATAACAAACCTCAAACTGCAGACAATCTTGGGAAGAACTAATTCATAACGCACCAGGCACGTGAAGTTAAAAGCCCCAGCAGGTTTGTTCTGTGGAGCATCAAAAGTTTGATGCCAGTTCAGTCCTTTAATGCCTGAACCAAAGCTTTTCTGTGGGACAGAGCCCAGCTCTGACGTAGACAAGAGACTGAGAATCTACCCCTGACCTGTAACTCATTCCAGCCTGTCCCAAAGTAAGAGAAACAATGCATTTTTCCTTTTCCAAAGGTAAAGCCCTGCTGCTGTTCTCTGGAGCAAGTAAGACCACAAACAGGATGGTACAAGAGCATAAATTCATATATAATTGTACATCATTTATACCCAAGGCCACGCTGTACAACATTATGAACAGTCATTCCCCAGTGGCAGCACAATAAGCTTATTCCAAAATCCCTCAGCTACTTTTAGAGATAACTTAGATACCTTCCATTACAAAGAAGTATCAAAATTTCAATAATGCTTTATTAAGGACAGATTAATATGCGGTATTTAAAAAAAAAAAAAAGCTAAAAAGCTAAAACTAAAAATTTAAGCTTCCATCTGGTCTGAAGCAGAACAAAGTGCTGTCTTCTCTTTACAAGAAATGTGGAATACTTTCAAGTATCTTGGTCAAAGATACACAAGGTTTAAAATTTCCTAGCTCATTCTACATACATACAGAGGAGTTAGTAGGCTTTTAAGTCTCAAATTGTATTAGATGGGCTGACCGTGCTGCTGTCCTGGTGAGCAGCTCTTGTGCCACTGGATTCTGAAGCTGTAGAACCTGCAAAGGAGAAAACGTCTTGGGTTTGTTTTGTTTTTATAAATATCCTCATTAATCCAGTAGAATTTGGCTACTTTATGTTTTATCTGTCTTAGCTGCCTGCATCTGTTGTGAGTCTCCTTTTCAGCACTATTTAAAAACTGGTTTTAACACTGGCTTCATATTTAATATCACCAACCCAGAATAAAAATCACTTCAACCATAAAAAGGATTTCCATAATCTTTTCAGTGCTTTAGAGTCGGGCAGAGCCAAACAAACAGAGCTGCGTGTGTGTCAGCAGAGCCTGAGGGGGGGAAGCTGCTCAGTGGCATCCTCAGAACAAGAGGTGACAAACCTGAGGCGAGGTTTTCATCTCAGAGCCTGGTAATAAGCAAAAGCAGCTTAAGATTAAAGCCAAGCTCCTTGTCAAGCAGCTCCACTGCCTGTTTTGGGAGGTGAGAGGAGCTCGCAGAGGAAGGAGAGCCCAGATAATGTCTGGAATGGGTCAAACACTACAGAATTTACTGCACGAGTCCTTATCTACCAGAGGAGCTGCCCAGCACAAAGCCACTTTCCTTAGAGCAGGCTGGGAGAGCTCCATTGTGAGCAGGAAGAAAGAGCCCAGGGCTTTGGAAACCACAGCACGTGCTTGGAGTCAGCTCATTGATCTGTGTGATCACGTCCAGAAGCTCTTGGAGATGAAAGGAGCTGCTCCACAGCCTCATCCCAGCGCAGCCTGAGAGGAGAGGCAGCAGCAGAGGGGCTTTGAAGCCATTTTCCAAGGGAGAACTGGGACACCAGCACCAGCCACTGCTCAGACTGGGCTGCCCTTCCTTCAGACAACTGGCACCTTGGAGGAGGCAGCAGAGGGGTGACAGCCCAGCCCTTGCTGGTCCTGGAAGGGCTCTGCAGGCCCCAGGGAGCAGCAATATTTAAAATAATTCACCAGTGGGTCTGCTGGCACTGCCCCAGTGCTCACTTCTGCTCCCAGGAACAACCAGGTGACACTGGCAGCCAAGTGCTTTGTGCTACTGAGGCGAGGGGAGGGAGGAGGAGGGCAGAAAGGATGGGTTAGAGAAGGCCATAAATAGCAAAGAAGAATTAAAAAAAAAGGTTAAAAAGCAGGAGTATCTAGAATAAAATATCTAGAGAGAAAAGCCCGAGGAATGGCGAAAAAGGGGCAGAACATCCCAAGTTCAGCTGCACACAGTTCCTGCTCCCTTGGGGCAGTGTCTGCCCAGAGCCTGGGACCCATTTCCCTTCCCACCTTTTCCTGGCTGTACATCCACAATCATGCAGTCGTCATCTTCCTCATCTTCCTCAGTGTCTGCCTGAAATCCATCCATCTCTGCAGCCTGGAGGGAAAGAGCAGGGAGCAGGTGTGAGCCAGCAAGGTGAGGGTGAGACCAGGCACAGGCAGTGCTGGGCACCTCTGGAGGGAAGGAAAACCAGCAATGCCCAGCTCCAGGAGACACAGCCTTGTGCCAAGAGGGCTCCTCTGCAGTGGCACACACGGTGGGCAACGAGCCAAGCTCCTGCTCCGAGCTCCTTCCCTCTTACACAACGTGCTGAGCAGCACAGGCAGCTCCAGCCTTCACAGAAATCTGACTCTGGATGGCTTTTTGGAAGGGAAATCTCTCCCCTCTCTGTTGATTGTTTTTGTAGAATCACAGAGTCATAAAGGTCAGCCAGTCCAGTGTTCCCCAGCACTGCCAGGGCCACCACTGCCCCGTGTCCCCAAGTGCCACAGGCTTTGAAACCCCTGCAGGAATGGGGACCCCACCCCTGCCCCGGGCAGCTGTGCCAGGGCTGGACAGCCCCTTCCACGAGGAAATGTTCCCTAATCTCCAACCTAAAGCCCCTCTGGTGCAACTTGAGGCTGTTTCCCCTTGTCCTGTCCCTATTTTGAATCAAAGCCCAAACTCCCAATTTTGAACCAGGGAGTGACACAAACTGAAGTTGCCCAGCTGTGAGGGTCTGCTGAGTTCTTTTTTTCCTTCAGCTGGAAGTGGAATGAAAATCCTGGTCCCCGTTCCCTACAAACTGCTCCAAGCCAAGACATGTTTGCTTTACATCTTTCAATAAAGTCCCAGTTCTCGCATTAAATCCCTCCTCCACGTGGGCAGGTCCTGCTCACTTCAGCACCAAAATTTCCTCTCCACGGCTTATGTAAGAACACCTTTACTCACACAAGGCCTGGTGTGAGCTTCCCAGCAGAGGAACACGTGCCAGAGTGGGAATGTGGCAGCTGTGCCCTCCCAGGCTCCAGCCTGGCTCGACAGGTAGGGTGGGATTGCAATACCTGAGCAGGGCTGATTGAGACATCCAGAATGAAAGGCTTTTGGAGCTGTGACACCTTTGCTCGGAGCTGCACCTCCCCAGCACGGCTCTGAGCAGCTTTGAAGCATTCAGGCTGGTGATGTAATTCTCCTAAAAGCCTTTGTTTTGCTATTTCTGCTCCCTCACAAGCTGAATTTCCAGTGGGTGCCAAGCAGAGACTTTTATCTCTGCCTTTATTTAGTGTACAAGAAAAAACCCAAGCAGATGGAGTTTGGGGGCTGAACAGCTTCTCACAAGTCTCTGATCTCTATCAATACCTGAATGCTGAGCTTTTTCAGTAGAAAAGCCAAAAAAGCCAAGAATAAATTGGGAAGGGAAAGCATAAAAAGCATCAAAAGCCTCATCTGTGGTCCATGGGAGGGGGTGGAATGAGATGAGCGTTAAGGTGCCTCCCAACCCAAACCATTCTGGGGCTCTCTCCTAACCTGGTGCACAGGGAAGGAGGAATAAATCCAGTGCCAGGGATTTCAAACCCTGCCCTGCCTGTGGGATTAGAAGCAAAAGGTTGATAAGCCCAAGTTTCAGCACCTAAAGCCTCAACAGAGCACCCCAAGCTTAGTGGGGACCCAACTGTGGCCCCTCCAGTGCCTGAAGGGGCCAGCAGGGAACATGGAGAGAGATTTGGGACAAGGGAATGAGGGACAGGACCCAGGGAATGGCTTCCCACTGCCAGGGCAGGGCTGGGTGGGAGACTGGGAAGGAATTGTTCCCTGGGAGGGTGGGCAGGCCCTGGCACAGGGTGCCCAGAGCAGCTGTGGCTGCCCCTGGATCCCTGGCAGTGCCCAAGGCCAGGCTGGACACTGGGGCTGGGAGCAGCCTGGGACAGTGGGAAGTGTCCCTGCCATGGCAGGGGTGGCACTGGATGGGATTTAAGGTCCATTCCAAGCCAAACCATTCTGGAATTCCAGGATCCCATTTTTCAGCTGTGATTAGGCTCCAGCACTACCTGTGGCTGCCCTGAAAAGCAGAAGCAACAACAGGAAAACCACAACACAGCTCACAAGCAGCAACCACTGCAATTCCATCTCATTTTATCCCTATGAATTATTGTATTTTTAAACCAGCTCTTGAAATTCAGCTTTATGTGTGTCAGGACGAGCTGGAGACTTCACAGACTGCTCTGGGGCGAGTTGCAGCACTCGGGAGCCACATTTCATCTGTTCACATGCAACTGCTGTAAGCCATCAGCTCGGGCTGTACATCTGGCAGCCACAGGCACACAGAAAAACCTGCACACAAATTACACACAGCTGTAAAACCAAGGCCAAGCAGACGCTCCAACTATTCACAGCTTGGATGCAATCACTGCCAAATAGCAGAGAATGGAAGAACAGCAGGAGAGCAACGTTTCGAATGGAACAGAGAGTCCAAGCTGCAGACACACAAAAGAAACCCATCTCTTCAGTCACATCATGTCACTTCTTTCCCCATAAAAGGGGTCTTCTGGTGTGCAGGACAGTGTCTGCAGCTAACAGGCCGAGCTGGGGGGCAGCCCAGGGCGCAAACACCCCCAGCCCCACTGCCACCACTCCTCACTGGGGAAGAACACCAGGAACTCACCTGCTCAGCGCCCCGCGGTCTCTTCATGAACTTGGTGATGGACATGCTTCCCACGGCCTTCCTCTTGGCTGCCGGGGGGGTGGGCTGCAGGACAGCCAGGCCTGGCACGCTGCCCGCCTCGTCCTTGCCCGCGCAGGGCACCTGGGTGACGTAGTTCCACTGGCAGGGGACGGGGAGGTGCTCCTGCCCGAAGCTGCGCAGCACCTCGGCGTGCACGTACCAGCACATCCTGAACTCGGGCCTCTTCTCGTACACAGAGCTCTCGGAAATGATCCTCTTGAGCCTGGCCTTGGAGGGCACCCCGCTGTCCTCCCCGCCCGGGGTCTGCGGCCGCGAGGGGCTCCCGTCGCTGCCCTCGGCCGTGGTCACCTCGCTGAACAGTCCCTGCCGGCAGCACTCCTGGAACTCCTGGATGATCACCTTGCTCCCGTGCACGTTCCCGTGCAGCAGCGGCAGCAGGTGGCCGAGGACTGCGGGGGCAAAGGGGGCACAGGGGGTTAAAGGCTGGGAAAGCCACGGGGGAGGTAAATCACCATGGTCAATCCAGAGGGGGGAAACACGGGGGGTGATTTTAGGGATGTGGCTGCCCCTGTCCCTGGAAGCGGCCAAGGCTGGGTTGGACAGGGCTTGGGGCGAGTGGAAGGTGTCCCTGCCCAGGGCAGAAACTGGATGATCTTTAAGGTCCCTCCCAGCCAAAACCTCTCTGGGCTCCCATGATTGCAACAGCAGCTAAATTCGATGTAGAGCATTCACCCCCAACGATAACACCCTGGAGTGAAATCCTCACCCCGTTTTTAGCCTTTATGTGAGTTATTCACATCCTTGTGTTAATCAGCTGCAGGAGAAGCTCAGGACTGGAACCCAACGCAGAAACCAAACCCTTTCCCCAACACAATAAACAGGCTCAAGCCCATCCTAAATCTGAGCCTGCTCAAGTCTTGTTGGCTTTATTTCCTAGATTGCCCAGAGCAAGAGTTTTGGAGAGGCACAGCCAGAACACTCCTTTCCAAGAGCTCTCAGAGATTCCTTGGATTCCAGACTTGTCAGAAACAGGTCATTCTGAATCCAGCACTCAAAAATCCTCCCACTCCCTCCAAAGCAGAGCACAATGGTGTGGCAGTACTGTTCAGCCCTTCAGGCCTTACTTTGCTGATCTTTTGCTCTTTTTTTGCTACATTTCTGTGTCTGCTGCTCCTCCTCTGCCACGGGTGGATCCAGGACACAGGCTGTGAACTGCTGGAGCACCTTCAGGTCCGCGTTGGTGCTGCTGTCCTTTGCTGCCCTTTCCCAGACACAGCCAATCTTCACAGGCTGCAGGACATGGAACCTCTTCCCCTTGGCTATCAGCTCATCCCACTCCTTTGCTTTCAGCTTCTGACGAACCTTCTGGTTCTCTGGGTCACACTCCTGCAGCCACAGGGGACAAAGGACTCGTTACACCCATGCCAGGAAAGCAAAAAGCTTTGCCTGGTGTTCCCTGAGCCACACAGGGCTCCTGAACCGTGCAGGCCTGGGGGAGCCCAGCCCTGCCAGGACCATGTGCTGTCATCTCCTGCCAATATTGACACTGCACGGCTCACTGGAGACAGAGACGGAAACTTGGGGACAGCCAGCTCACTCACCTCTGTCACACCTTCGTCTTCAGATAGGTACCCATGGGGTACAAAAAACCCATCGTCCTCGTCTTCATCCTCCCCCTCCTCTTCATCATCCTACAGATAAACGGATTAGAAGTTACACTGCCAAGTGCCATCGGGTCCTGAATCTTTCAGCAGGCACGATCCTCACCTCTTCACTATGGGAGAGACTTTCCCCTGGCTCCTCCTCTTCCCACTCCTCATCGCTGTCCACCTCATAGTCCAGCAGTTCCTGCAAGAAATGCCAGCATGCCCCTTCTGTCCCTCACTGGAGAGCACCCCAGCAAACCCAGCCTGGGGTTCCAGAGCTGAGGGAACGTGCACATGGCTCAGGGAACCAGAGGGCTCGGCCAAGAGCATTCAGAGGGCAAGAACCCGAGCGGGCTGAGGTGCTTACAGTGTCCTTGGACCATGGATTCCTGGCACGGATCAGGGAGGTTCTCTTGTTCCAGGTGCCCCAGTAGGCGGGGCGGTGGTTCTCACTGAACTGCAGCAGCTTCATCCTGCCAAACTTCTCCCTCTCGGGCACGGCGTCCGCCTGGCAGCTGTCCACCACCACCACGTCACTGCAACACGGCGGGGCACGGCTCAGGCCTCGCCGAGCAGCTCCAGCTCTCCCTCCTCTGCACTGCCAATCCCTCCCTCAGCCCCCTCCGCAGCTCACGGTGCAAAAACAGAAGCCAAGCCAAGCCCCCCAAGCCCAGACTGACCTGTTCACACTGTCGCTGCTGTCGCTGACCCAGGTGGGCCCAGTTTTTCGTGGTTTACGACATTTTAGATCCCTCAAGAAAGAGACTTCGCCGTTCTGGGCATGCAGGAGCTTATCCAGCTGTTCTAGGTAGTCTGGATCCAGGGCAACACGACTGAGGGGGGCTAAGACCATGTTCTCCTTGATTTCAAAGGGAGCGAACTTCCCACAGGAGCCAGCAAGGGTCTGAAACGTCAAGTGAGGAATGTCAGGGTTTGGACACCCAGAAGCTGCAGCACCAACACATTCAAGAAGCACCTGCTGCTGAGGTGTTGTCTGAGGTGAAGGTTTAGGTTAAGGGAAGATTTAGGTTAAGCCCTTCCTATCCAAGACTCCAGCAGATCTTCCAGGCAATGCAGAAGAGAAAGCTGAGAGTTTTACTAAACCAACCACAGAAGTCTTCTGTGGTCTCTGCTCTGGCCTTTTTCTTAAAACCCTTTACACTTTTGAGACCAGGAAATTAAGAAAAACTAATGCTTAGTCAACCTAAGCAGCTGTAAGGGGCAGCTGAGAGGGAAATCAGGGTATTTGTTAGAAACAGCTGTGAGAGACCAACACACACAGGCACAGCAATCCCTCACCTTCGGGGCTTGCGGAGTCTTTGGTTTCTGGAAGAACCTGGTGATTTCTGCTTTCTGTGCATTAATGCGCTGGAACGAGAACCCGAATGCAAATTTGTCACCACAGGGGCAGGACAGAGCTTGGGAATTCAAGGTGACCTCACGCATGACTCAACCTCAAATGCAGCGAGGCACAAAGCAAAGTTCAGGCAGTCACCAGCTCCTGTGACCCAACAAAACCTCTCATTGTCTTCCCTAACACAGCCAGGGTTCCAGTGGCATTGCCAGGGGAAGAGTTCACTCGTGGGCATTCAGAAACACACACAGGAAGCACTCGAGAGGGCAAAAGCAAAGGAACCAGCAGGTGTGAAAGTACCAGGTAAACCTGGGTGGAGCAGCCCCAGCAGGTCAGGGGGCATGGGCTGCACCCCAAAGGCACCTGCTCCATCCCAGCTGGCACCACCAACACCATCTCACCCCTGAGAATTTAGAGGCAAGCCAGAGAAAGCATTTTTACCTTTTCCTCCTCCTTTAACCGTTTCTCCTCTTCTTTCTTTCTCTTCTCCTCAAGTTTTGCCCTTGAAAACAAAGATCACGTGAACTGTCACCCACCAGGAAGGGTTTATTTGTGCAGAGCAAGAGCTGGGAAGCCGCAGACCCTGACCCAGACCCCACCAAGAGGATCATCTGTCAATCCAGCCAGAGACCACACCTGGCTCAGTGTGGAGAAGGCTTTGTTCATTCCTTCTAGAGCAAATATTGACCCACTTTAGCCACAAAGTTAACAGCCAAGTTTCCCTCCATACCAGGAAAGGTATGGGATTACCAAGTTAAAGGCAATTTCCTCACCAAGCAGGGCCCCAGAGCCCCTCGAGCATCTTCAACCCACCCCGTGAGCCCAGAGCAGGGCAGCCTCTGGGAGGGGTGGGGATGGAAACCAGCACAGGGACCCCCACGACCCCAGGCACTCACTCCAAAGCCTCCTGCCTCTCCTTGCGCTTCTCCTCCTTCACTCGCAGCTTCTCGGCTTTCTCCTTCTCTTCCTTTTCTTTCTTTTCCCTCCTTTCTCTCTCTTTCAGCTCCTTCTCTTCCTCTTTCCTCTTCTTTGCCTCCTCCTTGGCTCGTTCTTTCGCGGCTTTTGCCTCTTCCTTCAGCCTCCCCTTCTCCTCCCTCTCTGCCTGCAGCTTCTGGAGCTTGTCGGCGCGCTCCTGATCCTGGGGCACAAACGGGGCGCTCAGGGAATTGCACCTTTGTGGCACCAAACCCCCGATGAAAATCAGCATTTCCCTCCTCGGAGAGGAAACTGGATCCACCCAGTGCTTGGCCTGCAGCATCACAAAACATCCCGGGCTGGGAGGGACCCACATCGTTCCCAGGAAACCAGGTGGGAGTTTATCCACAGCTCCCTGGTGCCTCGGGAACCAGCCAGCTGAGCTCCCTTGTGCTGCCTCTCTGAAAGCTTTAATTATTCTTTTCCCTTGGCAAAAAAAGGTGTTTCCATCTCTCTAAGCATCGAGGAAAGCTTTGTATTGAGTCATCTTCATTACCACCGTAGCATTACGGAAAATTAGATGGGAATTTAAAAATTGTAATTATTCCCTTGTTTAATAGGAGATTTCAGATTGTTTCCAAAATATTTCCTCCTGAGCTAAGCTTTCATGCTTTGGTGTCGTCATTGGGCTACGGCGGAGTCACTTTTACAAGTGACTTTGAGCTGATTTGACACCATAAATCCATAAGGATTTTCTGATGGTTTCCACTATCACAGAAACCAGCCTTGGATGATCCTTGTGGGTCCCTCCTGAGCTGGGATATTCCATGACCTCAGGGAATACTGTGAGTCTCCAAACTCCAGACTGTGGAGCTCATCCCTCGTTTTATCCCATTTCAGACCATCAGACACCACCAGTGCCCTGAGCTTGTTCTGGGAACAGCGGGGGGAAGATTTTATTGGGAAGTGCTGCCTTTTGTGGTGTTTCCTCCCAAAACAACTGCAATTCTCACCACGGCTCTGCTGACACAAAGGAGGAAAACGTTGAATTAAAGAGAAGGAGCTCTCTGTGCTGCAGGCTCTGGTGATGTCACCAGGAAAGGAGGATCTGCCTGCACCCAGACACTCCCAGCTCCTCCCCGAGTATTTTCAGTTTTCTTTTATTGATTTCACATCTCTCCTTGTCAACATCAAGGCTCCCTGAGCAGTGTCACAACACAAATAACTGCAGAAAGCCACCAACAGCCAAGTGGTGCCAATGGCAAGGAAACAACACTGTCAGCCTGAGTCATGGAATCTGCTGGGTGCTGGTGTGAAGCTGACAGCTCACTGGTGGGTCTAGTTCATTCTCAGCATCATTTTTAGCTCCCATTCTCCTCTCTCCCTCACATCCCTGCTATTTTTGACACAGCTATAGAAGGGAAGAAAACAACAGATTGGAATTCTATATGGGGCACTGGGAAAAGCAAGAGGGTTCATAGCTACAACTTACATAAACCACACCAGTTTATAAACACAGCACCGAGAGGCACAGAATTCCTGAGCACAGACCTTCCCCAGTGCAGAAAAAACAACCCCAAAAAGCCCATTCATGCGGCACTGACTGCTGGAAACTCCACGTGAGCCCTCAGCCTCCCCCACACCCAGCACCCCGTGACTGACAGCAGGAGGGGCAGCAGAATTAGGGAGCAGAGTTTGCATCCAAGCAAACAGAACCTGGAGCTCGAGCATTCCCAGTGGTGGCATCCAGCGGTGACATTCTCTGGGAAGCCTCAGGCACAGTGCCCCACTGGCCTCGTGTACTGACGAGCAACAGATCCTACATTTGGGGGTTTAAACATTTCCCATCTCCTCCCAACGTGCACCAAATGCACCCACAGCTCCGCTCAGGGGCTTTGGGAGGAGCTGAGCACTTTAACTGCCTGCATTAAAGGTTCTTCCACATTCCTCAGGCTGAGGAAAAATGGCAAAAAGAGATGTTCCAGGTGGGCTGAGATAAAAGGCAAAGGCCTCTGCCTGCTGCTCAGGTGAGGCTTGGGTGTCAGGGAAATGCCTTACTCTTTGCAATCTCAGCTTCTCCTTCTCTGCTGAACTTCTGTGGAATTTCTGAGGTACCTGGAATTACAAAATGCAGGTTTTAGAGGAGATCCACGTCCCTCCTTTTCCAGCCTGAAGGACAGCAGCGCTGCTCCTGCAGGTGACATCCAGTCACTCCAAACTCCTGCAGAGCAGGGACTGAGGACCCACCTCAGGCATGTCCAACCTCCCTGCTGCCCTCCCAGCCCGAATCCATTCCAGTGCTCCTGTTCCCACCAAATCCTCACATCACCACGTTTGTTTGCATAAACAAACCCCTGGGGTCCCCTCAGGCTCCTTTGCAAGGGAACATCACGTGCACAGCTCAGGGGAGCTGCTCTGAGCCACAGGGGACGTTTCATTATGGCAAAGCCACTTCCTTCCAGGTATGCTTGGGTTTGTTTGGGGTTTTTGGCATCCACTTAGGTTGCTGGGATATTTAGCTACAACTTTATGAGTGCAAGGACTGCTCCTCACGTTTTAACAGGGTTTCTTCTTGTCATCACAGTGCACTCCATCTTCCACCAGTAGCAGCTCACTGACCCTCAATTCCCAGCAGGGCACACTTCTCATCTGTCTTTTATTTATGGGGGGGAAAGAGGTGTTTTATGCTGAAGATCATTGTTCATGGCCTGGTTAAAGACCTGATTTGTCAATATTTCAGCACACTGTGACTTGATTTACCAGATCCCCTCCTCCTCCTCCTGCCATCCACAGCATCACATTTAAACTCTGTGGTGAACACAGCCCAACTGCTTTATTTTCTGTATTTATCTGATCTAAACCAGCCTTGGATTCAAGTTCTCTGTGGAGCTGTTTCCTCCCAGGAAAACAAACCTCCCAGGACTCCCAGCTGCCCAGCCTGGGGTGCAGCCCCTCACTCTGGGGAGCAGCACACGAGCAGATCCAGCCCTGCTGGCAACACTGGATTACACCAGGAGTGCTTTTTGTTGTTCTGCTACACTGGAAGTGCTTCATGCCTGCTTGAGTGTGTCTGTTTATTTTAGAGATGGAAGATTGGGAGTTTTCACAGGGGAGGAATTGATCATTTGACTTGATAAACACAGCAAAAGGACTGGGAGAACCATCCCCATGGTGTTTCAGCCAGCTGAGCAGATGCTGCTGTCCTTGGACGCTTCTCTGTCAAAACTGCCCCAAAAATCAGAGTTTGGGGTTTTCTGCTGAAGCAGAGCTGCTAAACTGGAACTCAGGTGAGAACAAACTCCCTCATCCAGAGGTTTTTCTTGGGATGCCAGAATGGTTTGGGTTGGAAGGGGCATTAAAGCCCACCCAGTGCCACCCCTGCCATGGCAGGGACACCTTCCCTGATCCCAGGGTGCTCCAAGCCCTGTCCAGCCTGGCCTTGGGCACTGCCAGGGATGCAGGGGCAGCCACAGCTGCTCTGGGCACCCTGTGCCAGGGCTTTTCCATGCCAGCTGCAGAAGTTCGGAGCTGGAAAAGCATCTGCACTGGGGGAACATCCTCACAGGAGTTACAGCAGCTTCGTGGAGCAGAAACAGAGCTTGGGAAACAGCACCTGAAGGACAAAGCTGCTCTTGGATCCTGTCACCGAAACACCAAGTCCCAAGGTGAGCATTTCATCAAAGAAATGTAAATGCTGCAGCAGGCAGAACCAGGGAGGATAAAATCCTTTAGCTGTAGGATTTAAAGGTTCCAAAGGGCAATAATTTGGTAATTAACCAACACCACCTTCCCTACACTCCTCATTGTCCCACTCATCCTCTTCCCCACAAGCCCGGGAAACCCAGGACATTGCCCCAGGGCAGCTTTCATCCCGAAGCAGAGCAGACCAACCTTCCTGGCAGGTGTGGAGGCAGCCAAAGGACTCGTGCTCCTCTTGGGCTCGGCCACGAGCTGCACCTCGGGCGAGCTCCCAGAGCTCAGCGAGGAGTTGGTCAGTCCCGAATCCCCCTCGCGAGACGACTCCAGGGCCTCGCTCTCGGACGCGGCGCTGCCGTCCAGAGAGGCCGCCCGGGGGGATTTCAGAGTCATGATGTCCTCCAGCAGCACCACGGGCACCTTCCCCTCAAACAGCACGTCCTTCAGCTCGCTCTGGGTCCCCTTCCTGCTGCCCACGTCCTTGCACCCCGAGGCCCCGGAGCGTGGCTGGATCCCACCTCCTGCATCCTCCTCTGCCTTGGCTGCAGCTGCACAGGGCCCGTCAGTCTCCGTGGAGGCAGCTGCTGGGCTGCTCTGCAAGGAATTCGGGCGACTGGGCTGGCTCAGCTCGGTCCCTGTCGTGCCGTTGGTTACGGCCACGGATGCAGCAGCTCTAGAATCCACGTCCCCCCGCTCTGTGCTGTCCCCCAGTGCGTGGCCAGAGCCCTTGGGCAGGTCAGGATCAACCCCAGGGTCACTCGTGTCACCTCCTGGGTTTTTCTGGATAAAATGGTCCAATGGACCCTTCCCGTTCACGACTTTCGGGGTCAAATTCCCGTCTGAGCCCAGCTGGCAGTCGTTCTCCACATCGTCCAGGGAGGCACCCGAGGCATCCAGGGAGGGATCCTTGCTCGGAACAAAAGCACTCGGGGAGCTCTTGACTTTTTTGACTCCGGAATCCACATCGAATTTTTCCTTTGGCACAGGATTGAGGCGCTTGAAGGGCAGCCGAGCTGCAACGACAACACCGGGTTACTCAGTCACAGGAAATATCAAAATATTTCATTACTTCTGAAGCATAAGATTGAGATGAACCACTTAGGGATGGTTTAATTACAGCCAAGCCAATGTATTTCACAAAATCAGGTCTGAAATCTTCTTAATATGTTAAAACTGCACTGGATGAGAGACACTCCCTTACCTTGGACGAGCTTCCGTGGAGGAACAGCAGCTTTGTCTCTGCACTCCATGGCTATGGGAGAAAACAACAAATCAGCACCCGTGCTATGTTCCCAACGAGCTGCTGCTTCCCTGGGACGGCTGAGGCAGAGCCCAGCAGCTCTCCCAGGGCCGGGGAGGGAGGACAAAGGGGTCCCACAGCCAGCCCCAGGCTAAAGGAACCCCGGCCCCAGCGGGTGCCAGCAGCCACAGTGTTCCCCTCGCTGGGCTGGGCAGGAATGCCCTCAGGAGCCCCAGGGCCTGCACCCAACGAGATGTGAGGAGGAAATTCCCGGCCGTGAGGGTGGGCAGGCCCTGGTGCAGGGTGCCCAGAGCAGCTGTGGCTGCCCCTGGATCCCTGGCAGTGCCCAAGGCCAGGCTGGACGGGGCTGGGAGCAGCCTGGGACAGTGGAAGGTGTCCCTGCCCATGGCAGGGCTGGGCTTTAAGATCCCTCCCCACCCAAACCCATCTGTGACTCCATGAGTGAAGCTGCAGGGCGGGCCCGGGCCCAGCCCCGGGGCGCGGCGGCAGCTCCGGCGCCTCCTTTGTTACCCCGGGCAGGCCCCGCGCACCCCGCGGCCCAACCGCCGCCGGAAACACCTCGCGCCCCGGCCGCAC
>VYXC01004927.1:163374-174398 GCA_013397175.1 Platysteira castanea | reverse complement strand
CCCTCCCCCCACACCGAGTCTGCTCCGAGGGAGGGAGAGAGAGAGAGGACACCCACAAACGGACTTTTAAATCTTTCAGGTCTTCTCCCCACAGCAGGAGGTTTTAGTATTTAGCATTAGTACTCCTTAACTGTCTGTTTGTTAAATAAATAGTTTTTATTTTCTCTTTCACATTCCTCCGAGGAATTCTTTCCCAAACCTAGTGGGGGAGGGGTGGCTATAGCCTGCCTTTCTTTGAGGAGACGCTCTCTTTGGACGTCTTCCCTAAATTTGGCCAAAACTACAACAGTGAACATTTCCTAATTACAACTCGGGTAAAAAAATTCCCACATGACTCTTTGTGATTCTGAATACAATTTATAGCAGCATACTGAGTTAAGCTATTGTGCACACAAATATTTAATACAGATCTTTTGTGTAACTCTAATCAATAACTTTTTGAAGGTTTCCTGATGAAAGATGGAGCAAAGCTCACAGTAGGTGGCATAAGCTTAGTATAGTATTCAAAGAGCATAGGCACAAAATGCCAGCTTTATTAAAACAAAGTAGCTCAAATCAGTGATTTACAGAGTACTTTCCCATCAAATCATAGCACAAAAATCATCCTATGTGAAGAGAGACAAAATGAGAAACACAATGTAAACTGTTCTAATTTAACAAGTCAATTAAGTTTTTCCAAACAACCCATGAGTTGACACTATAAACCATTAAAGCCGAAATACCAGAAGCAGAGTGGAGTATAAATCTGAGGCGTGACTGTCTCTATGGAATGTTATATCAAGTTACGATAAGGAAGTGCCAGACTACAGCTGTCAAACTGTTTTTCTACACACCAAGATGTTAATGGACTTACATAAATAGGAATTATCACAACTCTGAGAAAACTCATAGATTCAAGCATCGGCTTTTTAGGATTCCTGACAATTGAAAAGTAATGCTAGAGAAGAAAGAAGAATTTTCATCATCAGATATGCAACTGTACTCCAATAAATACCAATCTGAACCTTTTTTTTCAACAAGGAAGGAAAACAACAGAGTTCCATGTGACTGTTACTAATATAATAGTTGTGTATCTATTATTTCCTTCAGGATGTCCTTGCTGGATAGTGGCAAATTCTCACTTACCCCTTCCACATCTCTGCTTTGTAAACGTGGGGACCACAGGTGAGGCTATAAACTACTTAGATTTTTTCAGAGGCACCTCTGGAACCCAGGAGTTCCCCTCATGGCTTCTCTCAGAAAAGCAAAACAGACAGAAACAGAACAAAGTTTTACAGACACTCTTTTCATTTTCCTTCTATTCCTCTGCCCACCTACCCCTCCTCCACCCCCCCCCCAGCAGAGGATGGAAACTCAGAACCCGGTTAGAGACAGGCAGGAGAGACCCTGATGGTGTCAGCTGAAGCATGCCAGACATTTGGAGGAAGACAAAAGGTCAGGGAACACTATGGAAGAAGTGAGTTTTCAGAGAACAAACAGAGGGAGCATAGAACATTAAAAAAATTAAAAGGTGGGAAAATGGAAACCATGATCCACAATTGGGTACACACAGGCTTTGCTTTTCTGTAAGAGACTTTTACACCTATTAAGTTGGAAAACAATAACAAAAATTACATTGCTATTAAACATTGTTTTCCTCTCTGCTGCAGTAAAAATAACAGAGACATAGACACTTTGTTACTTCTCAGTATTGAAAAACAGCTGTCATCAATAGCAAGGGAATAAAACATAAAAACAAAGTCGCAACACGTCCTGGTCTTCAATTTAACTGATTTTTATTCTAGACTTGGATTTTTAAATTACTGACACAAAATGGAGAAACACTGTCTGAAAGCCTCACTTTAGAAGAGTCTCTGACCCTCGCTTTCCAAGTTTTTTAGAACCCTTCTGATAGAAAGAATGTAGTAACTTCTGAAGGGAAAAGTTGAGTCAACAAGCAAAGCATTTATGTCAGTGAAAGAAAGATGTTTATGAAGTTAAAGCTGTTGTGCTATTTTGGGTTGGCTCTTTTTTGGTTTTTAAATACAGTAGAAAAATGAATATGCACTCTAGAATGGGACAGACTTTAAACAGCTGATAAATTCAAGAAAGAAATAATTGCTTGACTAACTGAAAGGAATCTGGGTGAACCTCTGGTTATAACGGCACTCCTTGACTAAGGCCTTAAGAGTTTTGTTTGTTTTTAAATCAAAGATTCTCTTTTCCAATATATTACTATTTCAATATTCTCTTTCAACAACTGAATCTGAACAGTCATGCATGGTACTACTTTCATTACATTTCTCAACAAATATTAATTCTCACAAAAAAGGACCATAAGCCTGCTCTCAGAATTCAGGAGTTAATAGAGCCTGACTGAAGCCTAAGTACAGGAGAACAAATACCTGTCAAGCAGCACTTCACATTATCTGACTTTGCAACAGCATGACCCACACAGCCCTCTCCTATTTCTTGCTGACAAGTCTCAGATCATGCCAAACACAGAACTTTTTTTTTGTTTTGGTGTTGATTTTTCATGAGTGTAATCTGTATTATGAAGATCAAAGAGATAGCAACAAGGCATGCATTTGCTTTACAGACATGAAATTAGAAAAACTCCCCATGCTAAGGTACAATCTCAGCTAAAGGGACACATTTCACAGTGATTAAAGATATAACCATATGCTTATATTACAACAGAGATTGTCAGGGATTGAAATGAAAGAATTGGGAATGTTTCAAAGTATTAGAAAGACAAATCTATGGACAGCACAGAGAAAGAAGAACGCTGCAAAGAACCAGGAGAGTTAAGAAGCAGCTGACAAATCTTCAAAGCATTGTCAGAAGAGGCAAGACACTGGAGGGTACAGCAAAGCAAGTGAAAAGGGGAAATTTGCTTGGGCTTTTAGGAGCAGGCTTAGAAAGGAAGGCATTTCAGAGAGAGGGAAGGTGCCACATTAGTAATATCAAAAAAGTTAAGCTTACAAACCCCACATTAAGTAGATGATAAAAAGAAAATATCCTAAACATATTTGAATGTGACTTTCACAGAGATTGTCTGACAATGGAAAAGCCAGAAAGGGTAAAAGATGAGAATGAGACTACAAAGAAACAGAAACATCACATCAAGAAGAAATAACTGCAAGCTTCCTTAAAATAAATGCTTCATCCAGAAAAAGACAGTGGCATCTTATCTAGGGAACCACAAGGCACTTCCCATTCAGCAGGAAACACGGGCAACTCACCCCCATGTCCAGATGCAGTGGCAGAGAACAGAAAGCCTCCTCCTTTTTCAAGGCTCTTAACTAACTCTTCCTGTCTTACCTGCTTTCAAACCTTACCTCTTTATTTACCAGTCTCCTGATCCACCAGAGATCAGAGATGGAGGAGCAGGAGGATTTATACCTCAGGGTATTCACTATTTTTGAAACACAATGAAGACAAATTTTGTCTGAAATCTTTTCATTAGAAACTTCGGAGGTGCCGTTTAAAGCAACATTCGATTCTGACAAACACAGCTCTTTTAGAGCAACACTTCTGTATTTCAACTGGTTTTTTTCTATGGTTTTGATTTCTAAGACTTAACTCCACATCCTCATGCCTTTTAAAATATCAAACCCCAAAGACTTTTGGTTATTTGGAAAGCTGAGTTCCACCAAACATACTTGAAACCCTGAAGACTCCTAAATGAGTCATAAAAAACGTCATTTAACTATACCTAGCACATCTGTCTATTTTCATTATTTCTAACTGTGCCTCTTGCATAAATCTCTTTCTACAAAATAATGAATTGTATACAGGTGAGTGCAATCTGAATAAGCTAAAAGATGTGAACAAGCCAAAGAAAACCAAACAAAAAAACACACTATAAACTTGAGACAATTTTTTATACATTTCACTATTATTACATTTGCATTCTATCACAGTACAGAGCCACTGCTAAGTATAAGTCTAAGGTATGTAAGCCATTGCTCTAAAGAGAACAGTCTCAGTCAATCCTGATCTGCCACTGGAATCAGTCAAGGGGTCTTGTTTTTCCATTTTCAGAAGTCTAATTAAAACTCTCGCTGTTATTCTGAACATCTGAATGCATTAAACACTGTAAAAACTAACAAGACCAACAACCCACTGGAGGCCTCTCACACCAGGAGGTTAGACTCACCAGGCAATTCCTAAACTCCTCCCTAAGTGAGATGGTCCCCACATCTGCAGTCTGGGTTATCACCATCAAAACCAGCTTCAGCAAGGTCCAGACACAGCTCCTTCTCACCCTGGTAGTGTTGTCCTATCCCAAACCTCATGGGCAACTCTGTTCTCAGTCCCAACATGGTCTAGATTTTCAAAACACTCTTAACAAATTAATATTATCCTCAGGAACAGCACACACTCAACTCCTCTGAAAGTAGGCATGTATCAAATAAATACCACCAATGAAGCCAGTAACTTTTTCATAACAGCTTGGCCAGTAACTTGGAGAGAAATATTAGCCAGGCAATATAACTACAATTGACAAATACAATCCAAATGCAGATCTGGGGGGAAATCTTCTTAAAGTAATAGGGATGAAGTGGAAAATGCTATCACTGGCACTGGCTTTAATGTTTACACAGCCTCAGGTATAAGTAGTTGTAAAATTAAGTTTGAAAAGAGTCGAAGACAAGCATGTCACAGCTATGGTAATGCCACAAGTGAAGCAGTGCACTGGTTCCATGTATTTCACACCTCCTGTCACTGCCTTTTCTATAACCTCTTCCCCCTCTACACTCCCCTCACACACCTCCATTCTGCCCCAGAGGAAAAGACAAACGCAGCTGCAAAGAGGAGAGTTACAATTCCCACTCCCACAGTAACCCTTCTACTTTCAGCTTCAATACCACACTTACCCTGCCTGTTTTTAAGGCCTTAAACCTATTCCTACTACCAAGTACTCTGTGTCTCATGGACTGCCATGGAAGCATCAATACTTCAGCAACTAATACGCACTTTCCCAGCTGGATTGATGCTCTCTTCTGACAGTTAACTCTGGGGTTGCAGTGCACCACTGATGTTCTTGTCATTCTCTACATTCCCCAGTTTTGTTCTATCCATCCTGTGCAGGATGGACTTTTCCTAATACACTGCACAGAACACCTCCTAATCCCAGTTAAATACACACACCCCAATATATACTTTTACAAAGCCTTTTCCAATGAGCAACTCCTCAAATAACTTATAGACATCCTACATTTTAACTATTATCTGTCCTCTAGGCAGATGCATATTTTAAGATACAGCAAATGTTGCATGTGTTCCTAATATTTTTCTAGGTACATCTGGCATTTGAGAAAACTTCAATACAGCATAATGCTGTATTTTTATTTGAATGCATAATGAAGAATTGATTTCCTCCAATATGTAAAGAAAGATGATGATGATGCACAGATATTCTTGTGGGTTAGCAATGAAAAAACAAAGAAAAAAGAAAATTTTTGACTGCCTATTAGTTTTCACTAGAAACACAACCTTAATTTTACATTCATTGCATTGTATTTTAAAGAGATTCCATCTGCTCTGTCTGCAGTGTACATTAATATTCAGAAGACATCTGCAGTGTGCAGACCAAGCTTTTAATTGGAAGCATGTCACAGCTACCATCACACAACACTGAATGTAAATGTTGGCTATCTGCACTTGGCAGCTGCTTGCTAGGCTCAGTATAAAGTCCTGCTGAGACTGATAGTGTCTTTAAATAATGCGGTATCAGGATATAAAAGCTATCTTGAGAAATCAAATATTGACTATCATATCCATAACTAATATAATTTACCAGTACCCTAAACTACTTATAAGCAAAATATGGTTCATATTCAGCCGTAATTTTCAAAGAGAGACAACAAATTGGTAAAACTGAACAGTCACATCTTTCACTATGATAGATACTAAAGCAAATTTAACTTGTACGCAAAAGGGGGCAATGACAACTGAACTTCACCACAACCAAAATGGTGTAATGGAGCTCAAAAGCATTTATAAAAATCTTAAACTCAAGCACTGCTAAGGATGTAAGAGCACCTGAATAAAAATTCAATTAACAGATGTGCTCAGTGAATTAAGATACTTTCCTACAATGTCAGACTAATTATTCTACAACGAACAATATAGTTACCTTTTCTTGAAATAAAAAAAAAACCCAACCCTGAGTCAACAGCATTATCATTTTCTTCAAATTCTTGCCAAACCATGGTAACACAAAATTACATTTTCCCAGTCATCTGCGTATTTTCTGCTTGTACTCTGCTGTAAGTTTCTGACAAATGGGACAGTAAGCAGCAATCTACAGAGAGAAAACTGTATGTGTGTGTGTGCATGTATATATACACAAACCAAAGTTCTGTCCAATACAAGCAACCGGTTGTTACTGACAAACTGTTCTTAGATACCCTGCAAGAAATTTCAGTCTAATCAGTATGCAAGAATGACGAAGGAACTCTAAGAACGGCAACACTTGCTTTTCACAAAACACACATTTTCTTGGAGAGTTTATACTCCATCACCTTTGCCACTCTATCGTAACAAACACAAACCAAAATTCAAGACCACAACTCATTGAGGTACACAGTTATGCTGCCACGAAAATATTTATGCAAGTAGAGGCAACATCAGAACAGAGTCATCGTGATCCAGTGCCCTCCTCTGATAGACTAATTGGATTACTGGATTCTCTTAGCTTCAGAGCAGCTCCCAACACGGATAAGGGAATTACACAGAAGGGGAAGACACAATTGTTGGTGTTCAGGGTGTACATACATGCTCAGTTTCAAGCCTGTACTTACAGATCTGCCACCATTTCAGAACACATTATAATGGAAGGATAAAAAAGTAAAAAACTGAGAAGGCAGAGTAAAAGTAAAAAAACTGAGAAGGTTTCAGTCCCAAACCTGAGCACAACAAACCTATCACTGACCACTGATTGTAGCAGCACTTCCAATCTGTGTCAATGCCAATGAAAAAAGAGCTGGTCTTAGCATTTTTCATCAGTGATGTGCAGCTGGTTTGCTTGAGCTTGGACAAGAACTGAAAGGAAAAATTAACATGGGCAGTCACAGATGAGATGCAGCATAAGAAGCTTTTTCTTTTGCCTCTTAGCTGTTTAGTCTCAGACAAAACACACTGGAGTCACTCTCAGTCAGGTGTATCTCATGTGACAGTATGAATCAACTGTAACTGAACTACTTCTACAAAAGAGCAATTTAGAAGAAAAATGTGAAACAGGAGATTTGAAGCTCAGCAGAAACAACCAGCAACATGGAGAGGGTCTGGTGTTTCATACATCCAGCAGGCATGTTACACAGCTATACCTGCCAGGTCACCCTGAGTTCAAGACTGTTTAATTATAGGTATCTAGGTCGAATTTAAGAATAGCAACCTACAGGTAAAAGAGGCACATAAAAGCCCACAGTTCTTTGCCTGGGTCACTTCACATTTCATTACCAATTCCTGCTGACATTACTGATTTGAATGATGAAACATAGTGTGTTTTTACATAAGAAAAAACTGCAACAGGCTGTGCTGACATCTGATTTGATCTGAATAAAAGACCACAAGGAATTTCAATCAAGTGTCACTTCAAGCTGATTCAGAGCTTAAATCTCACACATCCACATTTAACTCAAGGCATAAGCACATCTGTATATGCCAGGGAAGGCACGCTGGTTCCAGGGTATTCTGGACAGCTTTTGATGCAACGTTGCCATGTCGAGGGAGGTGGTTCTACCCCTCTACTCAGACCTGGTAAGGCTACACCTGGAGGAGTTCTGTGTCCAGTTCCAGGCTCCCCAGTACAAAAGATTCACGGACATACTAGACAGAGTCCAGCAAAGGGCCATAAAGGTGATGAGGGGACTTGGAGCATCTCCTGTGTGAAGACAGGCTGAAAGAGCTGGGACTGTCAGCCTAGAGAAGATAAGGCTCAGAGGAGTTCTTATCAATACCTGAAGGACACTGAAGGACAATGGAGGCACCCAGTGACAGGACAAGAGCCAATGGCCACAAACTCAAAAACAGAAAGGGTCCACCTGAACATGCTGAAACACTTTTTTACTGTGAGGGTGATCACACACTGGCATAAATTGCCCAAAGAGGTTTTCAAGTCTCCATCCTTTGAGATACTTAAAAGCCATCTGGACATGGTCCTAGGCAACCACTCTAGGTAGTCCAGCTTCACAAAACGGGTCAGGCAAGATGACCTCCAGAGGCCCCTTCCAAATTCAACCATTCTGTAATTCCACAAAGATACTCAATAGCTAATTAAAATTCATGCTTTGCTTCCAGTTTAAGTTCCGATGGCCGGAAGGCAAACAGAAGTAAAATTCACCAGCAGGTAGATGCATCTAGTTTCAGACATCCTTTTTCCAGGTAAGTAACTACAAATTCTGATACAGACACTGCACAGATTTTGGGCTGTTGGGGTTTAATTTGTTTGGCTGGGTTTTTAAAGGGAAGAAAGGAAGGAAGAGCAAGGCTGAGATATAGCCTGGGCTTCTACAGTTTGTTACTATGGGCACATTCTAAATAACTGCGAACTTTCCTGGGCAGTTTTAAAAATGTTCAGTGTTGACACTACTGCAATATACCAAACTAGTTCTTATTCTAATAGTGCCACATAAAAGTAGCTTCTACATCCTGGACAAACCCCAGCAGGAGTATCAGCCAGCTTAGCCAATGTCACAAAAGGCATCTGTTATCAGCTGATCAGCTACAACGTCACTACTTTCTAGGATTTAGCACTCTATCCTGCACATATAATCACCTCTGAAGACTCATTCTTGCCCGAACAGTTTGTATAGGCCCTTTCTCAAACCAATCTTTCTCAAAAGATCAGCAATTTTAAAAGTTGCCTCAATTCTTCTGGAAGTCTGATTTTTACAGTTTTGGGGGGTTTTTATTAAGTGCTTAAAAAAGACTGACGACGTGTTGTTGATCTGTGAAATTTTTAAAAATTTATTCAAAGAACTAGAGATCCCACACGCGATACGTTTAAAAAATTGCTGAAAAAATTTGTATAATATATCACGCCATATTTTTTAATAACCAAAACCAGAAAACATTGGTCAGTGGCTTAAAAGAAGTTCTACATATACTTGGAACTGATCTGTTTTCCAATTAAAAAAAAAAAGAAAAAGGCAAAACAAAAACCAACACACCAAAACCCCCACACCAACCCACAGTTTGTGTCCTTGCTATATGTAGATTTATCTAGAGTAAGTGATAGAAGAGGTACACTGGATTTACAGGATTTTATGCTGTAGTGGGAGTTTTAGAGTCACAGTACTGGACACCAGGTTTTCTGCCTTGCTTTCCCTCATCTCTAAGGTGCAGGATCCCTTGTGCGAGCACAACTGACTCTACAATTCATGATCATGTTCTTGTCTGGTGCTTTTCTAATGACAACAAAATGCAAATTGCACCCAGTCATTCCATGCCTCTCCAGCAGCCAGCACAGCCCGAGCCCTGCAGGAGAGTGACAGCCAGAGGACTGAGGGGTGACACAGACCGATCAGTGAGAACATACACAAGAGTATGAGGGATTCCACAGAAGCATCATTAACACCTCCAGCAATTTTGTGATATTATGAGCATACAACATGAAGTACTACTTCATTGCCAGTACAATATATTCATCAATAATTCACAAGTAAACCTTGTTTCATTGCTCACAGCTCCTTTTAGTAAATAAAGTATAAGAAATTTGAGTGGATTACAAATACATATGTTTTAAAATTTAAAACTGTTTAAACTTCTAATCTGGTCAATCTTTAGATTGCAGTACACAACCAAATTCATGAACAAAAACAACTCCTGTACTGCATCTCAAAATAAAGTTTTATAGTTTTTCTTCCTTCAGATTTACATTTCTAACAACATTATATCAACATTCAACAATTACTTAAAACAGACAGCTGTAAAAAGAATCATCTCCATGTGAAAACGTATTTTGACAAGACAGCCCCACACACACACTTCCAGTAATTGCATCACGTGCACTTTCACAGGAAGAGGATTTTTGGGAAAGAGGAAGGGTGAAGACAGACATATCTTCTATATCCTAAGGGATAATAGTAAAAAATATCAGTGTGTTCTACCCAGACTGGGGAAAATCCTCTTTTATAGAGTCAGTTAGGTTGGAGAAGACCTTTAAGACTATTGACTGAGTCCAACCACAAACCCAACATTGCTACACCCAACAGTGAGCCAGGTCCCTAAGCACCGTGCCAAACCTGCTCATGAATGTCTGAAGTCTCAGCAAGAGGCTTGGACAAATAACATTCATTCTGACAATATTTGGATGTAATAATAAAAACTTCCTTGACCAAAGTGAGCTGCAGCAGGTTGCAAGTGCTGCACGGTTCAGCTTCCAGATGAACTGACTTTTAGTAGCAGAATTTCTAGGATACAACTCCCCCGAGTCACACAGTGCTTCACAACAAATGTACACACTGCAGATCTTCCAGCTATGAAAAGCTGTCAAGCATGTAAAAGCTAAGAAAAGCTAAAACCACTAGCAAAACCAGTACATATCATGCAAAGCTACATTATTTCACAGTGCTATGAAAAGATTGGTAAAGCAGTTAATAATTAAATGTTTCCAGCAGTAAGAAATTAAAATTACTTCACAGGGATATAAGAAATGTTTATAAAAAATACAAGTCGTGTTTATAGCTTTTTATCATAAAGTTACATCATCTCAAGATTAGAATTAAAAACATTGTATCTGGTGATGTTTAACTTCTATACACTACAGAAGTTGGTCTCCAAACATCACCACTCTGAATAACATTAATTTTCAGCATTTTGTAACGAAAATACACATGGAATCTTTCCCCCATCCTTCCCCAAAGGTGTGAAAGAAAGAAGACTAAATGTTAATATATTCTAATAAGGCCTCTTTCATAATTTAATAACCTGAGAAACCTTTGAGTCCTACAAATACTTACAAATTTCTATCAGAAACACTGATAACATCAAATGTTTAAAAACTGTTTCTGAAAAATTACTGTCAAAAAAAT
>VYXC01004927.1:81265-154641 GCA_013397175.1 Platysteira castanea | reverse complement strand
GCGGGAACGGGAACGGGGAAGGGGAACCGTGCTCAGGAAGCGGCTTAGGCTCGGCAGGAGACGGGGTGGTTGACTGAGTGCGTGCGTAGATCGTTCAGCTCTTTTGGGCGCTCTCCGTTCTGCGCCCGGCGGAGTCGTTAAACCCCGGTCACGGCGGGTTGGGCCGGGTTTGAGCAGTGTTGGGAAACCTCTTGACCAAAGCTGGCTGCGGGATGTGTGGAGGGGTGGAGGTCAGGCTGGCCCTGGCCGTTGCTGCTGCATTTTTATTTTTCTCTCATTTCACGTCAGTGACCTCGTACACTCATTTCTTGTCAGAATCACAGAACAATTAGGTTGGAAGAGACCTCTGAGGGAGATCGTTGAGTACTCTCGTTGACGAAACACCATCATGTCTAGACCATGACACTGAGTGCCACGTTCAGGCTTTCCTTAAACATGTCCAGGGACGGTGACTCCACCACCTCCTTGGGCAGCCTGTTCCAATATCTAATCACCCTTTCTGTGAAAGAATTCCGCCTAATGTCCAACCTAAACCTCCCCTGGCACAGCTTGAGGCCATGTCCTCTTGTACTCTCCGTCAGTTGCGTGGGAGAAGAGACCGATCCCCACCTGGCTACACTGTCCTTTCAGGTACACGTAGAGAGCAGTANAGGTCGGACGGCCGGTGCCGCAGCACCTCCACCGTGTAGCCCTGCAGCAACTCGGTGAGGCCCGGCGGGATCTCGATGCTCATGGTGCCGGACACCCGGGAGGCCGCCTCGCCTCCCTCTTTCCCTCCGTCCCTCCCCGCGTCCGCGGCCGGCGGTGGCGGTGGCGGTTGCGGTGCGGGATAGGGGCCTCCCAGGNAGGTTGGAAGAGACCTCTGAGGGAGATCGTTGAGTACTCTCGTTGACGAAACACCATCATGTCTAGACCATGACACTGAGTGCCACGTTCAGGCTTTCCTTAAACATGTCCAGGGACGGTGACTCCACCACCTCCTTGGGCAGCCTGTTCCAATATCTAATCACCCTTTCTGTGAAAGAATTCCGCCTAATGTCCAACCTAAACCTCCCCTGGCACAGCTTGAGGCCATGTCCTCTTGTACTCTCCGTCAGTTGCGTGGGAGAAGAGACCGATCCCCACCTGGCTACACTGTCCTTTCAGGTACACGTAGAGAGCAGTAAGATCCGCCCCGCCCCGAGCTTCCTCTCCTCCAGGCTAAGCACCTTCAGCTCCCTCAGCTGCTCCTCACCAGAGCTGTGTTCCAGACCCTTCCTCAGCTCCATTCCCTTCTCTGGACTCATTCCAGCACCTCAATGTCCTTCCTGAATTGAGGGGCCCAGAACCAGACACAGCACTCAAGGTATGGCCTCACCCGTGCCAAGGACAGAGGTTCTCTTTCCTCACAGAGCATGTGAGGGTGTTTCAAAGCTCCTCCAGTGTTACGAATAAGAATCCGATTCAGCAATTGTCCACTTATTTTGTGCTTTATTGTAGTTTACAATTTGTTACCTGAATGTTATATTACCCCTTATGCCTGTTAACTAATAGTTGCTGCTACTGTTGTTGTGAAAAACCCCCACTTGTAAGTTACCTAAAGGCAGTAATTACCCTCTTATCAATGCATACCAAGGATTGGAATGCCCCCTCCCCCCCGTTGCCTAAGCGACCACCCCCCCCAAGAGTGGCCCTGGATATACCAGAGAGAGAAGGAAAAAAAAAGAGAAGGAGCTGAATATGCAAACGAAAGCCAAAGACTCTTGGGAGAAATGACAAAGCCCCTAAAACAACAAGTTAAAAACAGCCAACAAACCTTTTAAGAAAAACCAACCGGATTATCAATTAGGAAGAAAACGACCACCTGGGCAACCTTTGAGGTTTCTTTTCAGTCACCCTAAGAGAAGAGAATGCTGAGAGCCTCCTCCCTCTGAAAAGAAGCTGCATTCACCTTTGTGGGCATTCCCTGTGAGGTGAGAAGGTCTGATTCTGCCCCCTTGAGTGAGAGAGCCAAAATTCCTCCTCCCCAACGTCGAAGCTGAGAGCATCAGGGGTGTGCGCAGGAGCCCTCAACCCAAGCTGATCACTTTTAATAAAGGCTTTTAAAGGACCCGCAGTCCTGCCCATTTTTTACTTCATCCAGGAACAGGAGAATGAGGTTTTTTTGACCTGGGTCAGATCCAATCGAACATCCATCCAATATTTGGTTGGAGTTAGATTTAGGACCTATGACCCTCAGGTTCTTGTCAGAATTGTGTCATTAAAGAACAATTCTTCAGTCAATGCAAGAGGAGCAGTGTGCAGGTGTTCACACCTTTTGGTAAGTGCTGAATAGAGCCATGACAGTCTGAAAGGGTGGCAATAGTACTGATCTGATAATAATAAAACATTAAAGATAAAGAATTTCAGAAAAATGAAACGGAATCATAGAATGGTTTGGGTTAGAAGGAACCCTAAAGGTCACCTAGCTCCAAACCCTCTGCCATGGTCAGGAACACCTTCCACTAGCAGGTTGCTCCAAGCCCCATCCAATTTGGTCTTGAACACTTCCAGGCATGGGGCATCCACATATCTGCACAACCTGTGCCAGTGCCTTGTCACCCTCATAATTGCTAATATGTGTGAGCTCTGGAGATACTTGTTCATATGCTGTTAAATATGCTTTATTAAGGTTTTTGCTTGTGTTTTTTGTACAAAACCTGTGTACAAGGGAGGTTTGGCAGATGCCCAGGGGCTGCATGGAGTGAAGCCATCGGCCCTTAAGGTTTGACGTTGCTGGGAAGCTTGTCTTGGGAGAAAACAGGCCTGTGCAAACATGACTCAAGGGGAATACGGATGTTGGCTTAGTGACGCCGCTGCATGTTGTCAGTGAACATATTTTTATTTAATTCTTCTTTTGTTTCAACAATAAAAGAGCAGAAATCAACTCGTGGTCAAAATATAGAATTTCAGTTAGAAGCCCAGAACTGGCTGAGGCAGTGTACTGTGTGTTTTTGGTTTTGTTTGCTCATGTGCCAAAGAGTCCCCTTGCTCATCCAGATGGTTCTGACTGCGCTCCCAGATAAAGGCAACCTGTTCATCGCTGCTGAGCAGAGGGCACGGCAGCAGATCCCAGAACACCACATCCAGTGCTTTTACTGACTGTTCTCAGTGAGGGGGGCCAGTTGCAAATCTCATGGCACATAAAGGTGTTCTTTGTAATACAGATCCCATATTTTCCTGCAAAGTAAGATTACATCGTGTATCCATACAAAGTGAACATTATTTTTTTAAAAAGCACAGAAGGTAGATTTGCCACATCATTTTATCCAAAGATCTTGTATGAAGCTGTTTCTCTTAATTTCTATTCTTTTCTACAGCAGGAACAACTGTTGCTCTATCAACTTTTTCAAAAGATAATTGTACTGATTTTTCATTTGCCACTCCTAGCATTATTATCTGTCTGATGGTCTCAAACATTACAAGAGCACATTTCACTGCTCAATATATGTACTTCAGCTACTGACAGAACTGGTACAGAGAAAGGTTCTGATCAATCAGAAAACTATGGCTAGTCCCCCCCCAAAATTAAGATTTCTGATGAGATCTTTCCTTTGCTGGTTGGGTGCTGAAGATATTGCTGGTGGTAAAGAAGTAAAAATTAAATTTTTTAAATGCTGTAAAAATGGTAAACAAAATACTAGTAAAAAGCACTGGAAAGAAGGTTCAAAG
Organism: Platysteira castanea; assembly: GCA_013397175.1. Lineage (NCBI taxonomy): Eukaryota > Metazoa > Chordata > Aves > Passeriformes > Platysteira > Platysteira castanea. Next base: position 150,951 of record VYXC01004927.1, on the reverse strand, counting down.
GAAGAACAGGAATGTCTAATTCCAAGGGAATACACTTACTTTTCTTTCCCACTTTTTTTGTACAACAGCCAGCCACTTGACAACTGGCTGCTTTTGGCATTAGTCGGCTCTTGTATTAGCTTTTAATGTTTGTTGATAATTTTATGTCATTTGTGTCTGTGAATATAAATCTGGTTATTTATATTTTAAAAGTGTGTTACCAGTAAATATTGTTAAGCCTCTGAAGGACTGCATTGTATTGGCCTTCTGATAGTTACATGTCCACACAACTAATCGGCTTCAGAGGAAAGTAAAGAGCAGACCTCTGTTAATCCTCTTCCTGAAGGTCAACAGACAAAATCAAAAGCATCCAAGGTCACACAAAGTACGTTTTCAAGTTGATTTATGCCGCAGTTTATCCTGTTTCTTTAAATACCCTTTTTTTTTCAGTGAGCATCAAAATGGATGGCACAAATATGCGAGAAGCTCGTCAGCGATCAAGTTAATTGTTATAGTGCCTGCTGTGCATACATAGAGCTCATCATACGCTTTTTTCTCCCTGAATTTGCATAACTTTTAAAATTATTACTGTAATAAGCATTTACATTAAAAGAATGGTAGAAAATAAATTAGAAAATGCACTTGCAGCCTTAATTTGATCCCCTTTATAATAACATTTTTAATTCAGACAGCATGACCAATGCAATTTCTTTCCTCTGGCTTCATGGCATGTTCAGTACCCAGTATGGAGTTAGATAAGACTTATGTAGCTGATGAAGCTGTTCCCCACAGTATTCCTATCAATATATATAGATATATTTCAGTATGTAGTTCTCCTAATAATTTCTTAGTGGCTGAACACTATTCCCATATATACCACATGTCTGCACTCCCAAATGGTGAGGGCTCTTCCCTTTACCCTGCCTGTTCTACCCAGATCTATGTGACTTTGATGTGTCATTAGTGAAACTGTTGTGGAGCTTCAGTGCTTGTCCTGCTCAGGCCGGAGCAGCAAAGTTGCCAGCAGAAAAAGCAAAATAGTCTGTGTAGTCTTGCACTGGTGAAAAATAATCAGATTAAACCTCCCGACTGGCTCCTTAAAAAGTAGAATAAATCCTTTTATAACAAGTAATAATTCACTTCTCATAAACCTGTCAGCACCAGCCGGAGCTCAGACACTATATAAACATATGTACATCTTGGATTAATTACACTTGCTTTCAAATTCCGTACAAGAATCATGCGAGAAAACACTAAATATTCTGATGACAGGTATTGGTGAACACAGCGTCACGTTTTCCACATCCCCCTGGTGCTGAAGCCAGTGACAAGGTTTGTCACAGCAGCAAGTTCCAGAAGTTAAATACCTGTTAGATAAAGCAGCACTTCTTTTTCTAAGATCTGGAGCACCCTCCCCTAGATTTACCAAATGCCCCCTAGTCCTGGTATTGCAGGATTTGGCAAATTATGTTTCTGCCTGTGTTTTATTTGCTGCTTTGTGATTTTGTAAACCTCTTACCTTGCTTCAGCTCTCTCAAAATTAAGGTCTCACAGTCTACCAGTCTCTCCTCCAAAAGCAGCTGCTTCCCCAGGATCACATTAAATTCTCCTTTTTGTAGCTGCTCAACTTCTCTCTGCCTTTCATGAGCGCTGTGTGCAGTTCTGGTCTCCACATCCCAAAATGTGGGCTCACCCTGGTTTTACACAGCAGCAAAATTATTCTGTCTGTTTTGTTCTCCAATACTTTTCCTTAGATTTTCTTGGCTGCCACATCATTATGAACTGAATGTATCCAGTCTTCATTTTAAGATATAAAGAGATGAAAAAATTCCCACTTCCCTTGCTCTGTTTCTTCTGTGGCTGACCACACTCATTGTAAAAAACATGCTGAGTTCTAAGTTTTCTATGTTTAACATTCAAATGTTTTTCTACCCACTGCTTGCTCCTATTGCTGTAAATGTGCATAAACATCATATAACTTTGTGCATAATGTACACAAACCTTCTGAATTTGCATTTTATCTGAAGTAATAGTAACAAGCAAGTGATCCTGGGCTTAACCACCAGGATGCAGAGATCCTTGAACACTATGTGCAAAATGAAACTGCTTCTTCTGCCTCTCTTTGGTTTCCTTCTCAGGAAGGCACTAAGCCTCAGAAACCAAACTTTGGTGCTCTAACCAGTTGGTTTGCTTGTGAGAGTAAGCAAGATTTAGTATGTATTTTTGTTAGCCTTTAGAGTTGAGTAGCTTGAGTATTGTATACTTCAACAAATCATATGGGACTGTCTATTAATAGTACAAAGACAGGAGAAAAAATCAACCCTTTTTTTTAATAAACACATATAAATACTTCCGTCAGCTGAAATTTGTTACCTTGACACTACCTTTAGTCCATCAAAAATATTTTGGATAATTCTTGGAAAGATACTTTGCTGCATTTGTTGATAAATGTCAAAGTATCAAGTTGGGAGAAACATCTATATAAATGTCCAGATTTTCATTGTCATAATTTAGTTTATGAACACAGAAAGCACTGATTCTGTTGGTAACAATTACAATTTTTCAGGCAGTAGAAAACACCAACTTTAAAATACCTGATTTCGTAAATCATTTGTCCTAGGTGTTACCTAGATGTAAAAAGAAATACCTCTGACTGTCATGTCATACTTGTGACATTAAATGGCATATTTGAATCTAGATAAAAGTAGTATCTGTGACATAAGATGTGTGGGATGACCATGTTGTTTAAACTACCCTGAGCAACACTACGTAGCAGATGTAGAGTTTATGGTTCCCACGTCAGAGAAGCCCTAAGCAACGGCACTGCTGTGTAAACAGGGGATATTCAAATAAAGACACAGCTAAACACTTGGTTCTCTTGCATCCAAAGTGGAAGCTGTACCCATTTTGGTTGTACTTTAGTGTCTGGCCCCAGCACTGAAAACATTACTTTAAGAACTTCTTCACAGAGGTTGGCATGAGTTCTGGGCAGAAGGAGCTGGTGGGAACAGACCTCTGTGCATGTCCTGTGGTAGCCAGTCACTCACTGGGTAGCCCTGATCCCGCTGGATGGCTATGTTGGCCTTGGAGTACATAGATGTTGCTACTAAGTAAAGAGAGAAGGTTTTCAGATTGTTTTGTTTTAAGAGAAGAAAGAAAATCAACCTCCCTGTGAGTTGTTCAAAGACTAATCTGAATCCAAACTATCAATTGCTGCCTGTATTTTCCAGCAGAACTTGTTCAAACACAAGTTTGTTGATGTTGAGGGTTTTTTCATACAAAGAGCTCTGAAATTTATTTCTTCATTGAGCCTCTGCTTGCAAATCTGGAATTGTCTTTTGCTGTATGTACAAACTTGTCCCCTCTGCATCTTCTCACATTTCCACCTGATGCAGTTAAGGTTATCAGTATTTCTGTACTGGGTCCCAGCCTGCCACTACTCAGTCATGAATTGCTCTGTCACTGGTGGTACAGCTCCTGTTTTCACACCTTCTATTGCCACCTTTGTCCACTGAATGTTATCAATCATTTCTCACACTTGGCATTTGCCCGTTTGTCATGTATCTTCACTAGATGCTTGTCAAACAACAATTGCCCTTCCCTTCACATCTGAGGTTTACTCTATATCCACAATCTATTCCTCACCCCATCGTGCTTATCTGCCCTGGGGGAGCACCTTCCAGACTGAGCCTCAATTCCTCCCTCCTCTTGCAGTGCCTGATCTCTCACTGAGACAGGAGCCTCACCGCCTTTGCTCTTTGGATATGTTTTTTGGTGTGCACTGGAAGCCACTGACACATTTCACGTTCCCAGTGTTTATGTCCTGCCCTTTGGTGCTCACAGATCCATCCCAGGCACAGAAGTGCGGTACACAAACGTGGGGCAATACTACAGTGATGGGCTCATTTCACAGGTCAGCATGGTGTGCTAATTAATTCCAAGTGCTGAAATTGCAGTATTAAATGTAGATTGTAACAGTAGAAATGAGCTTTATCCACCAAATCCCCAAATCTTTATACTTCTCTCTGAAAACCCTTTTATGGGCTTTATTACAGCTGTGAGCACTTGTTTTAATTAAACTCATACCACAGCATGAAGATCAGTTAACCAGTTTTCAGAGAAAATCAGTAAGCAATTCCTATTGTATTTTATTGTCATTCTTCACATCCTGTGCTTTGGTGTACATTATGAAAATGTTGATAGAGGATTCTGTATCTCAGGGGAGGATAATGGGGACATGAAACTTCTCACTTCTAGGCTGATTTTCCAATTCAGTTTAGGTTCTTAAGTTTTATAAAAGTATTTGATGTTTGACTGCAGCTTGGATGTCTTCGTTCAAGGAAACAGGTGGTCTTATCATCCAAGGCAGAGGATTATAAGGCCACCTCACCATGTCCAGATCCCTCTTTGTCAGTCTCAGCAAAAAAATTATTGGTCTGTAGAGCTGAAAAATGCTTGCTGCCTTCAACTATGACTTAAATCACATCTGCATAGGAAACTAATTGAATGGGTGTTCCGTGTACAGTGCTAATCCTGAGGGGGCTTTTGACTTTAGTTCCCAAGGCTATCAGCCCAGAAGAGCTGCATTAGGAGAAGAGGAAAAGAAGAATCTGATTTTAGAGAATGCAGCAGCAGCACTGCCTTTTGTTGCAGTTGCTTTGAAGTGTCTCTCCATTGACATCTAGTGTCCATACAGGAAGATCTTTAGATTCCTCACAGCCGTGCTGGCAACATTTATCTATAAATTTTTATGGGTTTTTTCCTTGTGTAGTTATTAAGAGCTCTTATTGATCATACCAGGTCAGCCAGTAGGTGAGACTGATGATGCAAACAGATCATGCAAACAGTCTCCCTACTCCTAACAGTGATATCAGAGACATGCATGTATGTCTATGTTCTGAATGGCTCCAAGAACCCTTTTCAGTGCTTTGCAGTGCAAAAATATTATCCCTTTTTATTTTTTTCTGTAAATATCCATAAAATATTTTCAATCTGTATCTCTTTCCTCAGAGCATACAAGCAATTGTGAACCAATGAATATTCAATACAGATCTCATGAAGTATTGTACTTTGTAATCAGGCATTATTCTAATTATATTTAATTAAAGAAGGGCGTTTTCAATGATAGAAATCTCTTTTTTACACTCCATTTTATCACTGAAAGGTACTTAATAAAGAAGTGTCTTTATTCTTAAAATGGTGAGTTACTTTCATACTTATTTATATATACTGTAGAAATCCCTAGTTTTTCCAAATGGATTTGTTGTTCTGCTTTTGCAAAATCTTGAACAATGGCAGTGAGCAATTAATCATGTCATTACTGTACACTTTGCTTTGTGAGCAGCTCTTCCTTTGCAGTACTTCCTCCTGCTCCTTCAGCCAGACTGAAGCGCTTCTGTTGGAGTGTGCACACAGGGGCTGTGCCAGAGTCACAGCCACACCATGCTTGGTCCTAGACAGATGTGCAGTCCTTCCCTACTCTGAAAACTCCCTGTACATTCATACTTGGATCATTTCCATTGTTATCTGCCCACAAAGGCAGTTATTCCAAATAAATTATGTTATGAAAGCTTAACAAGTATGTTGTCCTAATATTTGTGTTGCAGCTTCAGGAAAAGACAACTGGCTCAAGGACGCGCACTCCAGGCACAGCTTCTGTCCATGATGGACTCTGTGTATCCAGGGGGCTCATGGACTCCATCATTCCTTGCAGTGTTTTGTGATTCATCCCTTTCCAGCCTTTCCTCAATATCTCATAAGCACTAGATAAGCTCTCTCTTGGATTGGTGATACCTAACATAGGAGGGTCCTGTCCTTGCCGGCTGGTGGAAGTTACTAGTGTGAAAATAATAGATCTTTGCCATGGAACAGCAGGAAACCTGCTGAAAAAGAGCTAGAACAGCCTTGAACTTCTCCTGTGAAGGTCAGAGGAGAGTGAATCAGTATTTTCCACCATTTCTGGAAAAGGAGCAGTCATCAGTTTCTATGGACAGTCACATATTTTCCCTCTTTCTCCTTTCAGTGTTCTGTTATTTAAAAATCCTCATTACATTAACTGTCAGAGCGTCTGTGCTGAAAGAACCTGCTGAATCAATACATCCAGAATAAGAATGACAGCATCATTAAGATGTATCCTGCTTAGATTATTCATAATTTAACTATAAAACAAAACATGTGATCATGAGTAATAAAGGAATGTGACATAAATGATTTCATTCAGAACAGCGCATTAATGCAGGCACTGGCAAAGCTGCTGCAGCAGTAGCCAGAGCCTTTAACTGCAACTACTTATAATTAGGGTTACAAATAGTTGTTTATGTCTGTCTTTGCCACGATCCTTTGGCCACCTCAACTTTTCATCCACAGTAGGACTCAGTGCTTCCAGCAGCCCCAGATTTTCCCTCCATGGCGTCAATGGAAGGAGGCAGGAGCCAAGAGCATCGTGTTGCTATGGCAACACATCCCACTTCCCTAGGGATCTTGTTGCCTCGGCGACATCGGGCGGGCAATGCCTGTGGATCAAATCGACTCAGAGCAGCTGCCCCCTGGAAAGCAGGACAGCTTTGGCCTCTGGCAGCATGGGAGCCCAGAGGTGCATGGCCTGACACATGTAGGACCCTGCACTCACTGCAGGGTCTGGGCCAGGAGAGGGTGACCCATGTGTGTGATCTTTCAGGTAGTGAGACGAGGCTACAGCCAAAAGGAGCTTCCCATTACCATCTAGTGTGTTAAAATAAGGCGGATGGCAGGAAAGGCAATGTCAGTGGGAGGGGTTTTGCTGAAGAGAGCAAATGCTGCAGCCACTGTCCTTGATTTTTATGATCAGGACCTGCAAACATACCACAGCATGAGAAGTCATTGCCTCTTGTTACTCAATCCATCTGTGAAAGGAGGTGAGCTCGTACATTGATTTTAGAGTAGTCCAGTGCTGCTTTTCACTGTCACATCCAGTACCCAGCACCACCTAGACAGCAGATTAAAGACCAATTTACAGAGGCAAATGCCTGTGTTAATGCTGTGAGCACAGAGCCTCCCTCTTGTGTGCCTGCAGGCACTCCAGCAACCAGCCGCAACCCACAGGAAAGCAGTGACATGATCTCAAGAGCTCCCAGATCCTTTGTCACAAGACTAGTTTTGGATATCTGCACCAACCACCTTCTGTGGACTTCACTGAAGCCCTCTGTGTAACTGCCAGTAAGATGAGGGGGTTCAAAGCTCAGTACATGGACGCCAGTTAGGGACATCAGTTATCCACAGCACTTGGAGAGCAATTTGAGAAACAGGAAGATGATAAAGGACAGACAAATTTGCCCAAGACAGGTAAATTCCTTGTAATTTGTTGGTTCCGATAGGAATCTCTTCCCTCTTCACATTGTTGCAATTAAGAAGCCTCTTGCCTACTGTAATTAGCCCTTGAATAAACATCATCTCTCGAACACAAACTTCTGTTGTCCTGATTTTGTGAGTTACCAGTGCTTTACTTTTTTTTTAAGCCTTAGACTAATTATTGCAGAAGAGCAGAGCCTGCTGCAGGGAGTCTGGTGTTACTTTTTGCCTCTGGAAATATTACCATATGCTGCAGAACTGTGTCTCAGTAGTGTTAACATACCTGGCTTTAAGTAGATACTGTCTGTACTTGCAGCTACACCCTACTACTTGCTCTAGCCTTGTACTTCTGATATTAGCCTCATTCTCACTGAGCCATTCTGTGTGCATTTTCCACACAACATTAGCTGTCTTTCTTCTCACAATTAGAGCTATGGTTAATTGTGTTTACAAAGGATTCCTGAACTGTGGGAAATGTTTCTCAGAATGTGCGGTTTTGCATCATTTAGCCTTGAAAGGATGCTGCTTCCCCTGACCTCTTGTTGATTTTTTCCTCAATGACTCTGGTAATTGCATCAGTGGCCTTAGGAATCGCATTTTCCTTTCACATCTAGGAAAGATCCAACCTTTCCTTGCCCTTTCCCAGCTGAATCACATATCCAGTCCCTCCTGTTTTCTGTGGCTCAACCACACCAGATCTTTTTCTGACTTCTTTTTTCACCCTTGTCTGGAATAAACTCTGCCACTTTCCTGGGACATCATTTTTACCACTCTACTTTTCTATGAAATTCTCAGTCTTTCTTCTCTTCTCCTGCATGAAACACATTTCTTATCTTCTCCATCAACATCCTCTACAACCAATCTTCAGTCAGGTCCGTCAGCATTCATTCTGACAGCATTGTCCCCAAAATTCTGACAGTGTTTTGATACCATATGAAACAGATGTGTCCGTGTTTTTTTCCACACCTCCCCACCACATCTGGGCAGAACTCTCCAGAAACATCTGCAAGGGGATTTGGGGCACAAAGACCAGCATGGCACCATGTACTCCCTCCTGTTGAGGGGATTCATCTGCCATGTTTCACTTATATTGAAAACCAAACCGACTTGAGAAAGACTTTTTTTTGTTTCAGCACACTGAGAAAGTGAAAAATGACAGCCAAATCAAAATCCAAATGACAACTGAAAACCAGTTTGGGGAGTGCACCCCAAATCCACACATTTCAGGTTCTGATGTCACCTTGAAGCCACTCGGTCCCCACACTGATGTTCCACATTATCAGCAGTTGTGTGTGGGGGTTCCCTTTCAAACGCTCATAAGCAATGTCAGTTCCTTGAGGTTAACCTGCAGTCAGCAATAATCTGTAGGCAACACGCAGAGAAAAAACCTGTTTCCTCTCTCTCTTCACACCTCTTTAAAAGGGACTGGCTTTTCTGAGTCACAGCCAACACAAACCTGTTGGAAAAGATTCAGCCTAGATTTATACTACGGCTCAGAGGAACATGAAAGACCATTTAGTGTTCAAAGTATTATTTTGAATTATTAATCAAGCCCCCTGTCTGGTTGAGCTCTGTCAGGCCCTTCTTTGGATTTTGTGGAGTTTATTTCTCTTGTCATCCTGAGCAGACTTTGACGTGCAGAACACAGGCTTGTTGATGAAATGAGAAGATTGCTGGCAAAGTTTGGCTCTGCTTTTGCAGTAGGATCTCAGTACAGGGGATATGCAGTGCAATAGTTCTTTTGTTCATATTTAATCATATGAGAAAGAAGAATGTAATTAAGCCCTGTCTCCCTCAATCTCCTCCCGGCCTCAGAGTATGTCAACCCTTTGAGACAAACAAAATGGAACTTTTTCTGGCAGCAAAGTGCAGCCCAGAGCATATCAGGAGTGATTCTGCCCCCATCACTCTGCAGTTTCCATTTGACAATGTTTTTCCCTCTGAGCAGTTTCCCATGTGAAGGAACACAGCCATTACAAACAGCATTGCAAGTACCAAAATCTGATTAGAGCTGGAAGCACAGTGTTTGCTCTTGGTTTTCTTTGCATCTTTGACAGCCCAGCTTGCTTCACTGTCCCCTTCAATAGCAGGCTGATTTTTCTTTATCTGAAAAAACCCTTAGGCAGTTACTAGATTTGAGGACGCAGCATCCAAAGGGGTCTTGGCTCAGAAATAGACTTTTTTTTTTCTATTCAGCTATTTTAGCTGTTTATTGTCTGTTTAGCTTTGTATCTCAAGGTAAACTCACTTCATTTATGCTCTAAACCTACCAACCCCTTTAAAGCCCAGCACAGGTTTACAAAAGAGTTGCTGCCAAAGAATTCTGAAAATTGGAAATGTCTCATCAAAACGGGTGTTTCAAGCTTGCAATTTTTGTTGGCCTTGGGCTGAAATGAAAGCATATCAGCAAAGACAAGAAATGACTGGAAAGGGCAGAGAAGGATGAATCGACCCACCCGACCCCAGGCCGAGGCCTTGGGCAGGCAGCACGGGGAGGTGGTCCAGGATCCTGATGAGGAGGGATGGTGTTCAACCAGACCAAGGAGAAACATCCCAAGCCTGAGTGAGCCAGAGAGCTACAGAAAAATAGTCAATGAGAGGACAGTTGATTGATGAAATTGCCTGAAATGAGGAAGGAGGGAGGAGGCTCTAATATGTAAACACTTTAATTGCAAAGTTGTTTATTCTGAGATGTCCTAAGAGCTGATAGGGTAAGTGTTATTGCTGCTTCCCAGGCTATGTAACAGGCACAGAGACTGACAGAGAAGTTTTCTACTTAGTGGCAGGGTTATTAAATTATAAAAAAGAAGGAGTTTGTTGCAGAAGCAATAAGCTGCTATTCTCTCAAGACTTTACTGCTGAACTTTAGAAGAAATACTCCGGAAATCAAAGCAGTGCTCAAAAGCGAGAAATCTACTACAGAAAAACATGCTGATTTAAATCTTGTTTCAATTTGCAAAACTTTTGTTACCTACAGAGAGGCATTAAACAAAGCGAAAATATATTCCAGTTGCTTGGGATCAAAATCCAAATCTCAGACACACAAGGACTGGTCCATAGGGAAAAGCTGCTGAAAAAAGCCATGGCAAATGAGGAACTCAATGGGTGTGTAAAGTGAAGGGGGAAAAAGGACAAAATAATAGAAAATGTTCTTGTAGTAGCAAAAGTGCAGCTAAAACATGAGATTTGGCTATGTGGGGAATAAACAAAAGGTTATATGGGAGAATTTCTTGGGAGTTAGTGAGTCCAAAGATTGCACAGTGGCAGTGCTGGTACTTAGAAGGAAAGCTGCAGGAAGGTTGATTTAACTGGGAAGAGGCCATTCCCATGGTGGAGAAATACAGACATGATGAGTCCAGGAAAGATGAGGTAAAATAAAATGGAAAGGATAAAATGGAATGGAAGCAGGGGCCAGTGCTGGGTGCCCACAGTGGGAGTGTGTCCTGCTGCAGCCAAGCTCAAGCAGAGAGCATGGCCATGACTGGGGTCTGGCTGGGGGCAGCGGGGCCACAGCCCAGCACAGCAGGGGTTCACAGGGAGCTGGTCCGGGCTCTGCTGCTCCACATCCTGACGTTGTCATGGTCTTCCTTGTCTGCTGCAGACCTCCTTGGACCCCAACCCAAGGATGGGGCAGCCCTTTCTCTCACAGGGGTTGTCTCTATCCAAAGCAGAACATCTGAGGCTTTAAAAACACCCAAATAATTATTAGTTACCTTTAAACTGAGGTATTTGAAGATCATAGAAATAAATAACGAAGGCAAAAATGACAAAACTGAAAATCTATTATCCTACGTCAGGAAAGTATTTGATCAAGTGCCAGACACAGAAGGTCTGCTCCAGATGCTGTTTGCTGGAGCTCGAGCAAAGGAAAGGCTTGCACTGCACTAGTGGCCTTCAGAATGAAGCTGTGTGTAAGAATGAGACGTGATGGTATCTCATGTTAAAGGACACAGTTGCTTTCCCAGTTATCCCTATCACAGGATTCAGATTCTGCTCACAGTCAAAAGCAAATAGTTTAAAATACACTTGAAGCTAGGCCAGTACTTTGGGAAAGGTCAAATTCTTGCTGGAATTCTGAGCAGTATGTATTTTTACAGGAAAAGACCCAATAAAGAAGTAAAAATAGAGGAGGCAGCAGTCACTCACTGTATCAGCAATTGAGGCTCCCAGACTGCTGAGATTAACTGCCCTCAGGGAAATGAGATTATACTTTACCTCTGACATATATGGAATAACAAATTTCTCATTCATCTCTAAATTCATATTCAAACCGATTAGGCGAGAGCTACTGGAACAGGAGGAAAATCATGACCAAATCTTAGAAGCAGTGTTTGTTTGCCACATGAAGTCTCAGGGAGCATTCTTTTGGAAATTAATACTGCAGTCACTGGAAGAAGTTAGAGAAATTAAGGGTGACTGCTCTATGCTTTCAGTAAATGGAAACTTATTTATTTATTTATTTTTATGAAGACAAGTTGCTTAAGCAATATTTAGGGCAAAGACGGTCCTAGAGAAAAAAGTAAGAGTAATCAAGAATAAGTAAAAAATTAAATAGTAAATAAATTCTTTAAATCAGAAAATTTTTAAAGTATATTTTCAATGAATTTAATTTGAACTTCATGGCATATGACAAGAAAATATGATCTCTTATGAAAATGGAAATCAAGTGGTAAGGATCATTACTGTCAACATTCAAGAGCACCAGTAAGACAGTTACATATTGTAGCAAAATGGGTACTAGTGTTGTTTACTTATTTGAAAAAAACTTTTATATTTGAGATATTTTGACATAAACAAAAAAGATGTAACAATTTGTCACTGTTACATTTGTTAAATGTACAAACAATAACAAATCTCAGAGGAAAATTAGAAAAAAACAAATTTAGAATGTCGTAAGAGCACAGGAGGTTACGGATTATGCCTTTCCAGCTGGATTCTACCTAGCATTTTAAATTTTGAGGGGCACTTGAGTTGGCATCCTGCATGCAACATGCTTACACGTGAAAATGAGTCTTTTTTCCCCCAAAATATGTTACCGCCTGGTTCACCTGTAGCCCTTTATGGAGTCTTAGAAAGTGCTGTGTCCTGCCAGAGCCGAATATCACTGCTGAATCCTGAGGAGGTCACATCTCTCCCACAGGAGCTGCAATCTGTGATCTGGGTTTGAACACACTGAGCCCAGGCTGGCTGTGCACAGCTGGGGCAGGGACCAGGTCCACAGAGGAAGGACCTGCATCCGCATTGCCCAGAGACGTTTCTGACATTTGACACAGAAAAGGCTCTGAAGGTCTGGGACAGAGCTTGTGGGCAGAGTCCCCTCCAGGGAATTTCCTCCTTGTCCTCTCCATCATTAAATGATGCAGACAAAGTGGGTCACTGGTTGACAACACTTCAGCCAAATGTTCTGTGGATCTAAGGGTTTATGAATCTCAAAGCTATTCTTGATGTCCCATTGAAATCATCTGTGTATGACAAAAGCTGAACAAAGCTGAATTTCCTGTTTTCATCACCAGGTCACCCAGATGAGGTTGGCGCTGCAGTTCACCCTCACATTCCCAAACACATACATCCCAGGATACCAGTGACTTTGGAAAGATCTTTCCCTTAGAAGCTAAATTGTAGGAGACTTCAGAAGTGACACACATTTTCCAGAGATCTTACTTGGGAAAATACTTGTGGGAAAACAACAGTTTTCAAGGGTCGTAGCAATCATGTGTCAGGGAGTATAAAACAGCCATGTGGCCAGTGTCATTAGCAGCTCTGTCAGCAAGTAGAACTAGACATGAAAATCAAGATGAGCCTCTGCCATGGACACCTCATTTCAAGATCTTACCATTATTCTCAGCAAAGCTTTAGCAGGTGAGTTGAAGTGTGAATAAAAGAGACACAAAGCAAGAAGGAAACACCCTAAATGCAGCTGGCTGGACACTGTCAGTGTTGCCATCACCAGCAACAGAGTCAGGTTGGAGAAAGGCCAGGCAGTCTTTGTTCAGAAAAACGATGCTTGTTTATTGATGGTGTAAATGTTGCTGAGCAATATGGTTTAATTTAAACCCCTCATCCTTTCCCAATGTGTACACCACCTTCAGCAAAGAATGCTCTGTGAATATAGTAAAAGCTGGGGGGTTATTCCAGATCAGTCAAATTTAATTATAGAAGAACCTATAGAAGACAGATTATCAGCCAGCTACTCAATAAAGAAACTTTTAAGCATATCTAGAAATCAATACTCATTTTATTAACTAGATGTGCCAGTGCCCAGAGGAAAATAATAGAGAATGGAATAGAGTATGGCTGATAGAAACTATTATCTTTTCATTAAAAAATGGTATGTAGAAGAAATACGAAATAGGGAGAAAGGCATTATGTCAGGATAGGTTAAATAAGACATCATCTTGGAAAAGAACCCAAAGGAGAAGGGCCCAGAAAGTTTAAAACTATTTCAGGAAAGATGAAGGGGAACAATTTGTTATTATTTCTCACAAAACAAAATTTAAGAGACATCAGAGAAACCATTCAGCGAATCTGAAACAAAGCAGCACATAATGAAACAGTGCCACTCACTGCCATCAGATACTGGAGAGGCCAAACCCAGAAAGGTGTCTGAAAGGTAATTGTATTGAAAACCAAGCCTAGACATCTGGGTGTGGATACGGGCCCCAGCCCAGTAAATCCCAGTCTGTGGCGGTGGATGGCAGAGCTGGTGGCAGCACCCTGGGGAGATACAGCTGGGTGCTTTGTGATCCCTGCTCTTCTCACTGCAGGCAGAGCTTTGGGCTGAGAGACCCTTGGTCTGAGGCCCAAACTCCATTCTTAGTGACACTGCCTGCTTTTATCTTTTCCAGAAAGAGTACCCTTAGCGGTATTAAATTCTGTTTGCTGAGGGAGTGAGGTGGAGGAGCCATGCTTCACAATCCAGTTCCCTTTGGGACAGTTCTCTACAGACATTATCACCCACGCCCGTGCCCGGAGTAGGAGCATGGAACGAGACAGGGGGAGAGAGGAGAGGTCAGCACAGACCCGTCCTCGGGAAGGGCTACCTTCCCGGGAAGGGCTGCTCTCCCGAAGCAGCAGGCAGCTCTGGCATCTCTGGACATGCCCACTCTGGAAAGCAGGACAGCTGCATGCTACATTTTGTGAGCATTAATGAGCGAAAAGCCAGGAACAGTCTGTGCTTTCGGGGCAAACGGCATGTGGATGCTTCATCCTCTGAGCTGGACCCACAGGGAAGAAAATGGGGAAACCCCCAACAATTTGTCATCAGCACCTAAGAGAATTCATCCACTTCACAAGGAATTGCTCATGTCCGGAGGAGACAGACAATTCACACCAGTGCCATGTCACCGTGTCTCATCCATTATCCCTGGCAGGCACAGAAGCATCCCCAGGTGCCTCCCCAGCCCAGAGAAACTGAACTTTATTTGTCCGACGGAGTTTTACTGCCTGGGGGTGGGGTGGGGGGGATCTGGGACAGCCCAGCTTGTTCCTCTGGAGCGGATGGGCAGTGGGCAGGGACAGAGATCGGGCGGAGTACCCAGGGCTCTGCCCACATACGTTCTCGGCAGCAGCAAATGACGGGGATGCTGGCAGAGCAAGAGGAGACCCTGCTCCGGCCTCTTGCCCACCGCAGCTTCAGGCTCCTTCCCAGGAGAAGCTCTGCGATAGGAGCCAGGGCTCACCCTCCCGCAGAATCTGGCCGTGCCCCCAGCTGAGCTCGCCCGCCCCGATGGGAAATGGGTGGTGGGGCTGGGAGAACAGCGAGTTCCCTCCGCCGAGTGATCTCCTGCCATCGACTGCCAGATCCTGAACTTTGGCTCCGGCCAAGAGGCAGTAAACGAAGCAGATAATTGCCTGGCAGTGAGTGATAGGGAGTCAAGGGTGAGCGGGCAGGGAGGGGCGGGGGATGAGCGGGAGGATTATGTTTCAGAGGGAAGTATTTTTTTAGGATTTGTCTATGCAGGCATTCAGGAGCTTTTCTGAATCACATGGGCTTAGCCTCAGGAGAAGGAGGACTCACTGTAATTTTACATCTTTTCAGCATTTCAGCTGGTTCTGATGAAATCTGCATAAAGATTAAAGATGGGAAGGGACAGAGAACTGATTTGCCTGCCTTTGGTCTCCAGGACAAACATTCAAAGCTAAATCACGGTTTAGAATTTTTTGATGGCATGAGTGGAGAGAGTAAGAAGCCAGCAGCTGACAGTAATAAATAACTATTAGGAAACAGTATTAGGAAACAGTATCAAGGAGAAATGTCGCTGCTGGGATATGCTTTCAGCCTTGGGGAATCCATATCCAGGCAGCTCAATATTTACTTTAGTATCTAGAGCTTGTGTGCAAGTTCTCTCAGGCCTAGAGCAGCAGCAGCGGTGAACGAGAAGCTGAGCTTGGGTCTCTGATGAAGAGGGGAAGTCAGCTCGTTGCACGTACAAACATGCCAGGCTTCCACCCTCCGTGCCTAGGGTTAGCAACAGCACTGTGTCCTTCAGCAAATTGACACTCAAACTGTCACCTGCAAAGGGAAGTGGAGCTTATCTATGGCCTATTGCTAAAACTTTGATACTGATCTTTATGGCCATGCTTCTAGTAAGCCCAGGGACAACATGTGCATCATAAACTGCTGAAACAGATCTGTCTGAGCTTAAACAGAACTGTTTGAACTTAAACTAGTGTCTGAATTCAGAGACAGATGTTAGTAAAAATCCTGTCCAACATCTCCTTAAAGTTTACATTTTTACCACGTTTGAGATACACTTGCAGAACTATCCTAATCCACTGAGGTAATGGAAAACGTCTTCAGTTTTATACACAAATCTCCTTAAATTAGAAATGGTTTTCCATTTCAAGCATCCAGCATCAGACAGCCTGTTTCTCCCCTTCACTGGACAGCTTTCTCAGGGCAGGGTCTGCTGGGCAGAAAGACAAAGTGTGGTGTAAAATGGGGTTAGACAGAGCCATGTCCAGAGCCTGACGTGAATGAGCACAGCCGCCTGTGATCCGATCACCCAAAAGGTATCCTGGAGGGCAGAGAAGAGGCAGGAATCCCAGCAATCCCTACACCCACCCTCCTGGGAAGCCCCCGCCTGCAAGGCAGACATCTCCCTACCATCATCTGAGTCAGGAGCAAAAGTCCTGGGGATGCAGCTGCCAGGGCAGCCGGATCTATTTTCAGCCGGGACAGTTGGGCACTGCCATCGAAGCCCTTCGGTGCAGAGCACACCCGGTGCCACTGTCACAGTGCCACAGTGTGTATGGCTTCATGCCACTGACTCAGCAGGCATTTTAGCCTGTGGCCTGGACAAGCCAGCAGTGCAGTCATACATTACGGTTGGAAGCAGGATGTCATGAGGAGAAGAACGTGGGCCACCAATATGCCCTTGTGGCAAAGAAGGCCACCAGCCTGCTGGGCTGCTTTAGGAAGAACACTGCCACCAGACCTGGGGAGATGAACCTTCCCTGCTGTAGTGGTTTGGTTTGCATTTGTCCCTTCTGTGAGATAAGAATTAGGAAGGAATACAAAGCAGGCACTACACTTTAATGAATGCAATGAAGTTTATTACTAAAACTAAAAGTAAGAAGAAATGAGAAGGAATTAAGAGAAAAACAACTAAAAACATTCCCTTTCTCTTTTCAGCACCTCCCCCTATTTATCCAATGTAAAGACACAAACTGAGACTCATTTCAGTTAGACGACTACTTTAAAACAACTTTTCATCAGTCCATGTAAAGAGAGAAGTTTCTTTTGTTGCTTTGGTACTTTACTATGAGAACAATTTCTTATGGCACCAACAGCCGCCCGGGTATCTGTTGGCAGGTGCGAGTCCCTTTCCCTCGATGACAGCTTTCCCACGACTGGTCTCGAGGGTTCACATTCAGCCACTGGGGTACAAGTTTAAGGATGAGCAATTCCAGGAAACAAAAAAACACAAGAGTTCCTTTTATTCATTTCTGGGACAAACTTCGCCCTCGCTATAGAGAGAAAAACCTGGGAAAACAAAATCTAAAGTCCTTCCATAGGCAATTTCTCCCCTTGGAGCAGGGACGAGGTGGGCCTTCCTCGCTGAGCCTTGTTCACCTCCGTGTAAAGCACAAACAGCTGGAAAGCTCTTTCCCCCCAAGCTTATTATGAAATTACAAGGGAAACTTCAATATCTAAGTCCCATTCACCAGAGCCCACAAAAGAATTTCAGCTTCCAAGCATCTTCTCTATCTTTTCCCTCTAGGCTTTAGCCTCTTTCCATCAGTGACTTAGGTGTTACCAGTCACAATGTCTCTTTATGTGTCTTTGCCTTTCCTGGGAAAGGATTGGTCGTTGCAGGTTTCATTTCTCTGAGGAAAACTTACAGTACTGAAGAGATTAACCTTTCTTATGCCGATGGCAGCGGAATAAAGTCTCTGAATGATTTCAGCCTTCATCAGAGAAGCAGGAGCGGCCGAGAATCTTGCCAGGCTGTGCCGCGAGTTGGCTCGGCCTCTCCCACAGGTTGCTGCTTATTTCTTCTGCCAGCGGCGGCCGGAGCTGGTGTGGAGTTACATCTCAAAGGCCGGAGCAGAGGGGGAGTTGCACGGAGCCGCGGCCGGGGCCCAGCTCTGCTGGCCGAGCGGCCCGGGCCCCGGGCTGGGCCCGGCCCTGGCCTGCAGGGCCCAGCGGCCGGGCCCCAGGTTACCTGTGCTCAGGCCGGAAGAGCAAGAGAGCTATTCCCGCCTTTTTTATCCTTTAAAGTGCATTCACAGGGCGTTAACCGGTTTTGAGTGGTTCCATAAAGCTGTCAATATTCAAATCAATCGATTGATTGGCTCTAATAAGTTTCGGAGGAAGTGACCGCAGCATTTTTAGCAGCAGCATCACTTCCTTAGCTCCATTTCTCTCCAAAGAAACCTGACAAACAGGAGGAGGAGGGGTGGTCCCCCGCGCTTATCAGCAGCAGCAAAACACAAAGCAGCAGTAACCTTGGGATGGACTGCTGGAATTTTTTAAACTAAAACTTCAGACTGGGGTTAACCCATGATACCTGCTCTCAACACTGGTGAGGCCACAGCTGGAGTGCAGGGTCCAGTTCTGGGCTCCCCGGTACTGGAGAGGCATTGACATATCAGAGCAGTCCAGTTAGCACTGCTGAGATGGTGAAGGGACTGGAGCATTTGCAATATGAGGAGACCAGGAGAGATGGAATTGTTCAGCCTGGAGGAGGCTTCATGAGGATCTTACTGATGTGTATGGATCCTTGATAGTAGAAGGTTTAGAAGATGGAGCCAGACTCTTCTCAGTGGGATCTAGTGACATTGAAATACATGAAGTTCGTCTTAGACATAAGAGAGAACTTGGTTTTCTGTGAAGCTGGAACTGGTTGCCCCAAGAGGCTGTGAAGTTTCTATCCTTGGAGATATTAAGAACCCAACAAACACAGTCCTGGGCAACCTGCTCTAGTTGGCCCTGCTTTGAGCAGAAGGGCTGGACTGAGCTGTGTCCAGAGATGCTTTCCAGCCTCAACTGCTCTGTCATCCTGTGAACTGTGTGGTGGTGAAAAACACTTCACTCAGGCTGTGCACAAGGCTGGTCTCTCACCTGCACAAACAGGATATTGACATAGGAGTCCTCTTACCCAAGAGGCAGCAGATAGTGAGAACAATGTAGAAATGGAAAACTGAACCATTAGAGGCCAACTGGGCACATGCAAAGCTATAGGCGGAGCTGTGTCCTAGTGTATGTTGTTATTTGAAGGTACATGGCCAGCCCACCCTCCTCTGTGCAGACCCCACAGAACTAGTCAGGGTTTGCCTATAATTTTGTAAAAACACCAGCCAAACTGACAAATATCAGATTTGAGGCCTGTCTCTTCCTCTGCCCAACAGTGTCCAGCAGCAGATGCTTACAGAAATAACACAAGAAATAAAACACTCGTTGTGCCTTCTCTAGCACACCCTCCAAACCCCATCTACAGGCAATTCAGGAACATCTTGTGCCAAGGCTTTGCAGCCCTATCAGTTTTCAGTAGATCTTGAAGAACTGTTCTCTGACTTTTTTTTTGCATTCTGTTTAAATATTGCTTGATCTCCTCACTGTACGTCTTGTCCTGTGAGAAATACGAGTAAATGCACCCTCTTGACATTGCTCACCATTTGTAAGATCTACCTTTCCGTGTCCTTTTCAAATGGGACAATCTGTATTGTATGTGCCTCCTACAGGCAGCTTCCTTTAATTAGATAAATTTGATCAAGACTGACTTGTCAGGGGTGTTCCAAGGACCTTTCTGTCACTATAGCAATGCTGAGTGTGCACAAAAGCCACTTGCACACAATGGGCAGAGAAATGCAAGCACACAAGATTTATATATCAGGGATTACTCCTGGAATGCTTCCAGACACCTCAAATCACCACTGGAAAAATCACTTGCATCAAAGCAGAAGGGCCAGGAGGATGTACAACACAAGAGTCTTGGGGCACTCTATGCTGATTTTGATACAGCAAACCCAGATGTTATCAGTACAAGGAGCGTGGAGAAAAATATAATTGTATGACTTGCTGGCACCAGTGTACTAGCTGCTACTGTGTGCCCTTAAACTGCAGATAGACTGCCTGAATTCCCACAAGAACCTGGGCAATCAGAAAATAACATTTGAATGCAAATCTGGGCCTCTGAAAGCAAGGGTTCTTAGGGTATAGGAAATTATGCCTGTGTTAAAATCCTTCTCTTTCTGAGGCTGCACACATTAAAGGCAAGGAATTGGCAAATTTTGTATGGCAGAATCTTTAGAGACATGAGCAGCTTTAAAAATATTTGCAGGATGCCTGGGTTTCAGTTTTTGAACAAGCAAGCAGATGTGTCTGATGAGCCTTTTCAAAGCTCTTCTTCTCCTGCCACTGCTGTTGGAAAGCAGCCCCTCATTCGTGATTGTCTTCTGCCATATTTTACTTAGCTTAAAAGCACCAAATGGAATCGACCATGGTAAATAACAGAATGTTATCATGCAAAATACAAAGCTCTGCAAAAACCTTGGAGTGGGGAAAATAGAGAATATAATTAGGATAAGTCAGGATCTGAAATGTTTAAGACAAAATTATTAAAAGGGATAGTTTGGCAGAAGGAAAAGTGTCTACAGTTACTAGTAACGATTGAAGTACTAGAGAGTGAAGGGAATATTTCAGTCTTCCAGAGCAAGTACTGCTCAGGGCCACAGACTGGCGAGGCTCAGCTGGTGACAGCAGAGCCAAGGTAAAGTGCTGAGCACCACGGCAGAGGCCAGTACACAGAGTGAGCGTGGGCTCCTTGCTGCTCAAGTGCAGGAGCCATGCTTTTAAACCCAGCAGCTCAATCCAGGGTATTACTAGTCCCTGATTTGGTCTTCAAGAATTTTGTTTTTCACAGTCTGCAGCACTTAAGATTGATAGGACTGGGATGGGAGGGAGTACTAATCATAGTTAGCTCATGACCAAGCCTTGGGGATCTCAGCCTTCCTCTGCTTCAGCTCTTCCCAGCTTTCTGGGAGTTTAGGAGGACAACAGGATGCAGTTAACAGGACAGCTGGAATGGGCAGCTTTAAGCATCACTGTCTGGAATTTTATGAAAGAATATGCACTTCTGTCCCTCCCAAGAAGTGTCAGTATTTCTAGAGCACATAAACAGAATTGAAAATAAAATTCAGTTTTATAACACTTCTTAAAACCGGAAGTTGCTTCTGGGTACCACAGCCCCAGCATGAAATCAGAAAGAGGCCAGAGCAGCCACCAAAGCAGCACAGGGCAGCATTTGGTGGTGAGGCAGCACAGAGCCATCAGATAGACCTGATCCACTTGAAACTAGCTGGGATTTAGCCTCAGTAAACCCAGAACAGTGTTTAAAACCACTTGAGAGGTTCATATCGTGTAATCACCTCTCCAAACCAGTACTAACTCAGTGTTCACACTGTCAGTGTTGCATTCATCTGAGGAGGAACAGCAGCCACTCCTGAGCACTGAGGAATGGGGAAGGCCCATGGTGGGTACGGCAGCAGCAAGAATGCGGAGGCAGCTCCATGTGACTGAAATTTTCCTACAGCAGGGGCCACCCCTCCTGCCCTGTAAAGTAAAAGAGGTGGATTCTGGGAAAGGCAGATTCCCTTCTGGTCTTCCCAAAGAATTGGGAAGGAAAGTGCAATTCAAGACTTCTCAGCAGCACAGAGTGGGAAGTTTTTAGGGCTGCCCGTGCCTGTGGAAAGCCAAGGTGAAGGCTGTGTCCTCATGGTACAGGTCAACAGACCACGCCAAGTACTTTCCACAAAGTATGTGTTATTTGTTCCAAGATGTGTTGTTAAGTGTGCTGCTTTATAGTTAAAGATGTGCATCCACAACACGGCACCTAACAGAACTTGTATGACAAACATGCCAAATGCAGAATATTCCATTCCACAGCTCATGTCAGAAATTGAAAAGCTAAAAGGCAAGGGGTTAGCAATCAAAGACGGCACAGCACAACTTATTTTCCAATCAATCTCAGAATTACGAATTGGAAACCATTTGCAAAACTAAGCATGCATGACCACACAAAAAGTAAATGAGCCGAGGCACACCTTCTAGCCAAGTAGCAGCTCGTTTTATTGAGTTCCAATAACACTGCATCACAACCAAAAGAAATTAAAAGTTGCTTTTTGCTTCTCAGTATTAGTAATTTCTCAAATGAAAATGTGATTATGTTTAATAATAGTAAGAGAAAACCAAGGAACAGGAGAAAGAATAAAGTTAGACAAGACTGCACAGCCAGTGTCCTCTTCATGTGTTCCCCTCATGTCAGAGAAATTCAGTTCTTGGAAGTGCTGTTACATTTTCTCATATCAGTGTCAGGGATTGAATCCCAGGACACAGTATTTGATGAATCAAATATTTCACAGATTGCTATGAGCTGTGCTGTACTTTTGAAATCACATTTGGGCTCTCTTCAGTGGGACAGAAAGGGACTTGAGAGAAAAGTTCAGGTTAATCAAACACATTTCCCCACTGGCTCCCTCAGTAAAGCTTAGTAAAAATGTTAAACATAATTATGCATTTTATGTCCTAGTTCCACAGAAAAGATCAGCATGCAAGACCTGATATGGTACCTGCAACAACTCTCAACCCCTGAAACGTAGCTCTGGCCTCCCCTGCTGAGTTGTGTTTGCTGTTGTACACGCACAGAAGATTAAAACCAGTGTTAACACAGGAACAGCCACAACTGAAAAATTACAGGAGATGAGAACATTGTCTGACATTGCTTGCAGACACGACCATATGCAGCTGCTGACTTATGCCCTGAGAGTTAAGTACATGCTGCCAAACAATTATTATAAGGAAGTTTTTCAGCATTAATAGCTCCATGTTTCTTCAGTAAATAAAATGTAATTCTTTAAGATGTGTCTCCTTCTTCCATGAGGAAGTACTTAAGGTAGTGTGTGTGACAGTGACAGCTGTCTGTTAGCAGCGTTACAGCTATGATTGGCTCAGAGGATTTGTCACCCCTAACTCCTCACCAACTCCGTGTCAGAGACACAGCTTGCATTTCTGACTGGCACATAGCACCACCTAAAGAATGTGAGGAAGGCAAAAAGGTATAAGGCAAACAATAATTCCTGAAACACTGATCATTCATTTATTCCTTTGAGGCAGACTTGCACTCTCTTCATTCTCCTCTCTCGTTTCCAAACTTCCTAGTCTTCATACACCAGGTGCAATCCAGTTAAGAAACTTCATAGCGACTTCAAAACCAAGAAAACATGCCTGGAAAAGAGAACACAGAACAAATAAGTATTCTAAAAATCTGTTTCAAACAAGGCTTTTGAAATGCTGCACAATGAACACCTAACATGGTTTATATAGAAGGAGGAAGAGGACAAAAAAGGTCTTGAACCAGAAGCAAGAATTTTACTGTATCCCTCCACACAAAGGCAGAGCTTTGGCTTTGTTAGGCTTATTATTTATTGAAAGGGAGTCCAAACTTATTCCATTTTCTACAGTTGGATGTACAACCAGTAGAGAAAAACTATCAGAGAAAGTCAACAAAGAAGTTTCATGCAGAGTTTTTAAGAAAGATTTACTTGTTGTTCCTAGATTAAAGTACAGTTTTAGAACCTGGACACCAACAGTCAAAAGCACCTGCAGTGCCAAGAACCTCACTGAAACAGTACAAGAGTAAACAGGCAGTCATGTCCTCTCCAGACCATAAACACTCACTGTGAGCGGCCATGTCCCCAAAACCCATCCAGAATCACAACATACTCACCGCGTTAGCGGGAAAGGCCCTGATCATCACAGCTGTGAACCCCTTGTACAGAGATGTAACTCCTTCCTCTCTGATGAGTTCCCTCAGCACATCTCTAAAGCCATTTGGGTATTTTCCTCCAGGAGCTGAAAGGGATGCACAATGCATTAGCCCTGATGTGTGGCAGTGACAAGGGCTGAAGGATGTGCCATATGTAACAGACCAGGATTTTCAACAGGTTCACACTGCTATGGCAAACAAACAAGAGCTCAGTAAAGGCTCAGTGAACAGAAGTTAGGTGCTCACCATCACCAAGTTACATCATCAAGTAATTGCAAGCAGGGAAGAAAGGAGAATAACTTTTGTCAGGGTTGGAAGTCTGAGCTGTTACTTGCACTGCTGATCACAGCTCTCCCAAGAGCTGCATCTAGGTGATAGGAATGTCAGATATAAAGCTGATGAAGCTGGTTAATAAGAAAATGATCCTATCACATGTCCCAGCCAAGAACAGCAACAGACTTCAAATGAAAAGCACAGTATGTTCTAATGCTGATGTTACATGGATTTGCTGAGGTGTTTTTTAAAAGCTATTCTACTCAAAAAACAATTTATTTCTTCTCCTGACAATGCCCTGGGAAATACTGCCTCTGCCAGCCCTCTGAAGAGGTAACTCACAGATCAGCCCAGTTAAACAAAACCACCACGAACCCACATCATCCACACAGCAGCACTAGGGCCTGGATCAGTGGAATAAGATTAAAGCTGTGATGTGTTTGCCTCTCAGCCTTGGTATGGTACAAACAACCACAGCAGCCATTGCTCAGAGAAATGAAAGAAATGAAGTTTCCTGCACTGATTATCATGATCTGTGACTCAAGAAAAATGGTCACTGTCCAGTGGAGAGATTGTCTCCACAGAGACAATCGAGAGCCTTAACAAAAATATTCATTGACAGGACTGGCAGAGAAACCAACAAAAAATCTGTCAAACTCTGCTGAAGCACAAGGCCTGGGGCCATCTTCACTGTAATTAGGCCACAGACATTAAAAAGCAGAGCTGCCAGTCCAAAAGCAATGCTCTCACCAAGTCACGCCCTGTTATTATAAACTGCAGATAGCACAGGCTATAATTTATACAACTATGTCTGAAGTGAACTAACAAAACCTCTCAAAGAATTACAGTTGTAATAAAACAACTACGACAATTCTATTATTATGAGTTCTATGCTTAGGTTTCAAATCAGGTACCTCAAATCAGGATCATTATATTATCACAGAGGAAGATACAGAGCAGTGCAGCCAGCTGTGCCAAAAATTTGTGAGCAAACCAACTAGAATGCTAGGAACACCCTTGGGCTTTTCATGCGCTTGTCTCAAGCAGTGCTCAAGACATGATTCCTCCCAGAAGGCATCTTCCACCACTGCCCAGCCCAGTCCCAGGAGCACCACATTGAGCGTGGCTGTGACACACTGAAAAGCAACTCACCAGTCTGGAAACGGGATTTCAGCACATCTGGTGGAATGGCAACTACCCAGTTGAAGATCCCAGCCAGGCCCCCAGCAAAGAGGATCCTAGGCACACTGAGGTCACTCACACTGGCAGGATCAGAGTGGGGTGGGAGGAAAAAGTAAAAAAAAAAAAAAAAAAGAAAAAAGGAAAAAAAGTCAAACTTACTGTTTTGACAAACTTACTGTTTAAGGTGACAATCAAAAAGACAGCCTGGCTGGCAGCCAGAAGGCAGCACAATGCTGCAGACAGAGTGCAGTATCTGAGCAACCTTTCCAAGATGGACCAACTCTACCCTAAAGATTCAATTTTTTTTATTTAGCAGCACACAGACACACACTCTGGGGAAAAAAAACCCAAGCCAACCAACCAACCAACCAAACCCCACAGAAAATTCAACAAAGCCCCCCAGCATTTTGTGCACATACAGGGTTGAAAGTGAAGAGATCTACTTTAAGTATTCCTTACTTGGCTAATAAGATCCAAACTGGAAGCTGAGAGAAACTCACAATATTATTTTAATTTTTAATTTTCAATTAACCCCAGACCAAAACAGCTCAACTCACAAGATGTGCAACCGTTTTAATTTTTTTAAAATTTGTATAGATTATACTGCTCTAAATGTCTTTGTAACTAGGGAGATTAATCAGCAATGTCTGGGAAGTTCAGAAAGTGATGACTCTGAGATTTCACTGACCTCTTTCCCTCAGGGGTCAGACTGTTCTTCAGCCACTCATACGTCATGAAGTACATTCCACTGGCTGGGACGTCTGGTGGGTAAACAACAAAGGCTGTGAGGAGTGGGAAACCAAAGGAAGCCCAGAGGCACACCAGCCCCATGCCAGCCCAGCAACACCACTAAGTACATTCAGATTCCTTTTCTGAACCTCTTCTACAAACAAAATAAAAATCTGCTGCTGCCCTAGACAGAGGAGTCTGAACTTTCCCATGGAGAGCAGGTGCTAAAGGCAAGATCCGGGAAAATAACATTTCTGCCAGCAACCTTTCAAACCAGACTGTAACCTGGTTACATTACACTAATGATGAGAGAGCTCTAAACTCTCCAAATTTCTGCACACAGCAGTGCAGGAACTTCATGGATCTTGCACACTATTAGTTCTAATGATTCTATTTGGGGATTTTTTTCTGCAGTTGATGGGTCTTGTTTTGTTTTGTTTTTTTAAGCTACTCCCACAGCCTATTCTTAACCCACACCTAAACCAGAGAACCAGCCCCTATCTAGGGACACTGCTGGAGTTACACTGCAGGCTGCTACACTTATGCGAGAAGCAGAAGGCAGAACAAAGTCCTAAACTGAAGTAACAAAATACAGGAATTTCAGTTTTTCAAAGGGAAATTACTGAAATATATAAAGGATTCTGGGTCTGGCACAATTACTTAGTTGTTGTTGTATTGAGAGAAGGATCATGACATCTCAGTCCAAAATAACCCAGACTCAAAAGGGTAGAAAGCATAACTGCTGCCACCACATGTTTTAAAGCAGACAGTATTATACAGCAACAGTCACATACAGGCACAATCCTTATCCCAAGGAGAAAAAAAAAGAAAAAAATAAGAAAATAATTTTTTTTAAAAGTCCACTTTGGTATTTTTCTCTTCTCTTTGTTCTCTCTGCTCCTCTCCTGAAGTCTCTCATTCCTCTGGGCTTCTCAGATCTTAATTACTTCCTATATCCCTCTAATCCTTGTCATCTAATCTCTTCCTCACTCACTGAGAATCTCATGTTTATTTCTCAGGCCCTTTGAGGCACTGGAGTAGCTCTGCAAACTGCAAAAAAAAAAAAAAAAGAAAAAAAAAAAGAGGAAAATGGGTGACACAGCCCTTCCAGTTGGCTAAAGGGACAGTGAGATCTCCCATACTGTGTCAGATTTTTTATCCTGCAGTCAGTCCCCTCGCAGCAGGGATCGGGACAGCCCCATCCCTTACCTCTCATGAGGGTCAGCACCGTCCCCTTGTACACGCCCCGGATCCCAGCCTCGCGGTACAGCTGCTTGGCACAGTCCAGGGAGCCACTGTACTTGGTTTCACCTGTAGCTGCCTGGATCTGCAGGATTAAAGTGAGAGTTTCTGACCAGTGAAGGTTTCTGGTTGACGCAGAATCATTCAGCCAAGGGTTAGAAAGCCACATGTGTGTTTCCAGAGAAGAAGGAGCACACGCTCCTGCCTAGGGAACCTCTGCCTCACTTCCTCAAGCAGCTCTCACATTGAAGCTGAGGCTGTGGTTACTGTTCCATGCAGAGGAGAGTTCTCCTTTATTTTTCCATAGTGTAAGTTTGAAACAACTCAAGTCAGTTAGGTAATTCCACACTGACAAAAAGTAGTCTTCAAACAGTTCAGTGAAATTCAAACTATTTGTATGTGTATAAAAGCTCCCATGATAATATCCTGTCTGTCAGAACTAACATGTGACCACTTATCACCATATTAACAGAGTTCAACACAGTCTGAAACAAGCAGAGCTTCCCACACCTGCTAGAGATGTCATTTCATTTGTTCAGGTTTACATTTTACAACAATACTTTAAAACCCCCACAGGAGGTGCAGAGCTAAGAGCCACCCAAATGTCAGAACACTGTTTCGAAATGAATTCCTTAGCTCTGCATGGGGAACTGTCAAAGTAACAGAACTTCTTTACACCAGAGTCTCATGATCTAGCAGGTTTACACTTTTTTTTTTAGGAAAAGTTTCATTCAGAAAAAATGGACTTTTCCATACTTTGAAGTGGACCAAGGCATCCACAGATGCCTCATATAATGCCCCATAGCATAAAGCTTGTGCTCTGTAAAATGAATAGAGCAATTAATGATGTGTGTAGTTATACTGTCATGGTAAGTTTGTTTAATGCTTCTTTGTGACAAACCTGCATTAAATGACAGTTGTCTCAGTCCTGTCAAAAACAGAACAGAGTAAATGCACTAACCAAAGAAATTCCTGCTATGGAAAGACAAGACCCCTAAAATTAAATTCCCATCACCACCATCCAATGCCTTACCTGTAAAAGGCACTTGATTCTCTCTCCTGGAGCCATGATTACTGTTGTGAACACTCCTGACAACATGCCAGCAGCAAACAGCTGAGGATATCTGCCCCAAGGAAACAGAAAAGACCCTAACACAACACAGCACACAGGAAATGAAGGGCAGAAAGACCCCTGCATCACCAGATTATGCTGTTCCACATGAACATGGCAGTGGAACTTGAAATGCATCCGCTGCTTTCGATCAGTGCAGAAGTGCCTTGTCAACGCACAATTAGAGCTAAACATTTAAGATCCCTAGGACTCAAAGCACTGGTTCCTACAGCAACCGCAACTCAGCTCTTCACATCCATTCTATTTGCTAATATTCCTTCTACTTGTATTTTTTGCTATAGTATTTCCCATCGATTTTCATTCCCAACAGTCTTTTCCTCTTCTAGTCTCCCATACTCTTCTCAGTGACCCTAGATTCCACACATATTCCTGCTTGTGCATCCAGAAGCTTCCTTTCCATAACCTCTCACTCCTTCAGTCTCTGCCATAGTTGAGTCTTTCCTACCAACCTGCCATTATCCCACACATTCTGCACCTGCTTTCACGTGGCAAAGTATCCATGACAAAAATCCCTTAAACAAGCTGAATTTCTCCATTACACAACAGTCTCCTGTTAGCTTCCCTAGTAAGATGACCTAACATCTCAATTTAATCAAATTCCACACCTCCCGCTTCTCTCCACTTGCCCAAGAGATGGCATTCTATTCCAATTCTTACACCTTTCTCTACTCAAATGCCCATTGTATCTTCCAGACCACTCAGACCTCCCTCACCACTCCACATGCACCTCCTGCTCAAACTAAGCTTTGAGGTTTTTAGCTCACCTTGGGATTATTCAGCCCCAGAAAAGGCAGGATAGGCTCCTCAGGTTTCTCTCCATCTTCTTTCTTCTACAACTTCCCTTCAAAATCAGCATGGGGAACCACAACCATCCTGCCTGCCTCTAGACCCATAACCAAAGCACTAGGAGTCTGACCTTTATTTTTGGGTCTCATGTCCCAAGCACACTGTACCTTCACTGTGTCAGGTCTGCACCCACAGAACAGCACAGCTGGGCACAGTGACAGTACACACACTATTTGTTCTTTTCCACTGCTCTGCTTGAGAGGAACTCTAAATAAAGACTCAAAAAACTACGTTGTCCTTCTCCAGCTTGCTCCTTAAAACTTCCTGTTGGTACCATGCATATGAAACACATGGCACTGAGGTGATCAGGCTGCTGGGAATAAATTCATGGTGCATTTGTTGTTCAGCCCCTACTGTTCCCCTGGCCTTTCCCTTCAGTCTTGCGTGCAAGAGGACCTGCCATGGTATAAGAGAGGGTAAGTGAGCAGTTCCCCAGCACTGTTTCCCTCTGAGCAATGGGTGCCATGTTGGCAGTGGCTCGTGCTGCAGGGCCAGGTGTGCTCACATCAGCCCTGTGCAGGCAAGGCTCCAACAGAAACCAAAACGGCTCACCACAGCTAGCTCCACACAATGGGCTCCTGCTTTCTGACAGAGCTCCTACCTAGCACACAAATAATGGGATAAAATGTTGCTAAGCTACAGCCCAGTCCCTGTAGAGCTGTAAATCACAGCTCAGCAATCCCATTACAGGAGTACTTTATGGGTGGGGGATTTCTTCATGCACAGGTTGGCTTGTAGAAAGCCACACCAAGTTTTCTCAGCTTCCTATTGCTGTTCCTGAAGGTCAGACATGCCTGAGAGGAGGGCTGCTCATAAACACATCTTTACAGAAATAATAAAAAAACATTTTTATGGCTATTTTCATATCCTAATGAAGGGACACAGGAAGACTCGTAACTAACAGGAAAAAGAGAATCAGGGCTGTGAATGTTGTTAAGACTGCTTGACCATGAATTTATTGCTCCCATAGTTTCTGTTAATAGCAAGACTGTTGGCAGGCAATCATTATATAACTCTCACTGTACTCATCTAAACCAGAACTGCTCCTTAATGGCTCCTTCTTGCGTAGAAAGGGAATTGCATTGCACTTGCCCACACAATGTCTGTTTTTAGCCTGTGCTATCAGTCCCACGCTTCCAGAAGCATTAAAACATGAGTGGGGTTTTTTTTAGAACTGTATTTATAACCTAGGAGAAGACACAAATTTACACCCAACTCAACGTGTGACAATACAGCAACAGCCTCAGGACGCCCTTCCCAACCGTCTGATTAACCAGGAACTCACGTCAAAACATCATCAGGTTTTCTCTGCTGAAGTCTTTTTCCCAAGCCAAATCCAAAGAAGCACACAGCATACATGGGTGTCACTCCAATGATAGGAGCTGCCATTCCTCTGTACAAGCCTCGGACTCCCTGCAAAAACATTATCACAGGAATTACTTGGTTTGGCATAAACTTAGCACATATTTCAACTTGTTGAGAAGAGAAAGGCAACAATCCAGGATAGGATCCATTTAACAGTCAAATTGATCAGAGGAATAAAGGGGTTTATTGCTCATTTGCAGTTATACATGTTTAGCTGAGGCTCAGGGACTGCTGCAGAGGAAAGTCATCCTTCCTGGGAAACACTGGCACCACTAATGCCCTTCTATAACAATACTCATCGCCTGCACGTACAATTCAAGTATGAGGAAGTGAAGTTAAAAGCCACCTGAATAAGAGCCTTAATAGATTATGTCAAGAGAGAACACTCTCAGCTACACACAGAAATGCACCCGTGTTCTATTGTCAACTTGTCAAATGCAGTACTGTAAAATCCTGACACTGAACTTAAGAATGTTGAAACGAATTCACTCTTTAACTAAAGGAAGAGCCAGGGAGAGCAACCTGAATTCCTTCAATCCCCACATGAATTCACTTTGGAACAGGTTCAAGAGCAAATTATTTTTTGTTTCCTACCCTAAGTCAAAACTTTTTCCGCACACAACATCACATTCCTGATGTTTCCCTTTACAGACTACACATTTGAAAAAAATCTAATGCAGACCTCAGGAGCTGTATTTATTTCATTTTTCTTGCCTTTAAATTGAACTTTTTTCAAGAAAAAGGAGAGTTATCTTCCTAGATAAAGGCTAGACACATAAATTAAATATTTTCTGGTATGTGCACCCCTTTCTTCCTCCTGCTCCAATAAACCAGTGCATCCCAGTACATGGTGAAGTCTTACAGGCACAACTGCCTCTGCCATGAAATTTCACCTGGCTGAAAGATCAGCCACTGCTGCTCAACTTCCCCATGAGCAATGAGAAGCCAAAAAACCTCTCTTAGCAGAGAGGTTTAATAGTTTTCCTTACAGAAACGGATGAGTATTGAGTAGGAGTAGAGAAGCAGCACTACTTTTGAACTACCCATCACAAGGCTATTATTATGGCTCAGCTCTGACGTCCATGCTGCAGCAGGGGTGTTAAAAACTGCCAGGGATTCAGAGCTGGCACAGCATTCCAGTCCTTTGTGGGAGAGACCAGGGAAACAAGATTTGCTTTGGTTATATAACAACCTGTTAAT
Source organism: Platysteira castanea (assembly GCA_013397175.1). Lineage (NCBI taxonomy): Eukaryota > Metazoa > Chordata > Aves > Passeriformes > Platysteira > Platysteira castanea. The sequence continues at coordinate 119,409 of VYXC01004927.1, read as the reverse complement.
ACCACAATGGAAGTAGATTTCAGATTTGAGGCAGATCTTTCATTTAACAGGGAACTACCTAACGAGATCCAGCAGTAGAAATGAGACTTAAGGCAAGCAGAAAAACAGTTGGGCTTTACAACCATTGTTTCCAAATGGTAAAGAGCTGCTGAGGAAACTTAAAAAGCAGAAAACTGGACTGTCTGTAACTTAAAGGCTTTAAATCAAGGCTCTGTGCCTTTCTAAAAACAAAACAGACTAGCTCAACAACATGATAATGATGATTCAGGAGTTAAAAAACCACTGTCTGCCTTCTAGAGACAGTTGAACAACTACTAGAATTGACATTCTGCTCTCAAAAAAAGAAAAAGAAAAAAAATCTATAAATTAATGATCCTCTGCCTTCTTGTAGATGGCATAACACCTTATAGAAGAAAGTAAAAGTACTGCTTGTATCAACAAAAGTCAGTACCCATTTTAGGATTTCCAGAGATGACTCAAAATACCAGCAAGATTTCACCAACTACAACAAGGCCAAAAAACAACTGCCAACATTCACTCCAGTCTATAACTTCAGACATTAATATCATGCTATTTTGAACTAAAAACATTTCTTAGCAAAACAAAGAGACATGTACCTGGAGCACATGCATGCTAAGTATTCCCCAGGCTTTGTAATCTACTTAAAAATGTTAATTAGAATCAATTTAAATGATAACCCAGGAATTGTATGGTCTCTGGGGGGCACATGATTCCATTCCTGCAATGTACAGAAACAGCTGATATATCTGGCAGGTGTCACAGTACCTCTCCAACAAGAGTCTTTCTGAAGCAGTCAAAGGTCCCAGAATAGAGTGGGGCCTGGCCAGGCTGTGGCTTAGGCTGGGTTTGCAGTCTGACCTAGTAAGAGGGAGAGGAAAACATTATTTTATTAAATATTACAATCTAAACTTTGATTGACAGAACCCCTCTGGCTATTACAGAGTAGGTTTTGTGACTGGACCTGAAGATATTGATAGAAATATTGATGTCATTTCAGCCCTTTGCAGAAGAGAAGAGGTTGAATTTTAATGTAATGAGTAGTTAATGTATTTAATTAATTAACTGCTGGGATGACGTCCAGATGACGACCCCAGCTCCCTCTGGACGCTGAGTTGTGCCCCCTCAGGGTCACTCGTGGCCTCCCCTGGCGCAGAGGCACGGGGTCCCGCCGCAACACAGGGTTGGCAGGAGCATCCCAGCTCCCAACTCCTTCCAGCACTGGGACACCAACGCTTTTTTCCCGATTTTTCACTTATAAACTGGGACTGCGAGACGTCCGGCCGCCGCGCCGGCAGGGGGCGACCTAGAGCACTACAGAAACCCAGCCCAGCCTCCCCGCGGCGCATACCGGAAGCCCCGCCTCCCGCGCAGTGCCTTCCGGGAGCTGTAGTTCTGCCATAGCGCCCACCGGGACCCGCGCCGCTCCCGCGCAGTTCCTGCCGGGAGCTGTAGTCCACCCCCTGCTGTCCCGGACCGCACCGACCACCGGCGGCCCCGCTCGTCCCCGGGCGCCCCGCGCCACCTCACCTTGATNCCCGCCCCGCCGGGCGGAGGTGACGCACCGGGCCCGGCGGTTCCGGCGCGCAGGAGGAGTCCGGGGCGCCGCTCTCGCCGCCCGCCCGGTAAGTGCGGGGCCGGGCCGGGCCGTGCTCTGCCGTGCCGTGCTGGGGTTGGGGGAGCCCAGCGGGAGGGTATGCGAGGCCGCTTATCCGTGCCCGGTGCTGAGCTTGGCGCTCCGTCCCGGCAGAAGCCGCAGCCCGGGAGTTCTCGGGCTCCAGGCGGCCGTGCGGGGNCGCAGTTCTGCCGGGGGCCTGTAGTCACCCCCTGCTGTCCCGGACCGCACCGACCACCGGCGGCCCCGCTCGTCCCCGGGCGCCCCGCGCCACCTCACCTTGATGGTGTCCAGCGGGTGCCCCACGAACACCAGGCAGACGCCCCCGAAACCGCCAGCGAAGAAGTTCTTCAAGGGGCTGATGGGCTGCGGCTGCTTCGCCATGGCGGCGGCGGGTGAGGAGAGCCCAGCGGGAGGGTATGCGAGGCCGCTTATCCGTGCCCGGTGCTGAGCTTGGCGCTCCGTCCCGGCAGAAGCCGCAGCCCGGGAGTTCTCGGGCTCCAGGCGGCCGTGCGGGGGCCCCTCCTCGCCCCGCCCTCGTTCGGGCTTTCCCCGCACGGCTTGTCTCCCGCGGTATTCCCGCGCTGCCCTCCCACAAGTCTGCGGCGCTCTGGCTGTGCGGGATAAGCGCAGGGACTGGTCTCGCACGCGTTCCAAAAGAATGGACCCGAGGTAACTTAAATGCGCTGAGTACCGCTCTACCCGAGCCCAGAGGTGCCGTGGAATACGTAGGTATCCCTTAAACAACTTGTTAAAAGCGACGATAGGTTAGAAAGGGCAGGAATGAATCAGATGAGTTAGGAAGGACAAGGCAGCCGTGATAGTGTGAACCAAGACTGGCAAGAGGAAGGAAGGCAGGCATGTTCACAGGGGAGTGTGATACGGCGGCAAGGAGGTCCCTGCAAAGTCATCTGTGGTGAAAAGGATAGAGCATCTTCTGATTTCTCGGTCTTGGATGGAAAAAGTCATACCTAAAAAACAGTGGAGAAGGAATGGCGAGGTGTGCACTGTATATGTAAGGAGGCAGTTGGGGATGATCCACAAATTATGGATTTGGGTGATGTAGATGAAGATGCAATTAGCATTGATAGCCAGCATGGAGCTGAGGCTGTGGATGGTTTCAGGGAAAAGGGAGAGTGTTAGCCTGTCTAAAGGTTACATGGATAAGGAGTTCAAGAGGTAGACTTGAGTTGCGCTTTCTCTGTTTCAGATAAATAAAGAGGTGAAAGAAGAAAAAAACCGTATGAAATGGTTGTGAAATATCAACAGAAAAAGAGGAGGAGCATTCTCCAATTGGAGGAGTCTCTGCCAAAAGAGTCATTAGAGGAGTCCCACAAGGGTAGGCACCGAAGGCAAGAAATAAGAAAAGAGTGATATAGTGGGACAAAGAATGAGGTGGGATCACATAATGTGGTGGCATGATGGAAGGCATTTTGAAGGCATTTGTTTCAAAAGACCAATTCTTAAATTGTGTTCCAAAGCAGGAGTCAGGGAAAGGGCATCACTGTTGGAGGTGATAGATAGCAAAGGGCAGGGATGGGTGTGTTTAGGAGTTCCTATGAGAGACTGGAGCAAGAGAGGTGACTAAATTGTATTAGTGTTGGTAAAGATACAGGAGCATCTTGTATAAAGGTGGTGAAGAAGGACCTCATCCTCCCTTTGGTAGGATAGTGATCTAAGTATTGTTTAAAATGTTATAATTTGGTCTTGGGAGTTACGGTAATTATTTAATCTAAATAATCCTTGCTTTTTTGACCCTATCTTTTGAGCTTAACATCTTTATTGTGTTAAAAATTAGTGCTATCAAGTAGTAGCTCTGTCTAGTCTTTGTATTCAGAGAATTTGATTTGGGCATTGGGCTGAGCATAGGTGAGGTGAGTTTTGTTCCTGGTTTTCCAAGTACTCTCCTTTGCTTTATCCACAGAGCATATCCCTATCCTTCCTCTCCTTTACTTGTGTCAGTGTGGTGTCCAGTTATGCTGGAAGTGAGCTCTTTCCTAGAATGTTGGGACAGGAGTCACAGAAGTCACCCAGTCCTGCAGACTGTTTTCTGCTTGATAAATCCGTATGTCCATTTGCCCGTGCAAACAGTTCCTCTGTTTTCTCACAAAACTGTGCTGATGGCACTGAGAGACATCTCTGCACTCCTCTGACCTCCTCCCCAGTGGCTGGTGTGTAACTGAGAGGTACTGGGCAGGCCCATTGTTCTACCTGGGTATCTACAAACATCTCACTGCTTGGATGTGACTTGTCATGTTTTGGAATAGCAGAGGACCCAGTCTTTTCATGGTTTTTTTTCTCTCTCTAGAGTGTAGAATGATCTGAGTGAGTTTGAGAAGTTCCCTGGCCTGTGAAACTTGCTCAGGCTTTGTGGTGGCTGAACAAAGCTGTTGCACACTGGGCTGTCAATAGTCTACAGTGGGGTTAGAGGCTCAAATAAGTCATTCTTTTAAAATAAGTTTTAGCAGGTAAAGATCCATTTCTTCTTTTTTACAAGAGCTCAGTGTCAATGCAGATTAAGCCCAGACGCTAAGCAGGGCAGAGGGAGGGATGAGGGTTTGCCTTATGTCTGCCAAATCAGATTTCACATCTGTCTCTTTCCAGTATGGAGAGACTGTGTGTTTGTTCCTCTGAAGTCCTGTGGAAAGCAGTGCTATAAATTATTTGTGTGCTACATATGCTATAGATAGCAAAGGAATCAAGAGGCAAATGAGAGGAATGAAGACCAGAATTCAGGGACTAGTGTAGACTAGGTACTAGTCTTCAACCTCTCTGGAGATTTGTATCTCCTGAAATCACTGATTGATTGAAATCAAATTGATTGTATATCACATCTCTTCCTGGTTATTCTCTGCTTCCTAGTCAGGTGACTGGAAACAGAAAACAACTGAGTTGAGGAAAAATAATGAAAATTTGTGGTTGAGATTTCCTGTACTCTAAAGTCAGGATTATTAAAGCTTGATTATGGTTTCCCCAGCAGCTACAAATTGCAGTACTAAGGGAATGTTTTTGAGTAGCAGAGCTGGCAACATAGTAATGCAAAATGGGAATGTATTTAAGGAACCAAATATATGCTGCTTGTGGAAAATAGAGCTTTGATTTTAATATATTTTTTTATATATAAAATTTTGTTACAGCATTGTTTTAATTCTTCTGTATTTAATATATTCTCTCTAAACGAAATAATTTGGTTAAATGGAAATTTACGACTAAATATGAGATTATTCAAGGTTGATTCGTGCTTTACTGCGGAATCTTCCAGAGCTCAAATTCCTATGGTTCAGTTACACAAGCAGAAGGTTTGTAGTTCAGATAAGTATCAGGTATGTGAATTTTCCAAAACAAGTGAGAATCTTAAAAAAAAAAGAAAAGTTAGCTGTTCAGATATTTCTTCAATAGCAGCTGTCAACACCACAGCATTTCTACATTCAGAAGGTAATAAGTATATATTGAGAAGGCAATAAAAATGAGAGAATTAATTTTATTTCCCCCTTCAGATATAAGGCCCAAGCCACATCACATCCAATAGAACCAATTTAAACAGATGAACTGGTTTCACAATTTCTTTTGAGATGGTATTGAAGACTGTTAAATTGTGTGCATGTGAGAGATCTGTTTGCTGGTCTTATTTTCCTAAGTTCCACTTAATGTCTGTGGTTCTGAAGCAATATGGATTTGTACAGAATATCACAGGTTATACAGCATATCACAGTTTGCCTTTCTAGCTACTATGGTCATAGTTAAGAGGTTTGTGTTTTTTCTGTTAATTAAATGGATAGGATGCTGTTCTTCAGCACTTCAGACTGTTGGTAAAAACTTTGTCATAAATTCAGTTTTATCACTGAGAAGATCTGTAGTGAAGGTTATGCAGCCAGTTTCCAAATGTCAGAAGTCTTGGGGCCTGAACTGGGGAATATGTATTTTTACACTGGATGCAGTGTAATAACCCAGTCTCCAAGGATTTGGACCTGTCCTGTAAGAGCAACCTTAGCTTTGGAGGTGCAAGAGTCACAATGGATCCAAACCAGGGACATGCACAGCAGAATCCTCTTTAATGGGCCGTTGGGTTGGTCCGTTCCTGGCTGTTTGATCACCTGTTTGATGTTGGCACGGCGCCTCTTACAATTTCTTAGGCACAGAAAAAATTGTTTTTCCTCCCTTAGGAGACAGAGCTCAGATGAAGTCAAAAGAACGATAAAGTTTGGAGGAAAACAAAGAAGCTGCGCTTGCTTTCCTGGTCTGCAGTTTGGCAGGGCATTAAGATGTCCGTGGACATGAACAGCCAGGGCTCTGACAGCAATGAAGAGGATTATGACCCTAATTGCGAGGAGGAGGAAGAGGATGAGGATCCTGGGGATATTGAGGATTATTATGATGGGGTAGCTAACGACGTGGAGCAGCAGGGAGCAGATGCCTTTGATCCAGAGGAATATCAGTTCACCTGCTTGACTTACAAGGAGTCGGAGAGCACTCTGAATGAGCACATGGCCAGCTTGGCTGCCACGTTAAAGGTGAGGAAAGGTTTCTGCATTAACACAGGTGTAAGACGAGTCTGTGGTTGAACAGGAAAATGCTGAGAATATAATTTGTAATAAAAGCTATGGCAGCATTGCTGCTATGGGGGTTGGAGGAGCATTACTGAAGGTCCCTTGTTCAAAACTGACTCAAAGGTTTACAATTGTTACATACTGGTTCTGGGGCCTGAAAAAGCTTCCTTACTGAATGTTGATTCTTTTTTTTTACAGAGCTGAGCTTCATGACCAAAATTCCTGAGTTATAACTCTTTGCATTAACACAATGCCAAGAGGATATATAGAAAAGAAACAAATCAAACCATAAATGGTGCAGTTTGGTACACCTGTGTTTGAGAAGATAACTGACAAATAGGAAGACATGCTAAAACTCTGTAATTATAACAAAAACACTTTTCTTGGTTGGTTCTGAGAGAATAATCATGGACTTTCAAAGGCAGATCAGCTGTCATGCCAGGTATTAACCCTACTGTTGCAGTGACAGCAGTTCAAGTACAATGAACGTGCCACCTCTTGGGACAAGTGTGACTCAAGTGTGACAAGTGTGACTCAAGTGTGACTTGGGACAAGTGTGACCTCCTTTCATTATCACAGAAAAGTCACACTCAGAGTCGGCTTTGTGGCATTATGCTCAATAAGACTTTTGTGAAGTTTTCTTTCTCTTTTTGTAGCAGATTACTGTAGTGTCAGTCAAAAGAGGAGGCAGGCCAGAGGAAAGCAGAATTTTCTAAGCTCTAGATGTGGACGCTGGCTTGAAATTGCTGCTGCATCAACTTTTTAACAAACCCGTGTTCTAGTCTTCTAGTGCTTGCTCTTCTCTGGAACAGCCTCTGAAAGCAGGACAGGTGATGACTGCAGCATGTAAAAAAACCATGTTGGGTAGGTTTTGATTCCAATTCATTCAGTCTGAATCCAGTCTAATTTTAAAAATGAGAGGGATCTCTTGATCTTTATTTGCACATCAATGTCCTGTAGAAACAGTATAACCATAAAGCCTGAGGACTATGGACCATAAACAAGAGGCTTTAAAGGGCACCCGTAAGTTGATGATTTTGCCATCTGCTGTGCTTGTTCCCAGCATTTACCACCTCAGAAAATGAAGTTTTACTTTTTTTTGCTCTTAAACTTGTCTCTGTAATTACTCCAAAATGTGCATTCTGAGCTCTGAATGTTTGCAGTTCCCTACAGATTGTCAGAAACAGGAGGCAACAGAAAAGTACAAATGCAAATAGTTGGTCAGCACTTCTGATACAGCTGCCAGTTGCTCTTGGTTCTTAACAATTAAGATTTAGAACAGGTTTTCTGTGCCTTATTGTCTGCCTTCAAATGGAACACCCTCCAAGAAGGTGACCCTTGCTTTATTGTTCTCTTGAATTAAATTACAGAAAGCAATACTTTTAGTCCTTAAAATCAGGCTTCCAGAGCTAAAATAAAATTTTCAGGAGTTCTGAAGGTCTCATTGAGCATATATTATAGTTGCCCAGACAATACCAAGTTGCTAGCTCAAATCTCATCCCAAATAGGACCCAAGGAGAGAAAATCTAGATTTCTTTTATATCAAGAATATGCCTGCATATTTGCTTTTAAAATTAAGTACTACACACTTTGGTTTGTGCATGAGAAGATGAAATTGAATTTGAGTAGCAGTTTGAAAAGCTGTGATCTTGTAAGCCACACACTCAGGCTTTAGCCCTTGAAGTGCCACATTAACTCTCTTTTCTCCAGCAGCAGTAGTCCAGCAGTTGCACTTTTCCTGAATATCTGTTGTGTATCTGCAGCATTTGCTTTTTGTTTCCTGGCATACTTGCTTACAATTCTTCAACAACCCTGTCTTCCTTCCCCTCTCTTCCCCCCAAGGAAACTCATGATTTTGTTAGTTTTCTGAGACAAAATGGAATAGAAAGAATTAGTATTGAATTAGCAAGCATAGAGAAGAAGGAAATGGAATGAAGCATGTTGAAATATTTATCATCATTATTTTCCATGGACTTAATGGATATGAATAAACAGGGGTAGACTTTTTAAAGAATTATATTAACTTCTATTAATTTGCTTGAGCTCTAAAAAATGCTTTTTCTTTTTAAAACTACTTTTTTACAATGTTTTGGGTTTCCTTGGATAGTGATGGTTACTCTTTTGGAGCATCTAGTTAATTTTGATCTCATCTCCTTTGCCTTATGATAAATACTGATTACATGGTGCTTTTTCAGCATTAGCTTGTATTTAAGGCAGAGTGGTTGCCCAGCAGGGAAAGCTGAAGGTAAATTAAAGACTATCTTCAGGAGGTACAGTGTTGAAGCCAATGGATGACTTGGTATCTGAGTGATTTACTATCACAAGAAATTAATAGATTAACATAATTCCCTAAAGCAGTTTAAAAATAAATGCAGTGAATGGGCTCAGAGCTGTGTTGGAATGTTCTGCCACTGTATGTTGTCGTTAGATGATTCACTTTCTGAAGGTAAACCCGGGGACACACACATGTACTGAGTGGGTTTTTTTCTCTGTGGCATATTGTCTACACACTTTAAAGACCAGGAACACAGTTTCAGAGCTTTGCATCTTCATATTTGCAATCTGTGCTGTTAGTGGCTAATAACAGTTTAAATAGATAGCATTTCATTTGCTCTGCTCATTAACCCTCAACGTTTGTGTTTCCAGCTGTTTTGCTGAGCTATTTCAGACTGATTGTTTAATTCCTATTTTATTTCTAAGCGTTGTGGTAAAGGGTGGTCTTTGGAAACCTTCTTGGCTGTTTGCATTCCCCAGGAGTTATAGCTGACCTTGTTCTCATTCTTGCTGAAGGCACCGAACTGAGCAAACCTTGCACTGGCTGGTTAACTTCAGGTCAGGTGTGAACACCCTGCACATGTTTAAAAGTTTGCATGCAACACTGAAAGAGAAACTCTTGAACAAAGTGCTTGTGCTTTGTCTATCCCAGTTAGAGACAACACTCAGCTAAAATCTGAGGTCTGATAAAAGCATAAGACCCTGTGTGTAGGTAGATGTGTCCTTGTATCTCTTACTGTCATAGGAAACTTTAGCCTCAAATTCTTCTGACTTGCTTTTGTCAGGTGAGGAAATCTGAATAGAAAAATTAGTGCAAACAAGGCAGCAGTAGACTAAACCAGCTGTGCTGTTGTGATAGGCCTGCAGCTACTTTAGTGGTTATTCCAGAACCATACAGAAGCTAGAGAGATTCAATAAGTATTACTCTGAAAGTTTCCCCTTAATTTTGGTTTTAGTAAGAACTGTGAGTTCATTGGTTTTCAAGGAAAAGAAGGGCAAATCTTCGCTCCTTGGTTAGTGCTTTTAATATGAAGATCTGAGGAAGGTTCAGTTAATACCCTGACTAAAATTAGGACAGGCTATCTCTGTTGAAACATGCCAGAAGAAAATCTTGAATTAATACCCAAAACTGTGCTTCTCTGACCAAAAAAGCCTGTGAACTGAAGTAGGTCACTTTTAATTCCTCAAAAGGTCACTTGACCACAGTCAACACTTGCGAAGGACAATGCTCTTGAAAGCAGAGTAGCCTGTATTGCCTGCAGACCAGCAAATGAATTCACAACAGTTCTTTATAAGAAATAGGTGTAAGATACAGTATCTTTCAAAAATAATGAATAAAAACGATATAGTAGTAACTTTGCTTTTGAGATAACTCTGTCAGCTGTCATTGAGTGATTTTGGGTCCTGGAGTGGCTTATCACTACATGCAAACAGTTTGATACTTAGCAGTTGTACAAACAAAGCTGACCCTGTCACTGGCAAGCAATTAAGTGTATGATGATGTCATATTGTTTTTGTTTGTGAATGACGCTTCCTGGCTCTGCTGAGGGTCTCCATACATGTCTGGAGTATCTGTAATGTTTCAAATAACTGGCAATAGTTTCTCTGTTTCAGTGATGAGGTGGATTTTTCTAGTGTTACCTTTTTTTTTAAATTGGTGTTATAAACCACCAGATAAAACAATTGCAATTAGAATTTATGAAAAAAAATTACCTTGACTTTAGGTCTTAGCTGATTGTCAGTCATGAGGAAGCTGTGATGTTTCTGCACATGCAAGCTAGCAAGGGAAAATAGTCATGTTTTTTTAAAGGCAATTGGTACTGACATCTTTCCACTTAAACCAAAGGAATTGTAAGACTGAAGACTTACACTTTTCACTTCACTAATTTGAGTAATCTGTTAATATTTATAAGAGAGCAAAAAACTTACTTTCTGTGCTTCCTGAAATTGCAGCTTGTGATGTGGGGTTTTTTTGCCCTGTCCGTTGAAGAGTAAATCTTGGTAGGTGCAAAGAGTATTTGATATCATGACATAATTCTGAATCTGTTAATCCATGTTGTCACTACTGGTCTTTCAGAGATAAACCAGTTTTTCATATGTTCTGGCTCACCGTACTGATGTTGCATCTTTTCATGGAACCAGATTAGTATTTGCTCATGAAAACACAGCCCTCTGAGACTGCTCCACATGCTCAAATTGTGCTGACACAGAGCAGTTAGTTTGTAGAGCTGCTTGGTGAGTGCTGGCAGTGCTCCTTTGCAAATACCATCTCCAGCAGACCCAGGATCACGTGCATGGGGACTGGCAGCCCATTTGAGCAGCCTTTCCTGAAGGAGCCTGTTCCCTGCAATCACAAAGTGTCTGTAAAGAGCCACATGTCAGGACCCTGGTGTATGCGTGCCCAAACCATGGCCCAGAGTGTGCTGTGGGGTGCTGCTTATCTGAACCAACCTGCAGTGCTGCAGTGTCATCCTTTCAATGCCATAATGACTTCAGGGAACTTTATGCAATGTAAAATGGCTGGATTAAAGCCTCACTGTGCCTGAGTACCTGAGGTGCAGGAGAGGAATTAAAGCCCCTTGAAATATTAAAATGCATGTACATAAGAATAGTTTCAAAAATTTATGTTCAAAGTTAAAGTCCATGAGCACCAACATTGGTAAGTATTAGTAAGCAGTAAATATTTAAATATAATTTATTATAAATGGTAGAACCCGATAGGCAAATTTGACTTTTTCACAGAACACCTGTGGTGCTGTTTGGCAAAGATAACACATTGTTTTGGAGTACCCTTAAACCCCTAGATTAGTCAGGACATGCAGGTTTATATCAGGACCGTGTTCTGTGTTTTAACACCAAGCCAGCATTATGTGGGACATCCAGTCTGAAGCTGTACCCCTTAGGAGCACTCACATTTGAGACATACCTTTATCCTTTGCCTGCCTTTTGTTCCCAAACAAAAAGATCCTGGAAGTTCTGCTATGCAAAAGTTGCGATTTTGCCTACAGATTCACGATGCCTGTACTTCAGTAGTATCAAGAGGGCGTGAGTGTGTCTGTAACTTCAGTGTAACTGTCTTCAGTGTGTTTTGTTTCAGCTTTTAAAAGTATTTTTGTTTTTTAAAAGAGTATTAAGTTTTTGTAGACTTTCGGTCAGCAGAATAAAGAGAGCTGGCTGGAGAGCCCAGACCTTGCAACCTTGTGACGCCTTCCTGGAGTCATTTGAGGAGAGAAAACAATTTTGTTACTTATTGCCAGGACTGCTGAAATTCTCAGCTTGACTGGAAAAATGAGCCACAAATGTGGAGGGTGATTACAGCCCACACATTTCTTTGTGATTCACACCTTAAGTGTATCTTACAGCCAGTATGACTCTGCAGTGAGCAAAAAAATCTGTTCACAGCTGTTGATGCGTGTGATCTTGGTGGGAGGTAGAGGCAAGACACAAGTCATTAAATGTGCCAAAACAATCTCTCAGTTAACTGTTTCATGTTGCAAGCTTACAGCTGGATGTCATGATCACAGGACCAGCATGAAGCAGCTGAACACTTTGCCCAATTTGTGCTGTGCCTGTTAAGGATGGTGCAGCAGAAACAAGCTGTGTTTGTGCACTGTGAAAAAAGCAGATGTTCCTCCTCTTCATCTTGGTATAACAAAAGCAAAATGCCCTTAGAACTGGGGTTGTTGAATGAAGGACTGTGTTATTTGGGACTGAGCAGGGATTACTCACTGCCAAGTTACCTAAGCCCTGCTCCACTGCGGCTGTGTGTGCACACCAGTGCTCCCAGTTCATATTGGCTGCCCAGTGTTCTGAGTGACTGGTCACGATTGTGTGGATTCAGGTTATTACCTGACCTTTACTTCTTCTCTGTGCACCTTCTGAATCATCCTCTCTGTCAACCAGAAGGAATTGTCCACTCTTCCTGTGTTTTGCTGGGAAAGCACCTCAGCAGGGGCTGTGTGGTGGGGTGTGTTGCTGTGTGTTGGCAGCATTCAGTGCACCGTGTGCTGGGCACTGGTGCTCTCACACTGTGTTACTTTGGAGCAAATAACTGCAGGGAGGACAGCTGGGGAGTCTCACGTCAATCTTGTATCTGTGTGCTGTCTTAGAGCTTTCTTGCTGCATTTCTTTCGCTCTAAATCTTTCAAAGAAGGGATCTCGTAGCTGTTTTGTAATGATGCCTTCTGGCATAGCAGCTTGCTTAAATGTTTCTGTTCTTTTAATATTTATTTCTGAATTTCCTCAGGAAGAATAGCCTAACAGCTTGAGAAATACGTATGTTGAGATTTCCTAGCTGAGTCCTTCTGATCCTGTTTCTTGGCAGCTGCAGCTGAAATTGTTGCTGTCCTGTGTAGGAGAGCGGATGGATTAAAGCAATGTGTAAATGTGGAGAAAGATCCAGAATTTAACCCCAGATCCCCTTTCTTCAATATGTGGCCAAGGAGGTTATGCACTGACAGCTTCACAACTGTGGTGTAACACAAGCAGTCTTTGTCATTCCCCAACTGCACTCTGCCTCCTAAATATGCTTCTAGTCTTGCAGACTGATACCAGGTCTCTGCATGCCAGAAGGTGAGTGATGGGGTACAGGTTATAAGCCTGTGATGAAGCAGAGCTCATGTAGTGCTGTTTGACAAAACCTTTCAGTAGTATTAATAGTGCAGGTAGAGTCTCTTAAATGGCATTTCTTTACCTGCTGCAGCCTGCAATCTGTAATCACGAGAGGGCCTGAAATGTCAGACAAATTGTAATCAATCCTCTGTGTGAAACCGAAGGGTGGAGGGCTTGTTCTCATTTTTTAAAAAAAATTGAACACAAGAAAAAAGAAATGCAGTATATATGATTTTGTTATATGATTGTCTGTTTTTCCTATTAGATGAAATTAATTTGAGTTCAGTTTTGAAAACAACCTTCTTATGCTCAGAAACCTGTAACAGGTCTGAAAGATTTTGGTACAAGACTTTGAACACTTGGGGTGTTTGTGGCAGATGATGTGAATCATATCTCAAGTTGCTGTGACCTCCTGAGTTTTCTACTAGGATTACGTATTGGAAGTCTGCTTACAAAAGGTAGATCAAAGGAGAAAAAAAAGCTTTTGGTTGCCCTTTCTTAATTCCTGATATTTCTGCAGTTTTCTGAGAAACCCTCCAGTGAAAACTGGGCAGTCACATAATTTTTCCAGTGGGGCACGGAGGGAGTCAGATCTACTTTCCACAAGAAACACAAGTATAAAATGAAATTTTTTCCATTTGTGGGTCACTTTCCTTACCTCAGCATCCTAAAGTAAAGCATATCTGAAGGGATTTTTTTCTTCAGTGAAATTACTCAATACAAATTATGGTTTCTTTCTAAGGTGTTACTCTACTGCCAGCTCGGCTCAGTCTCTATTTTGCCATAGTTTCTCACCAACAGAAACAATTGCAGAGGCTTTTGCTCTGTGTGCCTTTCCTGTTTTAAAGAATTTTAGTGTATTTTTAGAGGTTTGGATGCAACACACAAACTAGTATCTTTTGAAGTTCATCCTTTCATTGCAGGACTAACAAAAACTATTTGGAGATTAAAACAAATGCTTCTCAAGATTAATCCTATTTGCTTAAATCTGTTTGTATAAAAAGCTTTGATTAGGGAAAATAAAAGAAATGGAAGTTACATTTCTTTCTGCCAGATTTGTGTTCTTCTTGGGCAGACATTTCAGCGTAACCCTGATCTAACAGGAATTGTCAGCTTGGTAGAAAGCCATGGGATGTCAGCTCCAGCCAGAATCTATCTACAACTCATTCTGAATTGAACCTCTTTGAGAATCATGTGATGATCGTTGTTTTAAATTCCTGATACCATATCTCTGCAGAAATGAGGATTGAAATACACCTCCAAAAATAGGCTTTCCTTTTGAGAAAAGTGAAATGAACTCATGAGATATGCATGAGCAATTTCTGTAGAATATAAGATCTACAAAGATGGAGTTTTTTTAGCTTTAAGGAAACATTTCTGTCTGAATTAGCAACTGTCAAGGCAGCATGGTTGAAAATATTTTCTGCTGTAAAGAGATGAAATATCAGCTCTCCAAACACCTTGGCTTATCTAAGGAAGCAAGTTGAGACAATTGTTTTAGAGCCCTCTAGGCACAGCAAGGTACCTGCAGAGATTCTTCGCAAATTCTTTTGATATTGTCTTGTCATAAAGAGTGCCAGACTCTATTTCACACTTCAGAAGTGTGAGAATTTTGCTTATCTTGGAGAGCAAAAAACCTAGGAGATAAATGGAGATGGAAATAATAAGGTAAAAAAGTATTGTGTACTCTTCCAGAAAATGGATAGATTTGTGTTTGGTGCAGTGGCATTACTTTGTTGCACTTTCAGAATCTAATTTTGTTCAGCACTATGTAAAATCTTCAGACTTTTTTTACAACTCCTGTAGAATCTTTTCCTTATGCAGAGCAGTTTCCTCTTGGCACCCTTGCTCTTGCATAGGCACTGCACCCCTTTTCCAGTGCACTGATCAATATTTGGTGCTCATTCCTGGCAATCAGCAGCCCTCCACAAGTCAGACTTAAACTGGTAGAGGTTTGGAAGAAGCTTTGGAGATAATAAAAGTCCTGTTTTAAAATAAAACTGGAAATGGCAGATTGGATGAGATTCTGTCTGTTCAGTTTTGCTGCCATATAATGAAAAAAGAAGTCTGGTCTTCAGTCAGAAATTTTCCGGGTTCATATTTGGACTGACCTGATCTTTGATATTAAAGTTTTAAGCTGGTGATGGAGAAATGAGAATGAGGAAGAGAAAAAAAATTTAGCATGACTACTGCTTTCAGCTTCTAAACTTCAATAAATTTAATCCCAGATAGAGGAGTTCTGGAGAAGTCTGGCTGTGTGGAAGCATTGACATAGTTGATGGGTTGCAGGCAAATACTGAAATAGTGCAACATGTAGAATATGCATTCCCCTCTGCACTGGGGTCTGTAGAAGTATTTCACTGAAAGGAGCTGCTGCTAGCAAGACACCAAGTGGGCTGTGTTACTGCCTTTTTTGGTTCTTAGCATTCTGAAATGAAAATAGGAAAGTTTAAACAAAGCAGACAATTTATCAGAGGCATAAATTTTTTTTAATATGTTCTGTGTCTGAATCAAAGTATTACTGTTGCTGAGATCTTCTGGCACCCAGGACTGATAGGGAACTGAATCAGTGCTCTTTCTGAAGTGTTTTACAAGTTTGAGCTACTTCATTGTGTGAAACTTCTGACTGTCCAGGAAATGCTTTATTGGACAGTGTGCCAGCAATATCAGCTTCTGTACACTGCTTCTTCAGTACTGTAAGATAATGAATTATGTACACATGGACCAAACTTCTGATTGCAATGGCATTTTTCTGTGCTTGGCATATTTTTGTTCCTGCCTACAAAGAAATACTTCAACTATTCTGGGGTAATATCATGGAAGAACTGGCTGACTTGGTACAATCATTCAGTCATTGTAAGTATTCAGTTGTAAGTATAGAGTCGTGGAAGAGAGGCTGGGGAGCGCTGCTAATCAATAGAAGCAGCTTTTGTTAAACATTTGTTTTTCTCCTCATGCTTGTTTTCTGGAATCTCCTCAGTAGTGTTGGCCCCTGATGGTATTTACATTTGTTTTCTGAATTCCCTGCCTTGCTGTTGGTGAGCAAGACATATAGCATGTGGTGAGACTCTGCTCAGCAGGCACAGCCCCAGTGTCAGTCGTTTGCTCCTCTCCCATTTCTCTTTCTTACAGTTTGAATGTTACCTATTGTTAATCTGTAAGAACTGGTACTTCTGTGTCAAGGAGACTGCGCGTATGTTGCTGCAAGTGTCTGACTTCTGTTTTGTAAGATCCCATGCACTCTGATCAGGTAGTGTCAAAAACTTCTCTGATTCAGGGATTTTATGAAAGTGGTCTCATGTCATGAATCAGGCTTTATGAATTGAAAATGTTACAATTTTCTGTGCTTTTATGATGGAAGTACTAAAATTAGCACTAGAGCTGATGCAGTCAAAGCTTGTAGTTGGAGTTAAATAGGAATAGTCACAGAAGCTTTGTTATTCTTCTAGATCTGTTAGTCTGGCATCCTTCTGGAGCATTAATTCCACATTTTGCCTGACATATAATTTGGCTCAAAAGCATTTGATTGTGTTAGGATAGTTTGTTAGATTTCAGAAATGTCTGCTGGTATTTGTCTTTCTCTTTCCATACATCTTCAGTCTTACGTGTACTTGATTCCTCCTCAGGGAGCAAGTAACTCCCTGAGCAAGTTACTCCCTGAGTAACACAATGGGAATTGTGATGCTGCAACAAATGCTATACCTCAGGCTCTGAAAATACAACTGAAAAGTACACATTTTCCTGTGTTACAAATCAGCTTCCCATTTAAGTCCAGTAGTTTGTTTTCTTCTGTCAGGATGGTAGTTTTTCCTTACTGCTACTGAGAAATAGTTTAATTACTCTTAAAGAATGATTCATTAGCATGTGATTTGCATTTGTAGGAAGCCAGTCTTGTAGAGACCACATTCCTGATGCTTGTTTGTTTTACAGACTCAAATGCAGATGTTTTCCTTGTACAAACAAGTCAGAGGTGTCTGTCTGGGTCTGCCAGGCTGGGGGCTTAAGAAAACAACCCATCCCAGGCTGGCAGTGGCTCTTCATTCATGCAGACTGTGTGTGTTGGCAGCAGCAGCCCTGTGTGCCATGGTCCGTCTAATCACGGGCTTCTGTGCCGGGGGGGAAGGGCAATGCTGCCTGCCAGCCTTTGTTTTCAGAGGGTCATATCACATCGCTGGTAAAGTTGAGGAGGGTGACATGCCAGATCTTGCACAGCATGAGCTATTGCTTTGGTTCTCCTAGAACAAGGGCTATTTGTACATTGAAAATTGCTCTTTTATTACTGGGATTTCTTAGTGGCCAGCAAAGTGGGCACATCAGAATGTAGAGATGGGTAAGAGTCAATTAAACACTACATCTGCTTTGTGTGTTGGTGGTGCCCTGGTTTAATTCGCTGACCCAACTGTCCAGCACTGGAAGACGCCAGTGCAGGACCAGTATCATGTGGCAGCAATAGGTCAGTTGTGTTGTGAAGCTGTACCTTTTCAGCAGGGTTGACTTAGAAGGGTAATGAATATTCTGCTCCTAGGTGTGCAGAGCCCGACTGTTTTTGTAGGAGTGACCATTGCTTGTTTTTCCTTCCAGGATTGTGTTGGTGTGCTGTGTGTCTGTATTACATTAGATACTGTGATTCAAGATACTGTAGCATGATTCAAGAAGGCCTATGGCATTTCAGCCAATGATTGGGACTGACAGCTTCTCTAGGAGAAAAAAAAGCAACTCTTCCTGCAGCTAGAACAGGAGTTGTTTTCTGTGAGCAGAGCAGAGAGCTACCCTGGTGATAGCTCCTCATGGAGCGCAGGAGGCAGAGCCCTTTAATGTCAGAGGGTGTTTCAGTGCAGAATGTGCAGACACTGAACTTGCCCAGGTGCTTCCTAGCACAAATGGCAGTGAGGAGACAGGCGTTGTCAGCCCTCTGGATTCCCCTGGAAAAGGTCTGTTGTTTGGAGGACACCTGCTTTGTTTGAACTCTAGGACCTGAAGGGGTCGAAAAGCAAGGTAAAGGTCCATCAGCTCAGCAGATATCTGTCATCTTGGTGGGTGCGAGTCTTTTTGTGCAAGCAGAGAAGTCTGTTTGCTTCTGAAGTAAACTAATACATAAAATGAAGGAGAACTTGTTTGCTTGTGCCCTTGTAGCATGACTTTAAATGTCATGTTGCAGTACTCTGATGGTGCCCAGGCTAGCACAGATTGTGCTAGTGTTTGCCAAGAGTCCATGTAATGCAAGCAGCTCTTTATGGAAATAGGTTCTGTCACAGTAGTTTTCTATCTTTCTCTCCATTCCAACACGTAACTTCCTTCTGTACAGTGAAGGGCTGGCAAAATATTTTGTGTTTTCCCCATACCCTTTGCTGTCAGAGTTTGCCTGCATTTGCAGCCTGTTGCTGCTTCTCCACCTCAGTAAGTGGTATCTGTCTCCCTTGGGGTTCCTACTTTGCACATTTAGTGAGGACCCTGATCCCAGTCTAGTCTGGCCCTCTGAAGTGGTAATGACAGTCAGGACTGGATGTGAACCTTCTATGAGCAGTTCAGCTAATCCAGTGCATACTTGATTCCTTCCTCTCTCTGCTGTTGTAACAAAGTACATGAGTTAGTTTTGGGTACATCCATACTTCATTCCAACTTTTATATTGCAGATGTACTGGCTGTGAGCATCATGTCTACCAATTTAATGTGAATTGATTATCACTGGAATATTGTACTGAGTTTGTACAACTTTTATGTGAAAATCATACTCCTAAGCAGAGGTGTGGCTTCAAAATGTGCGAAGATTGACTTTTTTTTTGTCTTTCATTTTCCACCTAGGTGTCACATGCTGTTGCAAAGCTAGTATTAGTTAGTTTCCACTGGCAAATCTCAGACATTTTGGAAAGGTAAGTGTAAATAGTCTTATGCCTTCTGTGCTTAGTGCTTTCCCCCCTGGTTTTGCAGAAATGCTCAGGGTGCTCTATCGGTGTATTTTTTGGCAAGTGTCTATGGACCTGGAAGCAGGACATGCAATCCGTTTTAGGGAGCAGAGAAAAACTACTGATTTGTTGAGGCTGCACTGGCTGCAAGAAATTTTTAAACAGGGAGAGGGTAGTAGTGGTAAATGTCTTTCAGTTTAGGAATTATTGTTATGCTAGGAACCCTCTAGATAGATTTATCTTAAATTCTGAGATAGCAGATTGAGAGTGCTGCATGTATATTTATTTAATAGACGTAAAGATAACATAATGTTCTGCTTCGAACATAGGCGCCATAAGTCATAAAGGAGCACTGACTCTGTACTGATGTAGTCTTTAGTAGTACATTCATATTGAAGTTTTTGTTCCTTTTGATGTTAAGTGGTATTTTTTTCCCAAACTGGCCAGCACTTGGAAAGCAGGAGAAGATAGTGTGAGAGAACTGAGCACTGCAGCTCCCTTGTTTGGTCAGTGTCACTGTAACAAAGCCCTCCAACTGATTTCAAAAAGAGAGTTCAGACTCTGCCTAAACATATATGGGAGGTGTATTGGGAGGCACTGCTGGCTGGCAGCCCCTCCACAAAATACTAGCTCAGAACTGAACATTATCTGAAAATAGAGAACATATCAGCTTTACTCATTCTACCCAGACATTTTTGGCCCTGTAGCCAGCACCTTCATCCAGAGAACATATGGAAAATGCATCCTGTGTGTGGATGCTGTTGCCTCCTTGATTACCCTGTATCCTGTGAAAGCTTTTCAAGAAGGGTGAGATTCCTGCGTAGCAGCAAGAGGAAATTTGGGGAAGGGTTTACTTCTAAAGCAATGAATTTGCAAATTGTTCTCCAGTTGATCTAGTCCTCAAACTTCTCTCTTGGTACAAAATGACATTATCAAAAGAAAGCTCACTAGTACAACTACAAAGTGCTGGTGAGGAGGGAGGACTTACAGCAAGGCCACAACAGTGATGCTGCTGTTTCTGAATTCAGTGAGATATAAACATTCTTCTGCAAAGGAAATCACAAACAGCAAAATGTGTTTAACTCTATGGCTGCTGATAGACAGCTTCATGTGCCTAAAGAGTGATAATCTGTCACAGAGTAAATAGTTAACCAGACCATAATCTGGAGTTAAAGTGAGACTTAACCAGGACAACTTGATTTTACAGAGGAATAGGAGACAGTCGGGAGCCTCAATGGCGGGTGTTATTGTTGACAGTGGCTTAGGACTGCTCTAGGAGTGTGGATGGAAAATCTTAGCTTAAAAATAATTTTTTCAGGGGAGGAAGATAGTTGTAGAAAAATATTCATCAAGATGTATAAGGAAAATGTTAATTCATTACCAGGAGAAGTAGTATTTCTGATTCTGAATAAACTCTCATATAAAAGTTTTGTTGATGGGAGCTCAGCTCACTATATGAAGGAGCCTCACACAGGAGACATTTCCACTTTCCTTGTTGACACCTACCCTACTATTTGCACAGAGCCAACTGTTTATTCAGGCAAGAAGGATCAATTTAACAATGCAAAATGTATTCAGAAATTTATTTCATCATTCTTCAATTGCTTTTTCAGGCACAAGTCTAATGCTGCCCAATTGCTAGTAGAAGCACGAGTTCAGCCCACCTCATCCAAACATGTAAGTATGCGAACTATCCCATCTGTTCCCTTGGCAGACACCTCTGACCGCCCTCATGGGGGATTGCATTACTAATGGCATACTCTGTCTGATGTTAACCCTTTGCAAACTCAGGTCTGACACCCTAATTTGTTGCTGGGTTTACTTCTGAAATGAGAATGCATTCAAGAGGTCTCTAATACTTAAATAGCAGCTTTGCTGTTGGCTTGCAGGTAGTGTTCAAGAATTACTTTCTTCAAGAAAATTAGGATTTTTTTTTTTTGCAAGAGTGATGGCACACAGTGGAAGGAGCAGAGTGCATGGGCTTGGCTGCCTCTTGTGCTTCTGTTCTCTGTAAAAGACACTGAAAGGAAGTTCTGGCTGCACAGAGTGAAAGAGCTTGTCTGTGTCTAGAACAGGTTTTTACTTTTTTTAATATTTTCTTTTACCTGAGATGACTGTTTGCACTGCTCAGCTCAGGGATGCTTAAGCTAAATCTCCCAGTGAGCTGTGTTGCTGCTGAGTCAGTCGGTGCTGATATTTGAACCAACAACTTGTGTTTAGTAGCCAGAGCTACACAGATCTTCAGATATTCCCCCCCCCGCCCCCGCCTTTAAATAGAAACTTCCTGTTGCATGTTTATAGATTTCATTCATGGTGGGTGTCTTGGTACAATTCGGAATTACCCTAGGAACACATTGCCACATGTCAGATTTTGAGTGATAAAATACTACATCTGGGAAGCAGTCTGGGTTGTGGAGGAGAGGAGATCTTAAAAGCCTGATTTGGCATCTGAGCTGTCTTGTAACTAGCAGATAGTGAAGAAGATAAGCTGGAGTGTAAGCTTCATGAGCTCAAATTATCTGCCTAAAGTGCAGAAAAAAAAATCTTTCTAATTTGTCATACCTGCAAATTAGTCCATGTATTTCAAGATTTATCCAAGTCTTGTATCAGCTGTCACTTAAGTATTCTCCCTGCAATGGGCCATTCCAACCTCCTTGGCGGGTAAGGTGAAGACCACTGGCACATCATTTCAGTCAGGATCCTGGGTTTGGACCAAACACTTTCACAACTTTAATTTACAGTAATTTTGTATTTTGCTCCAAGGAAGTAGGAAGTGGTATAGGAATCCTTTTCACCCAATTCGGCAACCGAAAACAATGCTTGAGGCAAGCTTCTATACATACAGCAAAACTGAGACAAAACATTACAAATGTAAACATGACAAAACTACTGAGACAAAACACCTGCGAATAATTGATGCAGTGAAGAATAGTGTTACTCTTCAGTCCTGTTACCAGTTCATTTTCTCATGGCCAACCATGAAATACCTGTAAGAGGAGAGAGAAAAGAAAACCCAGTCCCACTTGGACTGGTTTTTAAAAGAAAGAACTCTCCATCTGGTGTTAATTTTGTGTTCTCTGCCGTGAGCATCTGTGGCTACCTGAGCTTTGCCCTTTGGACGGCAGTCTGACTCTTCATTTGCAACAAATCCTACCTGTCTGCCATAGGTTACCAACTGACCCCACATAAAACCAGGTCCTGCCTGCATTCCACCCCCACGAGCAGCTCCAAGCAATTGAGTTGCCTAAAGCTTCAATGAGCCAGGTAGTCCTTTAATCAAGGGGTTTATTCTCTCTGGCTCAGCAAACAGCATGGGAAAAGACTGACAGGTTACAACACCCCTCTCGTGTATTACTTGGAGGCAAGCAGCCTATTGCACACTCTCGGTCAGATGACCCAGTGTTGGAGTGGGGGTAGAGATAGGTTCTCCCCTCTCCAAGGGGTTTAACCCTCCTGCCCAGTAGGCTGCCCTTTGGGTCAGAGACCAGGGCTCTCTGTCATTATGCATTGTGAAGGACACTCTGGGACCCCAGGGTCCTTCTGCTTCCTCCTCCAAAAGTTCTATGCTGTCTCCCCCCATCAGTGAAATCCTCCACACATACTGTTTCAGTTTCCTTTGCATGCCTGCTGTATTCTTCTTGCAGATGAGCCGGCTCAATTGCAGAATAGGGCATTTGTTTAGTTGTTGCAGTGGGTGCTGCCTCCTCACACTCCCTCTCATAAACAGTGTCAGTCTGTATAAGTGGGCAGAGTTTAGAGAGAGGTTGGGGGTCTGGCTTTGCTGTACCAAGCTCCTCCCAAGGATAAAGGCAGGTGACATCACCATCAGCAAGTTCCACCTCTTTAGTGAGGCCGGAAAGCCCCACCTCATTCTCCAAATCCTCCCTGTTCAATCAGGCAATCTGCAAATGTAATTCACTTTCTCTTTCATGGGATTCATTTGGTCATATATGCAAGCTTTCTGTTAGTCTCTTTTCAGCATTTACCTCATGTGTTTTCTGCTGGGCACTGTGTTCTGCCTTCAAGGTCACCTGCAGTATTTTAACCAATTCAGTCAAAGACCCATTCACTGCCTTACCTCATTGCTTAGCTCTGTGCTTATCTCTTTGAGCAGCTATTAAAGCAGCTCCTAAAAGTGTACAGACTATGAATTTTCCCTTACCAATTTTTTTTCTTCTTTTTTGCCAAATACTTTATTTTTTCCACAAGAGCACCCAGAGAATGCCAATTTTCCTCAGCCCAAAAAAGCTGGAGAAGCTTTATAATCTTTTAGCAAGTCTAGCTGAAGGTAGCAGTTGAGATCACGCTTTTCCCAGGTTACCACAGTCTCTCTGCTGGAAAATTCGGCTTCGACTGAATAACAGTTCTGCTTTGTCCAGCACTCTGTCTGTTATCCCAGTAGAAAGTAGCTCCTCACTGCCCTCAAGGACACCCTGCTTGCTGCACCGGAGAAATGGTCACAGCCTGAGCTCACTCAATGAGTGTTTGAAAGGGGCTTAGGTACTTTGATACCCCTGGGCAGAGTGCAGGAGAAGACAACAAACTTCTCAGGAGGTTGAATAGCAAACTTTTACTTACAAACTTTGGACTGTAAAGGACTTGGCAAATATTAAAGCAACATCCAATTAAAGTAAGGCAAGGCACTGACTTAGCAAACTCTAATCCATCCATATTTCATGAAGAGGAAGTTAGGAGAAGAGAGAAGAAAGAGAGAGAGAGATCAATAGTCAGTACTTTGGATTCAGTGCAATCTTAGCTGCTGTAAGGTCCAAGGCAGTGGGACTTATCAGGGCTGCACCCCCTTGTCATGGCTTTTTATCTGTTCTGGCCCTCCCCACAGATGGGACTTTCAGTGTTCCAGTGGCTTGGTCCACTTTGGGCCTGGACCAGAGGCTCTGGGCTCCAGTGGGTGAGATGGGGAGCAGTTACCACTCCACCTTTGCAGAACTTGTTCTGCCCCCACCCAAACACACTCTTCAGTTGTTTTGAGCCATTAATCATTTCTCCAATCTCCTACAAACGGTGATTTTATTTTAGGAAGAAAGACATTATGGTTAAAAGGTTAATTTGAACTTGATTTGCTAGGCAATTCATTACAGTCTATGTATGCTAGAGCAAGGTGCTCTGTGCAGAATGATTTTGGGGACAGTTGCTCATAGTGAGTGTCTGTAGAGGGACTGACCCCATAGGGAGAAGCTGTAGTGGTGAGCTCAGAGAGGCAGCTTGCAAGGGTTTGAGGTAACATGTGTGCTGTTCAGGTTGAGCAGCTGATCCAGGCAATCAGTGCAATTACAGACTCAGTGAATCTTGTTCTGGTCCATAAGTGAGGCCACTTAAAACAAATTTGCATTACCTCCTCTTTCATGTGGCCATGCCATAAATCAAGCTCTGTCAGTCATGTGGCTGTGTATCGGTGGTGCTGCTGCTCCGCATCTCCGGCATACAGAGATCGGCATGGAAACTGAGGGCAGGCTCACACCAGCTTCTCCACAAGTAGCAAAGTGGATGAAAAGTGATTATATGACTTCTCTGTGAAAGGAAAAACTGGAACATAAATGCCAGCTGACAGCTTTGTAGAGCCTTGGTTTTGATGATGCTGGGCTAGACCTAGTTCTGCAGGTCCCAGGGGTGAGTGGAGATGTGTCGAAGGCTGGATCTGTTGTCTAGGGATCAGCTCTGCACTACATAGTGGGAAACCAGACTACTTTCAGTGGTTTGGTGAAGCAATAGCGGTTATGCCTGATTTCAAACAAACCCTCTTAATCCCTTTCAGCTGACAGGACAATGCCTGTTTTGCCAAATGTAGCATAGGCAGAAGATAAGAGATGGGAGGTGATAGTTTGTGAATTCCCTTTCCTCTCTGATTAAACACTCTACAGTTGCGTCTTCCATTACCCAAAATTACTGTCCGGGAGAAGAGCTTTGTTAAGTCTATTCGCAGTGACAGCTGCTCTCCAGAGCCTGTGGAGATAGTCTAGCCCAGCTAAGAATATTAGTAGATCCAGGGAAGGACTAACACCATGATGTGTTTCAAACAAGGCAAGAGTAAGAACCAGAAAAGTAAAGGTGAGTTCTAGGCAGCACTAGAGGAGAGGCAGAAACTTTTCAGTGACTGTGAACTTGTGCTCTCTGATATTAGAGGCTCTTGAGAAGGACAGACTGTTTGGGGCAGTGCAGCACCTTAGCACACCAGCTGCTTATGAACCTGTTCAGACCTGGAGCTCCCTGGAGACCACTGTCACAATGAGGGTGATGCATGTATCTATGGATGAGCTGAAAATGCTCTGGGAGATCTGGGCTGCTTTCACTGTACTGCCGATTTGTCTCTCTCCCAGGCAATGGTACATTCCTCCCACCACTGCGCAGTGTGCATGCAGTTTGTTCGGAAGGAGAACTTGCTCTCTCTGGCTTGTCAGCACCAGTTCTGTCGCAGCTGCTGGGAGCAGCACTGTACAGTGCTCGTCAAGGATGGTGTTGGAGTCGGTGAGTTTGAGATGGATGCGGTGCTGGGTCTGTTTGCCCCACTGGCCATTCTGATGAGTCAAGAGCATAACTGTAACAAGTTAGAAACTGCAAATCTGTTGAGTCGAATTTGCATCTGTGATGATGGACTGTTGTAATGCCCCTGGAGTGCTTGTGGATGCAAACATCTGTTCCCTTTGTGTTGGGGAGAAGCCAGTAGTTGCCAGAGTTGCTTTGGGCTTTTCCTAGCCTGTCTTTCATGCTGGCATGGCATGTAACATGTAATTTTCTAATTTAAGTATCTGACCTTGTGAATACTAGTTGAAGCCGTCACTGGTCCTGGATACACATGTGCCCTGTCATCTTTTGGTGAAGACAGTTGGGCATCAGCTTTTCAGCAGCCCTGATTTGTTTCACAGCTGTATCCCTCTTGCCACAACAACAGATGGCACCAAGGAAACTGCTGAATACTCTCTGTGCATTCATCCCTTAGTATAAGCTGCACTGTGCTAAGATGTTGCTTTCTCTTCTCAGGGGTATCCTGCATGGCTCAGGACTGTCCTCTCCGGACGCCAGAAGACTTTGTGTTTCCATTGCTGCCTAGTGAAGAGCTGAAAGACAAATACAGGCGCTACCTCTTCAGGGACTATGTGGAGGTAGTAGATTCTTTTAGTTTTAAAATACCCTGGGTCAAGTCACAAATGACTTGCAGATATTTTGTTTGAAGTGTCTTCCATTTTTGATTAGAACTGCAGTAACTGCAGCAAAATCGTCCTCAATAGGCATTATGTGGCTGCTTCTGTAGGACAGCCTCACTGACAAAATGCTCTAGCAGGTTGCCAAAGTAAATTCTGCTTAAGGTCATCCACTAAGTCCTTGGCTGGTGCTTCAGAATTCTCAGTGTGGCAGCTGAGAATTTCAAAACTTCAGTCTGATTATTCGAGTCCTTCTTGTTCTTGCATAAATATTTGTCGGTTCAGAAAAATAGGTCCCTCAACGTAGGGTAACCCAGCTGAATTGGCTTGCTCAATTACATTTTATGTGAGCTTTTTTGAAATTAAAGCAGCAGTTAAAGTTCAATATGCAGGAGTATTCTGATAACTGGGAACAGACAGGGAACGCTCAAAAAGCAGCAAAGCGGTATGAAAGTGTGGTGTCAGCTTTTCTCAATAAGAGACCCTTTGGGAAGGAACAGCCACCACAGGAGAGCAGCTGAATAGCTTCTGGGACATAAGGAGAAGATGGGGAAAGAGCTCAAATAGAGTAAAATAGTTTGTTTAGTGTCTTTGTGGGGTTTTGTTTGTTGTGCTGACTTAGTTTGTAGACATCCATTTGAATTCCCTGTTCTAGAAAAGCTGTAAGTAACTAAGAAACTTCTTCCATATTAGGAAATGCAGGATCTGCTCTGATAACCAAGACCTGGTGACACTTTCCACTCTTTTTTTAATACGCAATAACTGCCTTGTATGTTTTTGAGGACAGGAGTGGGTAAAGTTGAACAGATAATGCTTTTCTGCTCCCATGGCTGATCTTACTCCCTTGGTGCGTCCACAGAGCCATTACCAGCTGCAGCTGTGTCCTGGTGCAGACTGTCCTATGGTCATACAGGTACAAGAGCCAAAAGCCCGGCGAGTGCAGTGCAATCGTTGCAATGAGGTCTTCTGGTAAGAAACAGAGGTTACAGATCACAGGGAAAGTGTGTGCTGTCCTCAGAGCCACTCCTTTTGCTTGCCAGCAGCTTCAGTGTGTAGAAGTATCTGAAATGCTTTGCTAGATTTGTTTGTAACTTGAGTTAGCCTGAGTAATTGGACACTTGTGATCTGACTTCTGCATGTGGTCAAGCGTCTCCTTGCTCCCTAAACTCCTGGGAACTTGGGTGTTCTGACAATCAGGGAAGCCAGAGCTTGAGTAATCAAGGAGTTACAAATCTACTGTTCTCATATTTCGGCTAGGTTAAAAATTTTCCTACAGACACAGTGATTGGTATAGATTCTGGTAGTAAACATGGAGTCCTCCTTGCTATCTGCTGGTATTGAGTTTTTAAGTTTATTAAAAACATTTGACTCCCTGTTTAGAGACCCAGCTTTCTGGTATCTCCATGCAAATGGCCCTTACTGACCTGGGGCTGTCAAGTCATGCTAATGCCTGATGCCTGCCACTGGAGCCAGGCTACTTGTAAGTGACTGGTCTGCCCCAGAACTCTGCAGTCATGTTAAAGGAGACACAGGTAGGCTCTGGGAAGGGACATGTCAGCCCTCAGACACATGATTTGTCAGGCCTGGGTTCACTTTCATCCTGACTCTGGCTTTTACATGAGAGAGAGGGAACTGGAGTTCAATCTTGGTCTTCTCTAGTAATACACAAGGGCATTTGCATCCCTTACTGGTTCCCCCAGATTTTAGTCAGAAAAACCTCAATCCTTGAGTCATTTCCTTGAAAATTGATATGTCTTTTTCTTATTTTCTTCCCCCTATTAAGCTTTAAGTGTCGGCAGATGTACCACGCGCCCACAGACTGCGCTACCATTCGGAAATGGCTCACCAAATGTGCAGATGACTCTGAAACAGCCAACTACATCAGTGCTCATACTAAAGATGTAAGGACAGGCACCTGCATGTTATTTCTTGTCCTCTAGCCTTGCCTGAAAAGCAGGATATCATTCTATACACACATAGCATTATATTCTTCTTTTTCACAGACCGCAAATTCTCACAGCTCCCTAGGGACTGTCAAGAAGCTTCTGTCAGAAGCTACTGTCATATGTGAACTAATTATGTCCCTATGGCAGTGATACAACTCAACTGAATGCCTTGGGAATACTTTGTGTGGGAAGCTCAGCTGCCCTCCTGCACTAAGGACCTGGTGTGAATGTCTTTGACAGCCAGGTGCACTGTCCTCCCACAGGCAAAAGAACTGTGGCTACTTTCAAATGATCAGTGAAGATGTATTTAAAATGGAAGGAGAGAGTGTCGTAAGTGTGAAGTCAGTACCAAATAAGGCACCAGTGGTGTTTAAGCCTGTACAGCTTTGTGCAATACTGTGAACTCGAGGGTGAGGGAGAAAGTCTTGATTTGGCAAGGACTGCAAAACAGGATAGTTGAAGTCTGTAAATTAGACACTGGAGTACTTCTAGTAGATTTAGACCCAAGACATAGTATTACATACTGTGCACGCTAGCCTACCAATAGGATTGTTGTATAAATATACTATCTTTATCCTCTAAATTAGCAGTCTGAGATTGGAACTTTTAATGTCTTTTGGGCATTTTGTGGCCTGACTTCAAAACAGTTCTTAGCTACATTTGTGCTACCATGGCCAGTGGCAATTGTGACAGTGCTGATTAGCTGCAAGCTTCAGTTATGTTAGGAAAGGGGGTACTTGGATGGACCAAAGATTTCAAGTTCCCTTCCTTCTCTAGAGAAGGTGTCACCATGTGATGGTATTGTTTCTGCTATGCTTGTTTGTAGAAATAAGATTCTGTTTTACTGAGCATTGTCCTGGCGTACATTTTGACTGATGTGAAAATTTATACAAAGTAGCAAAACTCACTTCCTTCTTTGTACATGTGCAACCCACAAAATGTATCTGAACACTCCAGGGTATCTGTGGAGTCGGGGTGTGTGCACCTCTCCTGTGGTTAGGCAGAGTCTCTGCAGGTAGCTGAGATGTCATTTGTTAGTGGCTGCTGAAGGCAGAAAATAGTGACAATTATCTGTAATCAAAGTAGCTGTGATACACTATCATACATGAACTAATGTGTCCCTGTGCCTGAGTAACTGCAAAGTGGTAACTCAGCAAGACCTTCAGTTTTACAAGGAGTAACAACAAATTTGCTTTCTTGAGCAAACAGTCCAGTGCGGCAGTGCAACTTCCTGACTTTGCCTTTCTGCCTTCTTTTAAATGGAGCTGTCAGGGGCTGGTGGGAAGCAGGGTATAAATGCTAATATTCTCATATGAGACTATGTCTCATACATGAATACATATTAAAAAAAAAAAAGGCAGAGACGAATAATCACACAAGTGCTGTCATTCTTCAGAAGGCTGCTAGAGTTGGATCTAACAATTGTTTCTGTTTCCTCAGTGTCCCAAGTGCAATATCTGTATTGAAAAGAATGGAGGCTGCAATCACATGGTGAGTAATTCCCTGAACACGTCAAACCTCCCTTGTTCTAAGTGGAATTTCTTTCCCACACTTTCAGCTAACCAAATGCCTCTCGTCTCTTCTTTTTCAGCAATGTTCCAAATGCAAGCATGGTAAGTTGGATTTGGAAGCTATTTTCTCTGCAATGTTTGTCAGTGGTGATGGTCTCTTCTCTTTTTTTTTCGTGATATGAAGACAAATTTTGAACATGGGCTGAAATATTTTCCCCCTAGTAAAACTGAACAGAATGTTAATTACAGATTTCTGTATGATAGCTTTTTTTTCCCACTGGTTGTGATCTCAGCTGCATTCTGATTCAGTGCTGGTTTGGCTCATGTCCCCTGACATGTCTATTGGGTAGAGAAGTCTCCAGAATATTAGCAGTGGAATCCATCTCACAGGAGAGCTTTCCATGTAATTGTATTTGTAATCAGCTGAAAATAGTGTCAAACGTAACTATTTACTGAGATCAGCTGAAGTCCTTCTGCTTAGTGATGGAAATGAGCTTCAACCCAGATGAAACTGCAGGGGCTGTGAATTGTAATACGTAACAGCAGTTGTTGAACTTCTCAGTCCACCCCTGTGCAATTAGCAGCCTGAGTGTCTTTGGCCCATTGTGTGGCCCTACAAAATGACGGCCTGTTCTTGCATTTTTCTTTTCATGGCAGGATTAATTTCTGTTGTCATGGTGTGAGATAGTTGTGTTCAGCCCCCTGAGTTAAGTGTACCACTAGAAATTATTGTAGTATCAGAGTCTTATTGGGAAGATGATTAAAGATGACTGTCCTCTCTCATTTCCTTTGCTTTGGGGTTCTCGGCAGCACTGGACGTGCTTTGATGGAGCTCTGTGACAAGGGGGAGCAGGCAAGTGCCAAGATACCATGGTGACTTAGCACTCAAGAAGGCTGATGAACTCAGGAAATACAGATTTCGGTCTCGTTATCATAAGTAACACAAAAGGGATTCTTATTGTAGCAACTTAATCCCCATCTTTTTTCCTGCCCAGCAGAACATTCACAGTCTCGCTCTGAAATCAGAAAATTGCCATGTTTTGCTATTTTTACTATTTCTCTCTTTACTCCACCTTCTTCCTATTTCAGCAGCTTCTAACTCAAAGTGTCATAAACCATTGACATCTGACTTTACCTGGGTAGTTGCCTCCTGAAGAGAACTGAGGGCACACTTTCTTTTGCATGACTTAGTTCACTTTTGGATGATTGTTCATGTTTTATTCAGACAGAGATTTGCATGGGGCAGTGTGCCCATGGTGGGGAGGGTGCAATTCACAGAAGAGACTTGCAGCCTCTTCTCTAACCCAGAGTGACAGTATGTGCAGGGTGCAAGTGCAGTTCTGCCCAGTGGTTTTGTGTACAGGATGCAGAACTTCAGGATTTACTTTCCATAGCTGAATGAGAGACTATGCAATTAAAATCTTTAAGACAGGCTAGTATTTTTGGATCACTGTTGAGTTCTGTTTTACAAGATGATACAAAATGTGTGTGTTTCTTGGCTTAGCAGAAATGTCTGAAAGGAGATGGGCTCTGTCTCCTGAAGCTTTTCTTCTCAGAGGTTTTTTGTCTATGCATCACAGTGGGTTTTTTGCTGTTTTCTGCAGACTTCTGCTGGATGTGTCTGGGAGACTGGAAGACTCACGGCAGCGAGTACTACGAATGCAGTCGGTACAAAGAGAATCCTGATATTGTAAACCAGAGTCAGCAAGCACAGGCCAGGGAGGCCCTTAAGAAGTACTTGTTCTATTTTGAGAGGGTAGGAGACATCTCCTTGGCCAGAGCTGCTGTAGCCTTTTAATGCTCCCTGCCTGGTGCAAAGGTCATTGCCAGCAATCTCCGTGCAAGAAACTGCCCAAAGAGAATCTGTGCAGAATTTTCAGGCCCTGTTGTTTTTCACTCAAAATCCTGCCCTGAAAGTCCCATCCATACCAGTGATGTCATACCCAAAGCAAATCATATTCACTCCTATATTCCCTTGTGCTAGAGAAAATCAGTATTACCTGTGTGCCACTGTACCATGTACCTGCAGGCTGAATGCTGCTGCAGTGGATAGATATTGCTCCAATAATTTCCTTTCAGGACTGGGCAACTTCTGTTCTTTGCAGTATGTCTTTATACAAACAAAACCAAAATAAACTCTACCATGCTCAAAAGCTCCATTGGCCGTAGCAAAGTTTTACTAAAATTTCATGTTATCACATTTTTAAAAGTTGCTGTCAGAGCATCTCTGTCCACACAGCAGGCTCCATGCACCTGGCCATGCAGAGCAACTTTACAGCAGCATCTCTAGAAGAGAATGTGGTAGAGGTTAAATACTGCTGCATCAGTTTCCCCATTAAAATGAGTTTATTCTTCACAGCATGAGCTGAGTCTTGTCATAAAATAAATGTCTTCATTCCTGGCTCTCCAGACCAACGGGCTTTGGGAAATAGCCATGTTTACCATGTGCACATGGATATTGGAGTTCACTGAGCCCATGTCAAATGTTAATTTAAACTCTTGACCTTCCTATAGAAATCCTTTAAATAGAGGAATCACTGTGACTTTCCCCCTTGTTAGACAGAACATCACTGTGTGGCCAGAGGGCATTCCCACTTGGAGGAGCTGGGTTTGCTCCTTGCTCTTGCTGCTGTCAGTCTGTTGTCTACAGCCTCTGCTACTGGAGGTGCTGCCTTGCCATTCTTTCCCACAGCATGTTTTGCCTTGCTGGACTCCTGCCCAACTCCAACTTCTGCTTGCTAGAGCTTGTGCTTTTACAGCAATAGTACTCTGTTCTCATGCCATTTTTTTCTTTCCCTGTCTCCCCACCCCTTGCAGTGGGAGAATCACAATAAAAGCCTACAGCTGGAGGCACAGACATACCAACGAATCCAGGAGAAAATCCAAGAAAGAGTTATGAACAACTTGGGAACGTGGATAGACTGGCAATACCTACAGAATGCTGCAAAACTACTTGCAAAGGTGGGTAATTGTGTCTTGTTTGGCACAGAGAAGAGAATACATGCCAGAATGCTAAATTCACAACACCAAGTAAGAAAGGAAAATTTTAGAGTTGTGGTTACATGGGACAGTACCTCTGGTCTAGGACATGAACTAACCAAAAATCATCTGGAAGTGACCTCTGTGAAGTTATAGTCCACAATATACAGACCTGCACAAGTTTTTCCAAGGAAGGTGTAGGAAATTCTACCAGGAAGTGTCCAGTTGTCAGGAAGCTAGCTTCTTAATCTGTAGTGATCACATAAATGTGACTGTGCTGACTTCCGAGACTGAGACTCCTGTCCTTTTCTCTCTCTCTTCCTCCCACTCTTGGACAGTGTCGTTACACCCTGCAGTACACATATCCATATGCCTACTACATGGAGTCTGGTCCCAGAAAGAAGCTGGTAAGATGTTCTGTTCTTTTTTTGCTGATTCTGGGGTATAGCTGGGCTGAGTTCCAGAGCTGGGCAGTGTCTGAAATATTAGTCCTCAGTTTGAGGTAAGGACAGGATAAATAGGTGGGTTTGCACCTTCCTTCTTCACTTCAAGTCGACCAGCAGCTCTGTCCTCTCACATGTTACATGATTTTCCCAGAGGACTTCACTGCACTTTCACTAACAAGCCATTTATCCAGAAATCTGCTGGAGGTGAGCTTTTCCTTGGATCAGGGTATAGCTTTGCTTTTTATTCCTGCTATAAGTTCCTTGCTGGCTTGGTGCATCTCATGGACTGAAAAAGTACAAAAATAACCTTGAATTCAGTGAAGAGTTTTTCCTTTGACTCAGCTGTCCTGTAAAACCTGTTACAGAATCTTTCTTCATGGGATCATGTGTTCTCTAAGGCTTTAGATAGATGGTCTCTTTGGGATCTGACTCTGCCAGTGGAACAAGTTGCTGCTCCCAGCAGTGGTTAACAATCCCCTCGACTATGCCTGCAGAGCTGCTTATGAGAGCATTTTGTGACCTGTTTATGGCAAAATAAGATGAATTAGGAGATATTTGTCACTTGCAGTGTTTTTAGGCTGACTAGGTTAATTCTGAGTGATGCAGGTTGGGGAGTTTTTACACAAGAAACACCTAGAAAGGGTGATGCCATCTAGGTGAAGGTGGTTAAGGAGACACAAACCTGCTCTGCCAGCACTGCTGTCAGCAGAACACATTTGTCTGCTCCTCAATGTAATGTGTGGTATGAAACTGCTCCACTAAACTAGTTTCTTGTTGATGTCTCTAATTTTGCTCTTTGCAGTTTGAATACCAGCAGGCCCAGCTGGAAGCTGAAATTGAAAATCTCTCATGGAAGGTGGAGCGAGCGGACAGCTATGACAGAGGGGTGGGTGTTCTGCTTGCTTGAGCCTGTTGGCCAGATTTTGTTTGTTGGGCTTAACACTTCTGCAGGAGCACTAGGGCTGTCAAGTGAGGGTTCTGAGAAACTAGATCCAGAAACCACCTTTAGCCAGCAGATGATGTAGAAGCAGAGTGCTCACTGCCTTGTGGGAAAGGAGGGAGGGCTGCAGGGATTCCTGCAAAATGGAACAAGTCCCGTGGAGCTCTGGAGGAGCTGCATGCAGCCTTCTGGTGAAAAGCAGGTTTCTTAAGTGTGTAGCATTTTAGACAAAGCAGAAGCCAAGTAACTGCAGAGGGAGCCCACGTAAAAAGGATCTGGGATCTTGTAATCCGGAGTGTGCGTGAAGTGTGTGATGGTTGGTGCTTCTCAGGCTGGAGTTTAGTGTCTCCCTAAGGAAAATGAGGTCTTCTCCAGGGAGTTTGTGCTAACAATTTGTACCTTCTCTTTTACCAGGACTTAGAGAATCAGATGCACATAGCAGAGCAGAGACGGAGAACCCTGCTGAAAGACTTCCATGACACATAAGAGAGGAGGAAGTGACAGTGCAGGGGTGAGAGCAGCGAGTGAAGTGATGGCAGCTTCACTGGGATAAGCAGGCACTGCCTCTGGGAGAACACGGCCAAGGACAAAGCCACCCCTCCCCTTGCAAGTCAGACACATGCAAACACCACCTCTTAGTCCAGTTAGTTCTCTTATATTTCTGTTTCTGTTTCTGCCAGGCTAGAGGCCAGAGCTCAGATTGGCATATTTCCTGGGCCGTTTCCCTCCTGCCCTTGATGGTTTCAGAAGAGGAGGGAGTTTTTTTCTGAATGGCTGTTAATAGTATTAGATCATTACAGTTCATGTAATTTTCAACGGTTGTACAATTATACAGACAAACCTTAGAATAACACACAACCCTTTTTAAAAATAAATTGGCAGTGGAGTGTTTTTCCTTAATCTGCTCGTAAATTTAATGGGCTTTTCCCCCTCTCCCTTCCTCTGACCCCAAAATCCTCCTAGTCACTGAAGGAGGTTACAAAATATCTCAGCTAGATTTTCCAATGCTCCCTTAACCAGGGCGTTGCAGCACTGGCATTGCATGAGGAGAGTGGCTGGTGTTAAGGGTGGCTACTGCTGAGTCTGGCCTGACAGTACCAGCAGTGGCCTTGATTTAGTATGATGACATCTGACATCTCTTTTTCTTGTAAATCAGCTGTGCAAAATCCAGCTACACAAACAAAAGCAAACAGAGGAATTGTGGGGGACAGACCAGGTTAACATTGGGGGATACGCCTTGAGTTTGAGAGAAATTGAGAGAAACCAGATTCTCCATTTGATGAGTTCTTGGTCTTCCATGTAGATTTTTGCTTTACTTGTTTTTGTGGGGAGGATGTTGTATTGCCAAAGTGAGTGATGAGGGAGTAGTAGCATACAGTTATTAATCAAGGCTTGGGGTTTTTGCAGAGTGAAAGAATCCATGTTATAACAGTGCCATGCAGCCTGATAAAGATTATTTGTGCCTGCTGGGTAGCATGGCTGAGAAAATTTGATCTCATTCATCAAAGTGAGACTGAACACCACTACATTATGAGGAGGAAAGACTATGTACAACACACTCCCTGGCATGTGTTGGCAATGTGGACGGGCACTTGAATACAGGTGCACTGCTTGTGCAGAGCCTGCACCAAGCCAGGCAGAAAATTAACTAGCAAAATTAATTTATTTGTATATTAGTATTGATGCTGGTGGGAATTTACCAGAAAATTGATTGTTAGGAGCATGTGGAGCTTTTTTATTAACATTCTCTTTTCTAATGTAAAATATACACTAAAATAAAAATAGGAAAACCTAGTTTATCTTAGTAGGGATTAACATGAAAAAGGTCACTTAAATGCTGATTCTTGCCTGTTTGCTACAGGAAGCAGGCCACATATTAGAATTTCACAGATATGTGTCACCTGCACCAGGAACTTGTTGTTTGCAGGCAGTAAGGTGCAGCTGGAGTCTGATCTGAGGAAATTTTCACCTCTGTGGGGAATTCGTGGGATTCTCTTCCATGCTGTATTTCGAAGTGTTGCCTTTGATGCATCCCTGTATTGTTCTTATGCAATGTCACTTGATAAAGATTAAACTGGAGGGGGAGAAAGTGCTAAATTCCTGCATGTCAGAATAAGCTAACTCTGCTGTTGGAGCCTCTTTCATGTACCTGAGACATGTGACCCAGGTATTTGCAGCAGGTGTAATTGGGCTCATAGATTTTATCAAGACTGTTAAACAAGGAGTAGGTGTCATAGGAGCTAATCCTGTGGCCGTGCTTGTTGTACACAGCAGAAAATTTCAAACTGAGAGGCCTTTTCCTTCCTCCCTCCTGTCCCTGCTGTGGGATATATCCTCAGGAACAGGGGAGAGCACTGCGAGGAGCTGCTGGCTGTGGAGTGAGTGTTACAGCAGAAGGAGCTGAGGGTAGGGCAGGCTTGTGGAGAGATGGCTGGAGCCAGGGAGCAGGGCAGGGAAGGAGTCTGTGGTTTCTGTGAGCAGCGCTACTTGCTGTGCAAGAGATCTCCATAGCCATGGCTCCTTGTGTTTCTGCTCTGTCCTGTTCTGGCTCCCCCCAAGGCTGGAGCCATAGAGATTTGACCTTGCTCCAGCCACTGTTTCTTGGCTTCATTCCTTACTCTGCACCCAGTAGCAGCCTCTCTCTGCCCTCCTCATGATATATCCTAGAGGTCAGTCTCTGTTCCTCTCCCCTTCCCAAATGATTGTCTAAGTCTTGGCATGCTGCTTCCATGGGAAGGGATAGTGAAGGGGGAAAGGTTTGCTGAGACCCAGCAGTTTGCGGTGAATAGCACCAATGTTTAAACTGTCTTTTAAAAATGTAATGTGCAAAGTACTGATTAGGATAAAAGCTGGTGTTCTTGTTGTCTAAGTATAACTATCTTAATACCTAATCCCTTTGCAGAACAGGTATGTGGAGTTTCCTAATCCCAAAGGATTTTCACTTCTGTTACACAGTTGTCCAGCTTTGAGCTAGATGAGAATGAGGTTTTGTCTCTCTCCCTCCCTCCCTCCTTCCCTCCCTCCCTCCTTCTTCTGTGCCCCCACAAAATATTTATCTTTGTTTGTAGACAAGCCAGACCACGTAGCTGTGGCCCGGCTTACTGAACAGGCTGCTGAGATGCTTGGCTGAGGAACAGTAATAAGGATTGCACAGTGCACCCACTAATTCTTTCAAATCTTCTGAAACTAGAGTTTTGTCAACAGTTTCATTTACTTTTAAACAAAACATCCTTTCTGAAAGTGGCAAAAGTCCTGGTTTGCACCCCCAGATTCTATTGCTGTACTCTGGAAAAACAACGGGACTTGCTCTTGCCCCCCAGGCAGGACCACTTCTGTATTGGTGTTGTACAGAAAGTCATAGACTTCAACACGAAATGTGCAGGGCACAGGGGCTGCTGGCTCTGTGTGTAAGGTGAATGACACTGCTCAGGAGGCAGGTGACAGGAAGGAAATGGGGGTTCTCAACACCAAAAGAAAAGGCCACTTTTCCCCACTCTAATAAGTACATGGCCCTCTTTGAGTTAGCAAGGTTACATAGGTGTAGGTAATAAAAAGTGGCTCAGGAGCCATTAATTCTGAGGTACAAGTTTCCCTTTGATGCATTACTGCTACAGATGTGGAATGTTTGCTCTCTTTTTTCTTTTTTGCACTCGTTTCCAGCTCCTGCGCCAGCCTGACACCTCTCCATCCCTGCATCTGGTACTCTTTTATTTGGGCTTCGCTTGTGTTAGTGCATTGGCTGCCTCATCTCTATTCGTCCTCAGGCTTCTCAGACTGTAACAAAACGTTTTTTATTGACACCATAAACTGCATGACTGCTGCCCTGTGCAGTGAAGTCACTGTGCCCGCCCGCAGATGGGGCAGCAGGAGGTTTCTGTACTATAGTCTTGCATTCTAAATTTTAGACTTTTTAAGCAGGTGAAAAATAGAACTTTATTTTTAAATGAGGCACTTGTTCTGGGAATTCCTTTCTCGGCCCCGGTCTGGGTGGGGTTGTGGGACGGCGTTGCGGTGTGCGTTACGGCACAGGACTGCTCCCACCCCTCGCTTTTCTTCGCAGGCACCGGAGAGGGGCAGGGGCGGCGGAAACCGCCCGGGAGACGGTTGCCAGAGGTGTGCCCGTGGTTTATTTGAAATAAATTGTGACTTTCTAACTTCGGCGGTGTCTTGGCTCTTCTTAGCAGTAGGATGGGGGGG
>VYXC01004927.1:63436-81256 GCA_013397175.1 Platysteira castanea | reverse complement strand
CGGCGAGCCCGGCGGGCCACCCGCCGCCCCGCCGCCGCCGCCGTCGCCGCCGCCCTCCCGCGCCCTTCCGCGCCTCGAGGGCATCAAGGCAAGGCCGCGACTGGGGGCCGGGGCCGGGGCCGCTGACCGCTGACCGCTGACCGCTGCTCTCCCCGCAGGTGGGCCACACGCAGCGAGTGGAGTTGGTGCCCGGCAGGGCCCACGCCGTGCGTACCCTCAGCCTCAAGCCGCTCCTGTTCGGTGAGTACTGGCCCCGCCGGGGGCAGCTGCTGCCGGGCCCGGGCGCGCCGGTAGCGGGGGGGTTTCCGCCCTGACGACGGAGCGGGGTGTGTGTGTGCGTGTCTGTCTGACACCTGCCGCTGTCTTACACCCACTCGGGGGAAGATGACTTTCCGCGTATTGGCATCACCTCCCTGTGCTGCTGCTCCTTGGGGCTGCGTTAAAAAGAGTGTGGTATCGTTTAAGGCATTTTGGTGCAAAATTCGCAGAGGTTACTTATTCTGGATGGCCCACTTTGAAAAATTCGGAAGATTAAAAACCTTTCAGGTTTTTCAGGTTTTCTGTAAAATACTAGGAATAGACAGCAGATCACTGGCAAGAACCATGAAGAAGCTGCTCAATATAAGGAAAGGACAAGAGATACCCAAACTTTTGTTAATAAATTATGAAAAAGCAATTTAGTATTGGTGCTTCAGCACTGAGGAAATGAGTAACAGGAGAACTGATAGATTTTAGGTCTTCCACCATTTTGTGTTATGTTCTAGATTTATCTTTATTTTTGCCTTCTCTGATACACAACCACACAATATCTGCCTTTCAGATATTTTAAAATCTTCTTTACCTTTCTGCAATGTTTTGCTGTCACTGGTCAAGTCTCGCTAATTGAACTCTGTGTTTTGGAAATCCACTGACAATATGCTAAATAATTTGGGGAGGATCAAGCATTACAAAATTCTTACAACTGCAAAGTCAGAGAAAACCTGTTCTTTCTGATAAGAAAGTAGAGAATCTTTCAGATGCTTTCTCAGTAATATAAACAGAGAGGGTGTTTTTTGGTTCCAAATAGATCATATACACTGAAAACCTCACCATGAATTTCTTAGTGGATTTCTGTCTGACATACACTAAACACACACACCAACCTGGAGCTGATAACCCCACAGCATCACAAAACTGCTGTCATTATCAGAACCACGGTCCGAGGCAATTGCTCTGGTTTTCTCTCAGGAAAATTCCTGTCTCCTCTTTCCCAGCCTTTCCAGTTCCACTGAAGTGACACAGTTGGTCCTGGCCTGCAAGGAAGGTGCTGAGGATGATAAAAGGCAGGTTTGTCCTGGCAGCAGTAATCCTGCAATTTTTAGCTTCTTGTTCCAGCACCTCTGTTGGTTTTGAGGGAAGCTTTGCTCCCTGAGGATGCCATCACAGATAGTGACAGACATTCACCATTTGAGATGCCACAAGTCTGTTCTCCTTTGTCCTCTGATAAGGAGTCCCTTATTTAGAAACTACAAGTTGCAAGACAATTCTTATCTCCTGGATGAACCTGCCAGGAGCCAGCTCTGACTTTAAAAGACTTCCAGAGACTTCTCTATCTATGCAAGCAGTACCAATCTAATTCAACTGTTTAAAAAAAAACTAATTCATTGCATCTCTGTTGCTTAAATTAGTGGAAATGTGTATTTAACTTGGTTGAGTTTGGTAAATACAGAAGTCCTCAGCAAAGACTCTTGAGTTTCTGGAGATTTAACACGAAGTGCTGCAGCATACAAGAGCCAGTTTAAGGAAACAGTGCCTGGTCTGTCATCTTCGCTTTCAGCAGAGCAGGCTGCAGTGGGACCACAGGACCAGACACTCATGAATGATTTAATATGTTCTCTGGGCTTCAGAGCATGGGCTGGGCACCGTAGGGGAACTTTAGGGGGTTTTTTTAAGTATGGGTAAGTCACATCTGCATGAAACCCAAGTGTATTTTATGGAGCTGCGAAAAAATCGCTGCCCTATTTTTTTTCTCCCTCTGGCTACAAGGCATCATTTCTAAAGCTTGTAAGTCAGACCATCTGTGCAGTTTTCAGTTGGGAAA
This sequence comes from Platysteira castanea, assembly GCA_013397175.1. Classification (NCBI taxonomy): domain Eukaryota; kingdom Metazoa; phylum Chordata; class Aves; order Passeriformes; genus Platysteira; species Platysteira castanea. The sequence goes on along the minus strand of VYXC01004927.1, from coordinate 79,176 downwards.
CACTAGTAATCAAATAGCCGTACTAACGGAAAACAAATCAGACAAAGCCTTTTCAACCTTCAGAGCTTTTATGTGTTCTGTTTTCCAAATGCGGTCTGTTCAGAGATTTGCAGGGACCACCAGACAGCAGATTCTGTAGCTTGGGCTGCAGTTTTTAAGACAAGACAGTGGGGGGGAATAAAAAGGAAATTTCACTGTGTTTTTCTTCTGAGCCACAGGGAAGAAAAGTAATCACTGCACAAATGTCAGGGTGCAGCTGAATTGCAGTGTGTGTCTGAGTGCTCGTTTCAGCCCACACCAGTGGGAGGAGGAGCCCACAGCGTGGGCTGTTGGTGTGCCTTGTGAGCACGGGGAGGCAATGTGTCTCTAGCAGACCGACGTGTCTCCAGCAGCCTGCAGCTGTCTCTGCACAGGCATCACCAGCAAGGCAGAAAGCATTCCTCCCAAAGTCTGTTTTTTCCTCTTGTTTTTTTTTTTTTTTTTATTTCAGCCACAGGTTTAAGCCAATATAGAAAACTTTCCATGGACAGTGCTTTGTTAGGCGGTAGAAATCCGGTTCATTTCCTCATTCGGGTATTTGCTGTTTTCTGCTCTGTGGTCTGGAGCACAGTGTGTACCCCTGCAGGGAGTGACAGTCCTGCTTGGGTGAGAGAGTGAGCTGCAGAGAACTTGGTGAGACTGAGTTTTCCCATATTTTCTATCTTCCTTGTGTACAGGTAGAAGGCCAGGCAGCTGTGGAAGGTTTCTCTCCTGCTCCCATATCAGAACTGCAATATCCTACTGTGCTGGGGCTGGGACTCACGTCCTAGTCCCAAGCAAAGCTGCTGTTCACACCAAAGCAGAGCTTTGAATAGCTGATGTCTCACTCATGCTCTGTTTCTCTCAACATTCTTGTGATATCCCCAGTTACCAGAATCTTCTGATCCACACTGAATTTCTGATGTTGAAAAATAGTTTTTCCTGTTATGCAGAAACCCTCAGCTATCTTCTCTGTGCCTTTCCTGCTTGAGAATGGCTGTTTCCTTCTGCCTGTGTGGATGCTCATCAACTTTCAATGCAGGAAGGGACAGCCTGACTCGAGAGCAGAGTTCAGTGTGTAGGTTTTAGGGGGCTGGGCATAGCCAGGGCGGGTTCGTTTCCCAGTTCATTTACCTCAGACTGTTCAAGAGTAAAGTATTTGCTCCGTTACATAAAAAGTATCGCTTCGCAGTCAGGGAGAGTTTCATTTAATCTCTGGACAGAAAGCAAGCAGGCACTTGGACAGCATCAATGTCTCAGGGTCAAATAATGAATCTGAAATACCAGCTCTGATAATGAGAACTAGAAGAAACTGTTATTAAAGGTTTCTTCTAGTTTGTCCTCACCTGCGCAGTTAGGTTTTGTTGTGACGTCGGATCCTACACAAAGCTGAATGTTGGACGTCGTCGATCTACAGAGCCTTGTGAGAGGAACATGTTGAACCTGTATCCTTAAGCTCTGTCTTGGTAAAACAGGGATCTCTAGTGAAGCTCTATGACTGCTTCAAATCACCTAGAAATATGACTGTACATCTCTGAAACACCACCTGCCAGGGAAAGGAGTTTTCTAGCCATAGGGGAGGGAGCAGTTTCTTATTGCTGGAATTGAGATTTTTCAGACCTTCCGTCCTGCCTGTTCAGGGCAGCGGTGATGTTTCCACCTCCGCACCGCCTGGTACAGGTTCCTGTTCCTCTTCTGCCAGGCATAGGCCTTGTTCACCACCACTTTGTCGCTTTGTACTTCACCACTTACAACGAAGACCCCTGCATGAGTGCCTCGCATGATGTTGTGGGCACAGGTGGCATCTATGTCCAGCCATTGCTGGAGCCGGGCAGGGATTTCAGTTCTGAGGAGTGGGCCATGCTTCAGCACCTCCACCTTGGAGGGGTCCAGGTCAAAGTCCGAGATGGTGGTGGTGGTGTTCTTCCTCAGGATTCGGATTTTCACTGCTGCAGGGGATGGAAAAAGAGCTGTGAGTTCTGTTAACTCTTCATAGTTCTCACCTACTTCAACACATACAGCCAGTCCAAGGCTTCTCTGCTGTCTCTCTAACGCGGGGAAGTATCTGTCCAAGCTTTTGTAATTGCAGTGAGCTTGTAAAAGTTCTCATTTGAGGTTAGTTTCCAGTAGTGAACACTGTTCTTAGAATCACAGAGTTATTTAGGTTGGAAGATACCTCAAAGATCAAGTTCAACCACTGACCCAGCACTGCCCAGTTCACCATTAAAAATGTCCTCAACTGCCACATTTACATGTCTTACAAATACCTTCAGAGACGGTGACTCAACCCCTTCCCTGGGCAGCCTGTTCCAGTGCTTGATAATTCTTTTGGTACAGAAGTTTTTCCTATTACCAGATCTGAACCTCTCTATTGCAGCTTGAAGCGATTTCCCTTGTCCTTGTTACTTGGGAGAAAAGACCTCCTTCTCCCTCAATCCATTTCCTCCTTAAGAGTAGCAAAGATGTGTCAGCACCACTGCAGAAACCCTGGAGGAATCATGGGCACAAGCAAGCAGATGCATCAAAGTCCTGGTCTTGTGCATATCATTTAACTTTTCTCTGAGCAGGGATTTCAGGAAGTGACATGTCTGACAGCTGCTCAGGATTTGTAACCTTTTTTCTTTTATTGAAAAATCTTTTTATTTTTCTATTTGTGTGCCTGAATTCAGAACAGTTGCTTGAAAACTTCCTGCCAGCTGATTGAGCAGAGCCAGTGCTGCCACTTGCTTGGGCTAGGAGAGGGAGAGTGAGAGTCACAATACTAGAACAACAGTACTAAAGTTTGAAATAGCTGGTGTGGAATTTGCTAAAGATTCTTACAGACATTGATTGAAATGTTTGTCTGCGAGGGAAAACCAGAGTATTGCTCGTTTTTAGCAGTCACAGACCAAAACCAAATCAGAGCCCACAGAAATAAAGCAGGTCTTCACTTTCAGTGCTGCCAGGAGCTGGGCCCTCCTGCTACCTCACAGGTAGGGTGGAAACTGAAAATCCATGGGATGTGCTGTAAAAGCTGCAGTTTCTCCAAGTCAGTATGTTATGACAAAGCTATATTCTGTCCATGCCACTGCTTGGCTGCTGGAGGGAACAGCATCAATTGAGAGGAGAAGGAGGGTACTCACCAAAATCGTTGGCACAGAGGCTTTCCAGGATCTCCCTGGCAGTGCTGGCCTCCTCAAGCTCGCAGTCCTTGCAGCTGGCTCGGGGCACTGCTGCAGCAGAAATTAGGTTATAACACCCTTGTCAATCTTCACTGGAAAAGGCACAATGAAATTTTGATACCTGTGAGTGGTGGCTTGCTGTTTCTTAGTGATGCTTCTTCCTGAGCTACCCAGGCCCTGGAAAGATAGCTCCGACAGGCAGGGTGGGAAGTGTTAAACTCTCCTTCCTGTGACTGGGGCAGATGCTACTTGTGCTTTGTTCAGGCTTGTGCGTGTTGCTGCATGTTAAAGCAGCAGTGAAAATGCTTAATGAAGATCTAATTTGGATGAAACATCAAAAACAGTGATATGGCCTGACTCCATCCAGTGATGCTGAAATGACATGGTTGAAATGTCTGTTCTCCCCTTAACTGCACTTGGATCTCCCCCAGTGTTCACCAATATCTGAGTGTTAATTTAGTCCTTCAGACAGACTTTTTTCTGGTGTAACTCATGTCTGCAGAGGCTCATGTCCCTTCATGGTGTTTCTAATGTTTAAAGAGAAGGCTTGCAAAACATTTCTTTTTGCATGTTTTTAAGCCCTAGACAGAGCTGAAAGATCAGGGCTGCAGCTCCGTAGCTCCACTGCAAGCACATCTCTCTGCTGGGAGTCTGCACTCCATGAGCTCTTCCACTGTGCTTGGGCCACAGGCTTTGCAGCCTTTCCTTCCCCCTGCCCCAAACCCTGGGGGGTCTGATGGCACCCAGTGAGCTAATGAATACAGCAGAGAGAGGAGCAAGCCACAATCAACGTTATGCTAATTTTCTAGACACAGTTCCTAGAGAGAACAAAACTAGAATTTGTAATTTTTTCTTTAAATACAGCTTGAAACCAGAAATATGCAGAATAGAAACAAGTCATAGGATCATTCTTTTTAGCTTTCAGTGTTACATATGCAAAAATACATGAAGACAAAAACTCTTACTTCTCCTGCTTGAGGAATTTTCATCCATGGAGACTGCTGTGATGCAGAGTTCATGATCTGCAGGGAACTTGTTGCAGTTCAGGATTTCGGGCCAGGGGTAGCCATAGCAAGCCATGACGGGCGCGCAGCTTCTCTTGACGGCTTCGCAGAGGCTGCGGCAGGGATAGATGAGCCTGGGGAGGGGATGAGGCATTCAGCACCTCCATGTGCCTGGCAGGAGGCTGAGGGTTGAGCCCTGGCACCACTGCTGCTGCACAGGGCTTTGTTGAAGGGTTAGCAGACAATTTTGGGATCTTTGAGGGTTTTTTTGAACATTCATGTCCAGGAAGCAAGCAAGGAATTTCTGAGGACAGGAGGGAAGAGACTGCTCAATACAAGGCAGCTGCCAGAAACCCTTCACATCCTTAGGGATCTTCTCTAGTCGTGAAAAGACTCCTTATCTTTACAGGTGCCTGATTACACACCAAATTTCCTTAGCAGCTCTGTACTTTGAGAACTGCACCTCAGAACTGGGGATTTGTTTCTGCTGCTGGAACCGTTGGGAAACAGTTGGGAAACTGAGAAACCATGTGTTTGGGACAGGAACTGGGGTGAGGGGCTGCACGGGAGGTGGGAGGTGAAGCTGGTGTATGCCAGCAGCTACTTCAGTGTATGAGGAGGTGGCCAGGCCATGTGGCAGTGCCTCGGGTGATAGAGCAGAAGAATCCCAAGGAGGGAACATATTTCTGCTCCTGAAATGCTCATGTTTCGCTTTCAGAGACATGCAGTCCCTGCTGAGTAATCCAATTGTCCCTTGCCAAGAGCAGCAGCACTGCTTCTTGGGGACTGCATGAATCACATTGAATGCCTTTTCTCTCAGGAGGCACATGTAGTTGTGCTCCTGCAGGGAGTTAACTGCTACAGCTGAAATAACTCATAAAAGCGTCTTACCTGTCCAAGCAGATTGGTGCAAAGAGGGAGCAGAGAAAAATCCTAGCGTCTGGGTGGCACTCCCTGGCCAGCAAGGGCAGCCAGCTGGAAGACTGCTGGATGACTTCTGTCATGGTCTCATGCTCCAACAGGTTGGGAATTCTCATCTCAGAGTAGCCAATATCGTAGCACAAGGCCATGCGGTGTGGGATGGGCATGCAGCTGGAGGATCTCCTCAGGTAGGTTGCCCAGGCGCCTGAAGAGCCCCAGAGCAGCAGGCACGCCAGGAGACCCAGCAGCCACAGGCCACCCAACCTCGAGGGGTGCCTGCGGGGAGACGGGACCATGCTTGGAGCGAGTGAACCGTCAGCACACCCTGGACTGAGCTGCTCCTGACTGTGGGATGCCTTTTATAGCCTAAGACCCACCTCTTTGTCAGTCCATCCTCATTAAGTGTCGCCCTTTCAGAGCCCTCATGGGGAAGACAATGCTCCAATTTTCATTTGCCAGCGGCCCCGATTGTTTGTATTTTAGCAGGGGTTTGGCTTAGATCAGCAGGTGTGGAAATGAGGGCAGTTGAGGAGGGATGAATGACTTGGCCCATGTGTCTTGGGGCTCTTTCAGCCAAGATTGAATCTCTGTTTGACACCAGTGCTCCAACCCATCCCCTTTCTCTTGCTCCAGGATTAGTCATTATTTCATAAACCCTAATGTTTTCCTCTCTTTTGTTTTTTTTGTAAAAGCAATTAAGTGTTGCTTAAAGTCAATTAGGAGGCATTTGTTTAGCTGGATCTATTGTTGAGCAGGCAGGGAGATAGGATGGTCTCACAACCCGAAGTTAACCGTTTAAGAGAGCTGAGGGCAGAGAGGAACTAATTTGCAGCTGTGGAGCCAGGTTGTTTGCAGACGGTTGTTTGTTTTCCAGCACTCAGCTGGGAACCCCCTCACCTTGCAACCTGCATGACCACAGCTTTCCAGTTAACAGAATCCCTATTTCATTCTGAAATCCTGTTACTACCACTGAAAAGCAGAATTATCCTTCCTCCAGCACATAATTAAGATTCCATAAGCCATCATTATTGTAGCCCAGTTTGGGAAACTGGAAATATTGGGGTCGTTGGTTGCCAGTGCACACAGTTCATTTGGTGCTGTGCCATGAGGTTCAAACTGGTCAGTAGAAGCTCCAGCTCTGAAGCATCCTCTGGCACAAGGACCCTGTGCTGCCTGCGGCGGAAATTGTTTCCTTGGAGCGCGTTACGGATACAGCTGGCTTCATTGTGTTCCTGGGGCTTCCCAGGAACAGCTCATTTTCTACAGGGCTAGTTCTGGTCTATGCTTAGCAGGAAGCCAACTGCTTATTGACAGCTTAAGCTGATAGGGTTGATTTCAGGTCATGAAAGTAATTAATTTTTTCCCTTCATTTGAGGATTGCTGCTGTAGTTGATCTATAATGCATCCTTGGCACATACCTGCAGGAGCTCTAGGGAGCTGCAATTTGGAGGGCAGGACCTTGGGTCTAGGAGCACTTCTCCTGTCCTTCATTGGTGGTTTTTCCTTCCCTTTTCAAAAGTCTCAGCAGCTGGTAACAAGCTCACCCTAGCCAACAGACATCAGCCAGGAGGACCCTCTCAACCTCCTGGGCCACAGTCTAACTGTGCTCTGGAATGGGACCTTGCCAGTGCTTTCCAAGTGTGTGCCCAGTGTACCATGCAGCTAGAAATCGCCTAGCCTCATGGTCAGTGGTGTATTTCTCTGCACTTAAATTTGCTTGGGATTGTGGAATTTCCTGATTGCTGCTGGGTTTGTGCTGCAAAGGAGAGCTGGAGATACCTGGGTATGGAGCCTGGCATCCTCCATGTCCAGTATCTTCCTCTTCAGTATTGCATTTGAAGACCATTTTTAGTAGGGGATCAAGAGAATGAGTGGGAGTAAGTTAGAATTTTTCTCCTTTCTGTTTGAGTTTTGTAGTACAGCACTGTGCCATGCTCCCCTGAAAGGGATTTGGTTTTGTGCAAAGTGCCATCCTCTCCACATGAGAGCAAGGAAGTCTGAAACCCTGGCCATCACCACGGCCCACTGTAAAGATTTTTGGCCTCCCTTCCAGTAAAGCAACAGTTCTCAGACTGTGATCCACATTGCACCTTTGAAATGGTAATATGCAGTGATATGCACGTGTTTGTTCACTCCTTTGTCCATTGTCCTATCTGTGGGAGAGTTTAAGGGCTTGACCCCAGGATCCAAATGTTTAGGAACTGCTGCTATAAAAATACCTGCTATAAAAATACCAGCTCAGATGTGTGCTGTATGCTCTTTGAGAGCCCTTCTGGTAGAAGGGTGGATGTTTTTGGATGTCCCAAACTTAAGACAATTCCTAAATTTCCCCCCTACGTCTGTTGGTTTTTCCCTGAGTCTCCTGCCACCAGCATGGGATCCCACTGTAACAGTTCCTCAGTCTCTGTTGCTGCTCACACTTTTGCTGCAGAAATTCCTGACTTCCTGACAGAGGAGGAGTGCAAGCTCATTGTCCACCTGGCAAAGCTGAAGGGGCTGCAGAAGAGCCAGATCCTACCAACAGAGGACTATGAGGAAGCCATGGAAATGATCGAAATCAGCCAGATGGATATTTTCAATCTGCTGGATCACAATCAGGATGGGCAGCTGCAGCTCAAAGAGGTAGAGTGTGGGACAGACCAGGGGAGGTTTGCTGGGGACCCTCTGGCACATCCCCTCATCAGATGCTCTCTTGGTTACTCATGTGCTTGGGTGGGGCCAGACCCTGGGATATACTGATCACAATTAGCTTAATTTTATGTCTCAAAACTTGTGCTGGCCTTCAGAATGGAACTTTCTGGGGCAATGTGCAGCAGTTGTCATGCTACTGGGAGGCAGAGAGAGTCCTTGACAGGACATGTGTGTTTCGAATATGGTGGATAAAATATTCCTGTGCTGTGGGTTGCCTCTTGCTGTGTGTCCTGGGAACTGAGTTTGTCACATAGGCCCTTCTTTGTGCAGCCTGTGGGGAACTTACTATGTGAATTCACAAGCCCCAGCAAAGCCACCCCTATTGGTGAGCTGAGGGGAATAATGAGCACCTTGTCCACAGCTCTTCAGCACCCTTGTGATATATGACAGGGTGCATACATCCTGGAAGTCCTGGCAGTTCAAGTGTGTCCCTCCTCAGACATCATTTCAGGTGAAGCCAGGAGTCTGAACCGTCCTGGGCACCACAAGTGCTGTGGAGTATGGAGAGCTGTGCCAGTGACAGCCCAGGGCAAGGCTCCTTTCTCTGAAGGTCAGAGCCTGCTGAGAGCTCTTCAGGCTTCTGCATCTCTCTGTACATATTGAAGGGAAGAATTTTGTTCCAAGCCCTTACCTTGGACAAGTAAAAGCATTCACTTTTATCATCAATAGCTTTACTTTCCCTCCAAGAGAAAGAGCTATGCTCTCTCCAGCTCAGGGCTGGTTAACCAAGTCCCAGCACTCATTTGCCATGACCTAAACTGGAAATAACAGCACTCATCAGCCACACTCTGTGTGTGGCTGCCAGATGATTCTCACTGCAATCGTCTTTCTGCAGAGATGTGCTGATGCCTGTCTGGCTGATGTGCTGTGGCGAGATCCTGCCAGGCCTCATGCAGGGAATCTGTAGGGTCTCAGAAGTGCAAGAAAACAGTGCCTTTTTTTGATCCATTAATGAGTTTCAGGTGTTGACCCACACCCGACTTGGGAACGGCAGGTGGATGACCCCCGAAAACATCCGGGAGATGTACACAGCGGTCAAAGCTGATCCTGATGGCAATGGTAAGAGCAGCTCCATGGGAATCCCTTCACCCTCAGCACCTTGGACACCTTACACAGCCACGAGGGGGAGAGCAAGAGCGGTGTCCCTGCCCAGGCCTGTTTCTCTAGCTGAATTCTTCAAAGGGAAGTAACACTGTCCTAATGACCTTCTCAGGAAAGTAAATGCAGTGGAACCCTCTTACTGCAGCACTCCTGCCCCTGCATCACCACTCTAGCAGCTAACTAGTCCCACTGCCTGGGCTTGGATCTTGCTGGAGCGGGACCAGACCACAACTCTGCACTCCCTCTTCCCTGTCAGACCTGCCTAGGTTTGTGCCTTGCTGTAACAAGGTCTTAGGGCTGTGCTTCTGCTCCCCTGGTCTGAGAGACTGCTCAGGTTCTGACTACAGAGCTCTTGTTACCTGGGGTACAGATGTCAGACACACATTGCGTGCCCCCCCCCCATTTTTAGGGAGACTTTTGCAGCAGGCCAAGAGCCCCATATCACTGTGAGGGGAGAGTGGAATAAGTGGAGGTGGGGGTGATCTATCTTATCAGTCAGCCTTTGGTGCTGACCCCCCCTCTCTGCTGCTGCAACCTCTCTATATTCCATGAGGCCACTTATGCCCCTCCTGCTCCCAGTCTCCCAAGGGCTCCTGCTGGTCCGGACATCCACTCTAACCTCTGCTGCTCTAATTAGAGTGGCCTCAATTAAGCAACACTCCATTTCCTAATCAAATTAAGTGAATGCACAGGCTCTGCACACTCTCTTCCAGTGACCTGGCATTGAGAGCTGCCCAGGAGGAGCTGCTTTGGAGTTGAAGCAGTAGCAGTGTGAATACATAAATAACTGGAAGGCACCCTGTGCCACTCTCCTCCAGGCTGGTGGCATTCTTGGCAGGGGTATGACTGAGTCCTCAGTGGCTTTTCCACCAATCTGGACATTAACAACTGAAAGGTCCTGTTAAAGGGCTATTGGCAGCACCTTGCTTCCAGAGTGCTGCTTCCCTCTGTTGTTAGATTGGTACATGACAGTGAGAGACCAGGTCACAACCTGGATGTGGCACTGCGTCATCAAAGACTGTGGGGAGTAAGGGGAAATGGGGACAGAGAGACAGTAGAAATAATAACAGTGGATCATTTGGTCATTTCCATTGGCACCTGAGGAACTGTCCCTGGCTGACCCTTGTGGCTGGTCCCTCCTCCTGCCAGGGAGTGCTGGTGCCCAGGGAGCAGAGCTGGCACCCAGCAGCACTGGGTTTGCTGCCTGAGTGAGCTCCTCTCCTAGCCCATGGTGTGTGCTGGGCAGCCCAGGGCAGCACAATGCATGCTGGTGTCAGGGACCTGTGCAAGGCTTCCCTTCTCCCAAAAGGGGAAACAGCAAATGTGAGGATTTTCCTGAAGCTGACAAAGGCAAGAGTCCCTTGCTGATTCCAGTTGAGTGCAAACAAGAAATACCTGTTTTAGAAGAAACTGCTTTGTACCTCTTGCTTTTCCATTGTTTCTACCTATGCAAGACCATAATGTCATGTATTCCTCATTTATGTTTTGCAATTACACAAATGCAGGATAATGTACTGCTTGTTTTGGGTTTGGCTTTTTCTTAATTACCCTGCAAGGTCATGTAGAAAATGTGGTCTGAGGTGTCCCACTCTGTCCTTAAAGATGTTGATTTAAATATCTGAAGTAATAAGCCTCAAGACATTTGGTGGCCCAGACATTCTTGCATATATCAGAACTGTAGTGTCTGTTTCTCTCTTTTGATGTATTGATTTGTGTGTTTTAGGAGCTTTTTAAAGTTCAAAATGGTGTTTTGCCTGTCCCAGTTCTGACCCTGCACAGTTCACTTTGGCAGGTTGTTCTGTGTCCACTGCTGCAGGCGAGAGCATTGCTGGAGCCCATGATCGTGGGCAGAATGGGTGCAGCCTGTGGTGGACACAGTGGACCCTGACTGGTGTCTGTGTGAGGAAGGCGGTTTCTACAGTGCCCTCAGCTGCTGATTCTCCAAGTACAGGATGCAAGAACTGTTACCTGCTCCAGAGTCAGGTGGCTTTTCCTGTGTTCCCATAGGTGTGCTGAGTTTGGAAGAATTCAAGCAGTTGAATATCCGTGATTTCCACAAGTACATGGGAAGCCAGAAAGTGAAGATGAGTGACTTGGTGCGCAACAGCCAGCACACCTGGCTGTACCAGGGAGAGGGGGCACATCAGGTCATGAGAGCCATTCGGCAAAGGTAAGGGCCAGGCAGCTGAGGGGCGGTTGCGTTTGGGTAGGTACAAGCATCACCTGTGTGCTGGGCGAGGCAGTGGCAGACTTGCTAATATTCACACTTCCTAATTGTGTGAAAAGTCTTTGGAGTATAAAGAGCAATGAACACAGACACAAAATGGAGAGAGGAGGTTTTCATTAGAACAAGAATTTGTATTGTCCTGTGGAAAGGGAAAAAGAAAAATCAAACCTTTCAGCATCTCCATTCACTTTTGGGAACAGCCCTATAAAACCAGGAAGATTTGGCAGTATATGAAATCATTCATTCTAATTAGTAACTGAGCTTACTGGGAGAAACTGCCCGTTTCTAATGCTGTCTGGGTGCCAGCAGTTACTGTCATTTGCTTTAGTTACTCACGCGTTTCACTGAAATCTGTCTTTGCCGTTCAGAGCTGACTTTTTAAAAAGCATGACTTCACCTTAAATAAGCCAAGTTAGTTTAATCCTCCGAGCACACATACTGTAAGGCAGCTCATGGCAGATGGGAGACCCTCTTACCCTTCCCTTCATCTCAGATTTGATACTGGGAAGAGCTGAAACCCAGCATGAAGGCCAAATCATGTAGTTGTGGTGAGTTTCAGATAATTGGCCGGAGACTAGCTTGTTCTTGTGGTGCTGGTCCTCACCCAGAACATGGGTGGGTAAAATCTGTCCCAAGGCCTGAAAAACAGCTGTTTGCCACTCCTTTTCTTCAGTGCATTCACCAGTAGGAAAATGGGGTTGCATATTGCCTTGATTAGAGCAGACTGTGGCTGCCACCTTCTCCGTACCAGCTAGCCAGCACACACAGGCATTGGCATTCCACTTGTATGCTCTCCAGTTGGCCACTATCAGGAGCACATGAAGACACAGCGCTGAAGGAGGCTGTTAGTCTTCCCTGGGACCAGGCAGTGCCTGCAGGGGCTTTGCCATCCTGCCCGGGTGCCACATTCTCCTTGCACCTGCCCTAAGGGCTTCACTGGTCCGGATTCTCAGAGCTCTGAGTGTTCTTTGGCAGGTGTCAAGACGTACCTGCTTGCCTTGGGGATGATCTCAGATGTAGCAGTGGAAAAATCCCAGAGCAGGAGGGCTCCAGTCTCCTTGATCACTTCCAGTGCCCCTCTGCCCTAGGGGAGGCTGCTGAAAAGGCAACAGGGAAAGGTGAGTTAGGTGATAAGACTATTGCTAGAGCTAGTCTCTCATTCACTCTTAGCAGGGGTCCTGTGCTTTTTTAACTGTCCCTGAGGTCTGTAGGTGGTGTGCAGGAGTCCAGAGAAGTGATGAGATGGACATGAAGGCTCCAGGGACATGCACAGAAGGGATCTTGCTGAGCAAGCAAAGTTTTCCTGAGAGCAGTACTGCTGGAGATGCTTTCTTCAGTTTTGTTCTGTTTTTTCATTAACCTTGATGAGGGCTTTCTGAGCCGATGCTGATGGTCCAACAGATCTGTAAGGACCTGGTTATCTCTTGGCATGCTCACTGCAGCCCATCTGTCTCTCCGGTCTTTTGGGAAGGGGCTTCTCTTTCGCTGGATTTATTCACTGCTTGGGAGTAGTGGCTAGCCAGCGTGAGGATGCTTTCCACTCACCTGCTCTGCTCTTCCCCAGGGTAATGCGCCTGACTCGCTTGCCTCCTGAGATCGTGGAGCACAGTGAACCCCTCCAGGTTGTGCGGTACGACCAAGGAGGGCACTACCACGCCCACATGGACAGTGGCCCTGTGTTCCCTGAGACTGCCTGCAGCCACACAAAGCTTGTTGCCAATGAAAGCTCTCCCTTTGAGACCTCCTGCCGGTAAGCTCTGCCCTGAGCACGTTAGACAAGGCATGCGAAGGGTTTTCAAGGGGTGTGGAGCTCTTTCACCTCATCTCATCTCGCCTGGGACTCAGTGCTTGGGTTGAGGGCTCACAAACCAGCTCAGGGCATCACTGGCATGAAGGGGTTTTAAAGGGGAGGTGGGCAAATCCTGTGGGTTCACACAAGTGAGGTGGAGTGGGTGGGCTATCCCCAGCGGAGCCTACAAGCACACTCACTACCCTGGGTGAGGGTTTTCTTTGTGATAACTCTTGGAGAAAAGCTGAAGTGTAAATCACGTGCCATGTGATGTCTTGGAGGAGCTACTGTATTTACGGTGGAGGGGCAGGGCATGGACAGCCCCTGTGCATCTCCTTCTGCCCCAGGTGTGTCTCTGACAGTCTCTGTCTTGCAGGTATGTGACCGTGCTGTTCTACCTGAACAATGTGACTGGGGGAGGTGAAACAGTCTTTCCTATCGCTGATAACAGGACATACGAAGAGATGGTAAATGAACCTCGCCTACATGTTATCCCTGAGGATTCTGAGTCCCTTTTTGAATGTCTTTATTCACTATGGCTGCAAAAGGGGTCTGGTGCGTGAGGTTGGTGTGCAGTAGCATTTGTAGCTAGAGCACTGGGGAAACTGTGCTCCAATTACAGTCTTTTTCTGCTGAGGACAAGGGAAGAGGCACAGGGTTTTGACAGCTCAGCTTTCCCTGCTCAGAGGTGTGAGGTGTCAGGCAATGTGTTAAGAAATGGCAGCTGTTCAGAAACAGGTTATGAACATCCAGGGTCTTGAAACTGGCTGCTCCAGGTGTGTTATGAAAGCCCCTGCATCAACCTTAAGCCATCCTGTGGGACACTCAGGCAAGGGTGAGGGGCAGGGGCAATCCAGTGGATGTGCCTTGTTCCAGCCCTGTTTGTGACATCTTTCCTGTGGTTTCTCTCCAGTCTTTGATCCAGAATGACATTGACCTGCGAGATACTCGGAAAAACTGCGACAAGGGCAATTTGCGAGTGAAACCTCAGCAAGGCACTGCTGTCTTCTGGTACAACTACCTGTCAGACGGAGAAGGTACAGGCTCACTTCAAAATTGGGCTCTTGGGAGGGGTAGGACTGCAGTAGGTGACAGCCATCATATCCTTGCTGCAGCTGGGAGCTCAAAGAACAGCCAAAAAACTGGTAGTAGCTGCCTGCTAGTGGGAACTGTAGAGTCTTCTTGTCACCAGCTGAGTAGGAGCTTCCTGACTCTGAAAGGCCTTTGTTTACAGGCAGTAGGTCAGTGGCTCCTGGTGTCTTTGGGGGACAGGACTAGCTAGCAAACAAAGACCTTGGCTGCACTTGCCATCACCAGCTGCCTTCCAACCCACTGTGCGAGCTGAAACTCCTGCTGGAGCTTGGTCTCCAATTCAAAATGTGTCACTGATGTGGTGTTGCCCAAAGGGGTGGGGAGGGGAGGTAGACAAAGGCATGGCCATCAGCTCTGCAGCACGGGGACACGTGGGCCACCCCATGCCACGCTTGGGGCCAGTGCCTGCTTTGTAGCTCAGCCGCAGACCCATGATGTGTCCTTGCGGCTGTTTTTGTCACGGAGCGCAGTGTTGTTTTCCCTGACAGGCGGGGAATTAACCTTTAAGGCTGCTGGTGAGTATGGCTCCAGAGGGTTTCCATGGCAGATTTTAGGCTGTGGTGGGAGGAAGGAGTGTAGCATCCCAGGTCCCCTGAGAGCAGCCCATGTTTCCAATCTCTAGAAAATCCACTGAAGAAATCACAAGACCAGTGTTTGGGCTGTTGGGTGATAATTTCAAGACAGTTGCTCTCCTGTGAGAAGAGCCCTGTTGTGTTTTTATGAGCAGTTTGTTCCTAAATGGAAAGTGGCTGTTGATGCAAGTCTGCCACAGAAAAACAATCATTGTAAACAGGTCATTTAGAGCTGCTGAAATGCAATCTCTAAAATGGCTGCAAGCCTCTGGCTTACATGGGCCTTCTAGTGGCAGCACCATCTCTTCCATGCCAGCCTTCCTTTTTCCAGAAGAGCTAAGAAAAACAGCTGCTGTGATCTGGATTGTGAGAGCCACTTGTGCTGAGTTGAGACATGGAGCCAGTGGGCATTTTGCATTCAGGGAGCCTGCCCTGATGAACTCCATGTAAGCACTAGGATGAGATGGCACCAAGATGGAGGGGTGCCAGGAAAAGTAACTCCTTTAAGATGTATCTGAGCTCAAATCCAAGCAGGTAGTGCAGGCAGGAGAGATGGCATCAGTGTTTGCTGGCCATGTGTCCCTGTGCGGTCCCAGCTGTGCCTGCCCTCCTTGCCACCGCCTAACAGGGCTGTGCTCCACAGGCTGGGTGGGGGAGCTGGACGACTTCGCTCTGCACGGAGGCTGCCTGGTCACCCAAGGCACCAAGTGGATCGCCAACAACTGGATCAACGTGGACCCTAACCGCCGGCGGCAGCAGCAGTTCCAGCAGGAGATGGAGCGCTTTGCGGGGGCTGAGGCGGGAGCCGGGGCCGGAGCCCCGGGCGAGTGGATAGTGGACAAGGCCTACAGCGGGGTGCACCTGGAGCTGTAGTGCCGGGGGTGGTGCCGCGCGCACGTGACCTTTTCCCGCGCAGAGCGGCGGGGCGGGGCCGCGAGCTAAGTGCGCGGCTGGGCCGCGTCGCGCGGCAATAAAGCGTGGAGACACGGGCACCGCCTCCGCGTGCTCTAGGGGCGGGGCGGCGGGGCTGGCCAATGGGCAGCGGGTTGGGCGGTGGCACGTGGGACTCGGCCAATGAGCGCTGGGGGGAAACGGTGGTGGGGCTGGTACCGCCAAGATGGAGTCGGTAGCGCTGGTGGCGCCGGTGACAGCGCTGGAGTTCGC
>VYXC01004927.1:13430-52473 GCA_013397175.1 Platysteira castanea | reverse complement strand
CTGCCCGCAGGGCCCAAACCGGTTCCTCCAGGGCTTGTGTGCATGGCGGAAAAGGGGGGGGAGCAGGGCGAGGGCAGATCCTGCTGCGTGGGCTCTTCCAGGAATGCAGCAACTCATTCTGGGGTTCCTCAGGCAGCTCTGGAGCCATGTCCCCCAGCCGTGCCACGGTGGGGTGCTCCCTGCACCACCCACAGCCAAGAGGTGATCTGAGAATCGCTGCTCACACCAGACCAACTGCTGACTGTCTGCAGGGCAGGAGCTGCCCAGGACCCCTGCCTGGCCAGGGCAACTTGCTGGACCTTGTGTCACCACTCAAGGTGGGTCCAGACTGGATCCATCCACATCCCCAGAGTGTCCCTGCAGGCCGCCCACGTGGGCCCTGGCAGCGCAGTGGCTCTCGGAGGCGCTGAAAGAGCTTTGGACAGACACGACATCCCCGATGGCTCTCTGGCTGCCTGCTCAGCGGGAGTGATCGTGTCATTCCAAAGCCATCTCTCCAGGGGTTGGATCCTGCCCACCCCTGCAGGCACTGGGGTGCTGCGGGGGCCAGGGAGAGCCGGCATGAGTAGGAAATTTGGCAGTATCACACAGCCTGCACCACCCTGCAGGTGACCATATCCACCCTGTGGCCAAGCAGCCGTGCTCCCCATACTCTCCCAGGAAGCCAGCTGCTATTTTTAGCTGTTGAGGGCACAAGAAACAGAAGAGCCTCCAGCATGCTGCAGGGGCTGAGCAACGAGGCTGGGCATTGGTGATCCCCCATCTCGACACCTCCCTTCTCCCAGTGTGGTCCCAGGTGCTGCCCCAGCCCCAGGAGGGGATGGAGTGGGACACGCGGCTCTCGTCCAGCACAGGGTGGTGGGCAGGGATGGGGGGCGTGTGGGGCGAGGCGCGGGTAACGAAACCCCAGGGCAGCTGGGCAGGGATGGGGGGCGTGTGGGGCGAGGCGCGGGTAACGAAACCCCAGGGCAGCTGGGCACAGCGGGGACAGCTGCTTTTGGGATTCCGTTGCCCGCGCTGGCGCCGCGGAGGGATGGGCACGGGCACCACGCCATGCCACCCCGACCCTAAGGCAGTCGGTGGGCCAAGAAGGGAGAGGGCAACTTACCGGCGGGGACCGGGGCGGAGGAGATGCGTGGGAGCCGCCGCCGGGCCGTTGTGGCCAGGGGTGCCGGCAGAGACCGGGGTTGTGCTGCCGGCTCCCCCCGCGCCGCGGGCCGGGTGCCAAGGGGAGGGCGGCACGGCCGAGCCGAAAGGAAACGGCTCCGAACAAAGCCCCGGTGGGGCTGGAGCAACTGGTGCCAGCCCATCAGCCCCCGACGGGTCCCGGAAACACGAGCCGTCCCCGAGGGAGGGCACCTGCCCCGGCACCTGCACCCAGAGCCGGCCCGGCCCGGCCCGGTCCGGCCTCGCCGCTGCCAGCGCCCTCCGCCCCGGCGAGGAGCCCTCGGCACGGCCATGGAGGGAAATGAAACCGCGTGGGGAACCCCACCGGCCCCATGCGGAGCTCTCGCGGTGTCGCCCGGGGACCGCTGGGACCCTGCGCTGGCCAAGGCTGCCCGCTGTGGGAATTCCTGATGCCTCCGGCACGGCACGGCACGGCACGGCACGGCACGGCACGGCACGGCACGGCACGGCACGGCACGGCACGGCACGGCACGGCGGCGGGAAATGCCCCGCCGCCACTGCCGGGGAGCTTCCCGATGGCCCCGCAGTGTCAGGCTACGGCTGGCCCCGGGTGGGTGACACATGTGGGGGACGTGTGTCCCCTGCCCCAGGGTACCTCTGAGCCCGCAGTGCCACCGGCATCACCGAGCGTAGCAGGAAGAGGGGAGAGTGTGCAGCGGGAGGTCCCGCGGTGGCTCGGGGGGTTCAGCCCCGACTGGCAACAGTTGCCCGCACGGGGAGCAGGGGCGGCGTGCCGAGCCTGGGACAGCCCCGGGGCACCGGCGGGGCCGAGCCAGGAGCGCAGCCGAGACCCGGGCCTGCTCCCTCCCGCCCGGGGAGCCGCCCGCTCCCCTCTCACCTCCGGCCCCGCAGCCTTCGGCACAGCAGCCTGGGCCGGTCCACAGCCCCTCCCGGCGGCGGGGTTGGGGAAGCTCCAGCGGGACCCCCCGCGCCTCGCTCCCGCCGTGCCGCTCCCGCCCCGCCGCCGCCCGCTTTCGGTTTCGCTCCGGCGCCCACCCGGGCGCTGCAGGTCGGGGCACGCCCGGGCCCGGGGGCGGCGGGTGTGTGAGTGTCGCTGCCCTCCCGCCCCTCAGGACTCGCGGGCTGGGGGACCCCGAAATGTCCCCGGAAGCCCCCGTCCGACCCCCCTCCCCAGATGGCGCTGACCCGGCCCCGGCCGCCGGGGGGCAGTAGCGGCGGGGGCGGGGCCGCTCGGCGGTTCCGGCGGTGTCGCGGCCATGGCGGCGGTGGCGGCCCTGCGGCGGCTCGTGCCGGTGGTGGGGCGGGCGGCGGGCAGGTACCGGCACCGGCAACAGGCACCGCGGCTGCCCTGCGACCGGGGGCGGTGCCTGTAGGGTGCCGTAGGGTCTCCGGGGGGTGTCCGTGGGCCCCACGTGCCCCAGCTGCTCTCTGTCCCCGCAGAGCGCCGTGCCGGAGTCACCGGCTCACGCCGGCGGATGATGAGATGTACCAGCGGACGCGGGTGATGGTGCTGGAGCCGGAGTCCCCCAACATCATGTTCATTGAGGGCTACAGCACCCGCGGCTTCACCATCAGCGGAGACGTCGTGGTGGGGCCCTGCGCCGTCCTGCCCCGCAGCATCCTCCAGTGGAACGTGAGTGCCCGGCGGCGGGGCGGGGGCTGCCGGTCCCCACCGCGCACCGGGGCCAGCCCCCCTGAACGCCCGCTGTGTCCCCGCAGGTTGGCTCCCACAGGGACATTTCGCACGAGAGTCTGTCGCTCTTTCGGCTGCTGGAGCCCCAGATAGGTACGCGGGGCAGGAGGGGCGCGGGCTGCCCCCCCTTCGGGCTCCTGTCGGGGTGGCTGTGCGGGAGCCGTTGGTCCCTGCAGGAAGGGCAGGTCCGGGCCGAGGCAGCTCGAATGCTGCCCTGCCCATCCTTGTCGTGCCCTCGTTGCAGAGATCCTGGTGCTGGGCACAGGGGACAGGGTGGAGCGGCTCCACCCCGCCACGCTGAAGCGGATGCGGGAGTGCGGGATTGCTGTGGAGGTGCAGGACACGGTAAGGAAGGGTGAGCACAGGCAGCACCCCATTGAAAGGGAGGGAGGGAGAGGGTCATATACCTTGTGGGGAAGGGCCGAGTCTCCTTTTTGAGGGCTGGAGCTTCATTCACTCCCTTTTCTATTCATAGGCAAATGCATGTGCAACCTTCAACTTCCTAATGAATGAAAGGCGCATGGTGGCTGCTGGGCTCATCCCTCCGCGGGGCACCTACAGGATGTAGGCACTGCCTGCCATGCCTGTGGGCTGAGTGGTTCTTCCCCTCCCTGCCTTGAAGGCCCTGAGAGTCACCACTCCCAACTGAGAAACGCTCCAGACTGAACTGTGGAGCTGCCAGCCGGGTGATGGCTCTGCACACAGGAGGGCTGTGAGATACATGGGCTTAGCTCTCCCCTGCAGTCCTTGGCTTCTTTGCCTCCCTGCTCAGTTCGGGCTGGGGACTGTGGGGCACAGCACAAGGCTTTGCTGGTGGCACTGCTCCTACAGCCCTGCCAAGGTCATGCCCCACACCTTGGCAGCAAGAAGCCTCACCCGGAGGTAGGGTTAAGGCTGATGGGGTGAGCTGTGAACCCCTGTGCACATCTGGGGCTCCACGAGGAAAATACATGTAAATGGGAAGAAATTGTGTGGTGATTAATGCACAACACAGTGAGGCTGTAACAAGTTGATGGGGCATGTGCTCACCTTGGGCACTGGGCAGCATGTATGGTGGTGGGATGCCACATACCAGCAGCTCCCTAAGCACAGCCACCACCAGTGACTAGTGCGTCCCAGGTGGTGCTGGCCTGGCTTGGACTCTCCCACGGGGCTTTTTACTACCCCAGCACCCCTGTCCCTTGGGCAGTGTTGGTCCAAGGGTGCTGCACCCTCTCTCCTGGGATGTCTGCTCCAGCAGGGGACATGGAAAGGGTCACTGCCCTGTCCCCCCACTGGTTGGTTCATGGTTAGGGATGTCACCCCTGGGGAAGAGGGTACGTGTACCTAATGGAAGCCTCGTGCCCTGAGCTCTGCCACCTTGGCAGGCAAAGGCAGGGGATGCAGCTGCAAGGTTAGGGTAATCTTTGCTTAACAAGTGTCTTAATGAGTTAATGAGTGTGTGACACTGACACCATGGCGTTGTAGTCAAGGCTCTGGTTTTAGTGTGTAAATCAAATTTGACATCCCCAAACCACTGATGATAAACACATTCTCTTCAGCAGGAGTGGCATGTGGGACATGTACAACTGATACAGGTGTAAAATACTTGTCCCCTGGCACTGCAAGCACAGGTAACCTGCCTGTTTGCAGGGAGGTTTGCACTGCTCAGGCCTGCAGAAATGCAGACCAGCTCCTTTATAAACTTGTGCCCCGCCCAGTGCATTGCCCACCTTCTGGCAAACAGTTGCTCTGTGGAGCCTAGGCAGCTAATCCACAGTGAACAGCCCAAGGGGGCACAACCACTGGGCCTGGAGGTGTGGCAACTACAAGAAGTTTAGGGGAGGGAGAATGCAGCAGCTGGACCAGGAATGGGGTCCTGCAGCATCCTCGCTGCTGCCGCAGCTGGGTTTGGCAGCTCCTAGTAGGAGATAATGGCCCTGTAGAACTATTTGCTTTTTTGCCCAGCAGCCCAGCCCTTGTTTTCTGCTCTCAGGAAAGATTTTTAAAGAAGCCCCACTATGTTACCCACTCTGCCCTGTCTCTCCCTCCCTGTTGCCCTTCACATGCACACAGTCCCTTCTGGGGTTATCAGCTGCTCCTGAGGGTGTGGGAAGCAAGGGATAGAGCCAAAGAAGGAGAGCAAGGGAGATAAAGAAGAAAGAGGGGCTCTGGGCTGACACCAACTACACATATTTTCATTTTTTATTGTAAAACATGGCCAATGTGTGCAAGGCTCCAGCCCAGGATCACAGCTCCCAGGTGGAAGGTGGGCCCCGCGGGTGGTCAGAAAGCAGCCAAGGGACAGCGGGAGCTCCAGGCAGCCCAGAATAATGGCACTTCTGCAGCAAGAGCAGCTCCCACGCGGAGCGGCGCAGGGCTGAGTGGCACAAGGACAGACACAGACGGATCTCTTCAGAAGAGGCGCTTCTCATACCTGCGAGGGAAGCAGCACCAGGGAGCCTCTTTACTGACCCGCCTCATCCAGGGCAGGGACAAAGGTGCAGTAAGGAATGGATCCTGCCAGCCCAGGGAGGGGAACAGCCTCAGCTGAGGCAGCTGTGCAGTGCCAGGCCAAGCCAATGGCACACCAAGCCAAGGGCATGGCAGCTGAGGTACAGGGTGGCTATTTCTGACCCCCAATACCCCCCCAAGGTGACAAGGATCCTGCCAGAAGTACTTACGAATGGAGGCCGTGCACCCCTCCTTCAACCTGGGCAGATGTCGTCCTCTTCTCAAATTTCAGCTCTCCGGAGTACATCATGGCTCTGAGGGGGAAGGACACCTGTCACAACCCAGGCAGAGTCCAGGGAAGACAGTGCTCTGGCACATGCTCAGCTGGAACAGCTGGGACAGCTGGGACAAGGGTCATTGGTTCCTCCAACCATGGCCAGAATGGTTTTTGCTGTGCTCCCAAGAACCAGGCTGGGTAATGTAACCCCAATATTTTGAGCCCAGCCAGCGGAATATGCCACAAGAGACCACACTCCTGCATCCCTGGGGCTGGCAGATCCATGATGCAGTGCCCACTGGATATGAGGAAAGAGGGCTACAAACTATCCAGAACACGGCACAGCTTGAGTACAGCTGCCCAGGGACTCCAGACAGCAGCACCATGACCTAACCAAAGTACAGGCATGGGGAAGCACTCACCGGACTTGGGTCAGGCTCTTGGCACCAATATCCTGGCAGGAATGCTGGATCCCAGCAATTAGGTATGGAATGAATTTATGGATAGAGCCCTTGTCTTGCACTGCACCAGAGACCCCCTGGGCCACTTTAATTTTGTCTGTCTCACTGCATGAAAGCACAAAACAAGGATATTTGTGAAGCAGAGAAGCCCCAAAAGCTTGATCTGCTGCCCGAAAGCACCATCTCTGACCTGAAATACCGATTCTGGCTGCCCAAGTTCTTGTCCATGGCATCTAGGGAGCCCATGCCGCGGTATTTCTTCAGCCTGATGCCATCCGAGAAGAAGTACTCGCCTGGGGCCTCCGTGGTGGCAGCCAGGAGGGAGCCCATCATCACTGGTACAAAATATCACCAGGAACAGCACATCAGCAGCAGTGGCAGTGGTGGCAAAATCCCTCAGGGGTGCTGGGCACAGCACTGGCTGCAGCCCCCATGCCCCCAGCCACCTGCAGGTAAACGCCCTCATGCCCAGTGTGATGCCATATGGAAACACTTCCTAGGAGACTCCTACAATGGTGCTCACCTGTGGAGGCCCCAAGTGCCAGGGCCTTGGCGATGTGCCCAACCGTCTGGATCCCTCCGTCAGCAATCACGGGGACGCCGAACCTCCTGGCGTACTCAGACACCTTGTACACCGCAGTGGCCTGGGGACGGCCGCACGCCAGCACTGCGGGACAGAGCACACACAGGGTCAGCTCCATGCAGCAGCACATCCCCGTCCCAGCAGGCCCTTTCAGGCTTCCAGCACACGCATGCTCCAGCACTCAGAACGCACAAATCTCTGGATGCTCCTTCCCTAGGCTGAATTGCTAGAGAAGCAGATGACTGGGAGATGCCTGCTGAGACGTTCTCACAGCCCTTGGCTCCAAAAAGCTGTGAGTGACCTTGGGACTGGGGTCTTTGATCAGATGCCTGGGATCAGACGAGACTCGTGGCTCATCCTGGTGCATGGCAGACGTGGGGAGCTTGGGAAGGAAATAAAGCAATCTCCAAAAGCCCCTGTGCAAAGCATCCTTGGCATGTAGTCATGTCCCACTGCTCGCTCTCTCCTGGAGCTGCCAGACCCATTGTCCATGTACCCAGCACCTGTATGATGTGCCTCTTGAATGGAAAGGCAGCTGGCTGGGAGAGAGCTTGTATGCCTGTATATAGTATAGATATAAATGTATCTATATACACAGGTCTACATACACACACAAACACACATGCAGCAGTGGAAAAGGAAACACGCAGAATGGTTTGGTAATAATTTATGTTCCTGCCCTGCAATGTAGCAAGGATTCCATCAAGTTTAGCTGCCCCATGGGGAGGGAGTTATTAGCTTTGGATTTACTTGCTCTTCCCCACTGGTAGCAGTTAAGAGGCTTCCCATTATGTGAGGAAAACCAGCACCAGGCATGTCTTGTAACACATATGTCAGCCACGGGCATGCAAGAACACCAAGATAAGCTTTTCTCAGGGAGACTTCCCTTCCCCACGATCAACTGGAAGCCTTTTCTCCAGTCATGGTTAGTCCCATGAACTGGGTAAGATTAGGCCATGCAGTATTAGTACTTTGGAGTGTGAATTCCAGGTGTGATTCAGCCTGCATGGCAGCAGTGTTGGCAGCACGTCTCTGGCAGAGGCCTGCCGGGGCCAGGATGCTGCAGTTCCTCTGCTCCCGGCACTCAGCAGCAGCTGCTGAGGGAGGGAAGCCAGACTCCAGGCTGAGATAGTGAAAGAACTTAGTTTAATCAGACCCCAGCGTTCAGCTCAGGCTCAGCCAGCCAGGGAGAGGCTGCCACCTTTATCATCAATGCCCTTAAAGAGATGGTCTTGCACAGTTCTGCACTGCTGCAGGCCACACTGCAGCTGCAAAACACTGCCACAGAAGAGCTCTGTGGAGAGAAACACCAATTTTTGAAGGCTCTGAGTGCAGGGTCTATGGGATTGTGCTATAGACAGTGCAGGGCCTGCAGAAACCTCTCAAGCGCAACCACAGAGACCAGCCCTTTTAAAGCACAGCTTGGCTCAGGGCCCCTGGGAGCACTGCACCTCTCTGACTGTCCCAGTGCCCAGTGCCACAGCCCCGGAGTGCAGGCTTCCCAAGCAGGGTTCTGAGCACACACACATCACACGGTCGGGGTGAGGGTTTGTCCCTTTTAGTGTATTGGCAAAGGGTGGCCCTACAAAATTATCTGCTAGAGAAAACCTTCCAGGATCTCCAGGATTAAACCTCTCCCTTTGAGGTGTGTCAGAACTAGGAGAAAGGACAAAGCCTAAGGCTTGCCTTGCAGGGGCTGCTTGATCTGGTAGCATCAGAGCAGAGAACACTGCACCCTGTGCTGGGAAGGCAAGAGCCCCTTGTCTCCACAGGACTTGGTGGGGTAAGACGGAACACAGCTTTCAAGGTGGCCACGCGCAGTGAAGTCCCTCCATAATTCAGGGGAGCCAGATCCATGGGAAGCTTGGCTAGTGCACAACTTCCGCAGAACTAGGGCTACATTTTGAACATGATCGAGGACTGCTCAGGGATCGCCTCTCAGTACTGGATCAGCAGGAGCATGCCTGGCTAGGGATCCAGAAAGTGCAGTCAGAAAGCCCAGTCAAGCTCCCAAATGGATTTTGGAGTGGAGAGGATAGGCCTGAGTTCCCTCAGCTTGGACAGTTCAGATTCTGCTTTACAAAATCAGAAAGGCTTCTCAGATTTCATTTCAGATTCAAAACCAGTATCCAAAGCCACAAAACCCCAAGTGCATCTACAGCTAAATTATTCTCAAACAAGCAGTAGGGCCATGTGCAGCCAAATCAGGGTCCTGCTTCAAGACACATAATTAGGGTTGGGAACAGGGCAAGTGACTTACTATAGGTGCCCGTGACAGTAGAAGGGCATTTGGGGCTGTGGGACTTTAGGTCTGGAGGGATCTTTGGAGCAGCTAAATGAAAACAAACACATACATTTTAGAGACAGAAGAACAGCAGCAGAACAAAGGACCCCAGAAGTGACCTGCTACTGGGCAGAGCATACGGTGTGGGACAGAGCTGACTTTGCAGACCCTTCCTAGCCCGAGCCAAGCCAGAGGCGAGATCCAAGGGAACCAGGCCTGGCTGTGCACAGCGCATGCTCACCCTACCCCAGCAGCCACACAGAGAGGTGACCCCTATCCCAAAAAGCCAGAGTTCTTGCCCTTAATAGGGCCAAAAACCTGGGGAGTTGCAGGCAAGAGCTCTGCAACCACATCTCCTGTGAAGCGCCACATTCTACCTGCTCTGCTCTGCTCCTTCACCAAAACCAGCACCCAACCCCATCTCCCGGGGCAGCTGGAGGAACCCGTGCGACATTCACCTTTCCGCAGATTGGAGCGTGCCTTTGCCTCGGAGCCTGAGTAGGACATCTGTGTCCTGCCTCTGCTCTGGCTACGGAAGTGCCAGCCCAAGGATACCCCCTCCTTAGAAAGCTGACCTGAGACAGACTGCCCTGACTGGGAACCCCCTGCAGCCAGGCAAAGTGGGAATGCAGCACAAGTCCAGGGCTGCTCACAGGCTCCATGGTGGAAAGGGCAGAGCTAATGCAGCACCTTCAGCCAGCAGCTGCTCACTTGCTCCCTCCTGTGGCACAGACCAACGACCAAAGCAGAGAGAGGCTGTCCTTGTGGACTGCAACACCTTCCTGTACCACCTCTCTGCACCCCACCTGAGGTTCAACACCCAAGGACTGAGTCTGTCCTCATGACAGACTTTCTTCAGGCCCTGGGGGATGCCTCTCTTGCCTTTTAGCTAAGGGTGACAGTCTCTGCCCCATACAAGCTCTGTCTAACTGCAGAGATAAAAGCAAGAAATCCCATTTTGACCTGCAAAGGCACCAAGCCCAGATCGATACTCAAGCATCACACACACTGCTGCCAGAGGGACAGGGAAAATGGACAGGCCAGTGCATTTCATCCATTAGCACTGGGGATCCAGTAAGCTCCTCTCCCTGCAGAGCTGCCCACCAGCCCCATCCCACACCGAGCCAGCAGCTTCCCTCAGGCAAAGCTGCCATCTGCCACACCGGTTCTACTCAGTCTCGGTCAGTACTGGGAAATGCCTTTGCTGCTGCTGCCACCCCAAAGGTTGGAAGTCCTGGACAAAGGGGGTGGAAGACGTCTTGCTGTTGGACACTGCCCTCACAGCGGGAGAATTCCATCCCAGCCATGCTGCTTTTCAGCAGGGAATTTCTACTAAACAGGTGTCTTCAGCCTATTTAGGAGGCAGCTGATCTCTCTTACCTTCCTGTGTGATGCAAATGGAGCCACTGCCCATCCCGACCCTCAGAGCATCAACCCCTGCGTCAATGAGGTTCTTGGCCTGAGCCGCAGTCACCACTGTGGGGAGCAGAAATCGCTTTGAAAACAGACAAGCACATTTGCAAACAACACTTCTCTGCCCTGGAAGTTCCTCCAACAGCCTCCAACATCCCCTGCCCAGGGCAACAGCCTGTGCCAGAGCCACGCCTGTCTGGGAGGAGCAGTGAGTTTCTGCCCTGCTGTTCCCAGTGGGTGAGGTGAATAGCTCCTTTAGGCTATTCTGCAACACACTTCCACCCAAAGGCTGAGGCAGCAGAAGTCAGGGCATGGTCCCAAGCACTCTCTGGGCCACACGAGGTAGGGAGGGCACAGTACAGGGTAACAGCAGCATCAGGTAAAGACAAGGACCACTGGACTCTGCTGTCAAGAGGCAGGGAAAATTGCCATTAGATTTCCACATCAAGCAATATTCATTATTATGCAAAATTTTAAACTGATGCATAAAATAAGCTAATGTGTAATGTGCTACAGAGGACTGTACCACACCGTGCTGCAGAACAAACGTTCCTAAGTATCTGCAGCGGTAAGGTACTACCCTGTGTCTACAGTGGTCTCTCTCCATTCCAAAAGCCAGAGGAAACCATTTTAAGTTCATAGACATTTACCAAGATGACTGTTCCACTCATATCCCTGCAGCTCTCTCTGTGTCTAAGAAACAAATGTCATTTAAAGACAAGAAGAGTCTTCAGCACATGCCTACCGTTTCCTCCAATAACTTGTAGGTTGGGATATTTCTCCTTAATGTATTTTATCATATTGATCTGGAAGATGGAGTTCCCCTGAGACGAATCCTGCAACAGAAAGAAAATCAGTTTCAACCAGAATTTCTGCAGATTACAAATGCTGCTTTAGAAAATCTTCAGATCTTCACTCTGCTTGCTGGGGTTTCTGCTAAGCTGGGTGAGTGGGCAAAATGACTCCCCAAATTGGCCATGGAACCCCAGGAGAAGCTGCTGCCAAGACAGGAATGTACCTTCCTGGTACAAGGCAGTTTACTGTAAAGACTTCAGTAATATCCTTCATGTTTAATCCTATAGCTTCTACAGAAGGCATGTAGCAGGACATCTGGCTGCGGATAAGAACCATCTGGCCGTACCAGCAGGACACTGTCAGCCCTGTCTCAAACTACAGGTGAAATGGAGAATGTTCCTTGTGAAACGCAGGAGGGCTGGTGGGGGGATGCACCTCCCCACTATGCAGCAGAGCAGCTCAAATACCAGATGTCGAGCACTGAGCACTCAGGCCCTGCCAATCTCTGTGACCCAGTCAAATCAGGTCTGTTAAACATTTACCCCTGCTCAGCATTGCCCTCAGAGCATGGCGGACTCAGAGGATCACGATCGATGAGAAAACCATGTGCAAATACAGGCAGTGACAACTGTGCCCCAAAGTTTACAAGCCAGAAAGGGAGCCCACCAGAGCAGCTCTGGGCTTACGGATCACTCCTGCACATCAGTAAGAAAGTAACACAGTAACAACCACCAAAGGGATGAAGGGAAACTGTAAGAAGCGGAATATTCAAAACTAGTCAGGAACATCGGAGAGGCTGGTGGCAGAGAGCAAGAGGTATTTGTAGAAGATCCTGTATTAACTGACAGTGTTTCTCTTCTCAGCCTTCAGGGCTTCAGTGGACCCTACAGACTCCCTCCAGGTCACATAAGTCGCCAGGCAAGAGGAACCCCTCCAATTTGAGGATTCTAACCTAAACAAGACTGAGAGGTCAACAAACTGCCATATTCTAACTCATAAAGCCCTGTGACAAAGACAGTGAGTGCCACACTGCTGCCACATTGTCAGAGATGTTCATCCAGCCCGGGGACTCACCCCCAAGTGTCTCAGGCTGACACAATGCCCATGGGTGCCCCGTGGGTGCTCACCAGCACGACGGCATCCACACCAGCCTGCACCAGAAGGTCCAGCCGGTACTTGTCATCTTCGTGGGTCCCGATAGCGGCACCACAGAGCAGCTGCTTCTTGGAGTCCTTCGAAGCCAGAGGATAGTCCCTGTTTTTCTTGAGATCAGTGCGGGCAATGATAGCCACCAGCTCGTCATCTTCATTAACAATTGGCAGCTTGCCTGGAAACAGACAGAAAGAACATTACTGCAGATTCCTGCAGGAGACAGAGGTTAGCTCAGAGCAGTGCAGCAGACCAGGAGCAGTGGGCAGGCAGAAACTGCTATAAGATGGAGACTCAGAGATGTGTTACCAAATCTTGCTTGGCCATGGATGCCAGCAGCCCTGGCTCAAGAAACAGAGAAAGAAGTTTGCAGGATTGGAGAAGAACTCAGTATTTTTATATTAACCATAGAAAAAGTGTGTATTTTTAAATAATTAGATGCACAACACCCTATTAAAAATCAAACTACTAAACCCTTAGAGAGCTGAACTGAGTGCTGAAATGTGAAGGCCAGGAGAGAAAATCGAAGCCATGTGGCTGGACAGCCAAATACTGGGCTGCCAAGAATCCCTCCAAACACATTTGAGATGAAGGCATGTGAACTCTGTACCCTGGCAGAGGGCACTCTCTTCACTATCCTCTCTGATGTTTCACCCACGCACGGACTGCGTGTCCACATTCACCCACTTTCGCCCCAGCCCAGCGCTACCACAGCTCTCCCTTGTGCTGCAGACGGACACAGGTACCTTTTTTACTCCTTTGCAGAATTTCATTTGCTTCTTTCAACATTACACCAGCTGGGGCCACAACAAGATCCTCCCGCTTTGTCATAATCTAGTGGGTGGGAGAAGATAAAAAGTTACAAGAACTCCTTCACACTGATCCGAAAATACCAAACCCCGCTGCCCATGTGAAACGCTCTGCAGCGGCCGTGCAGGAGTGCTCCACAAAAGAGTCCACAGCAACACGCCTCCAGAAACACACAGGAAAAGCCTCCAGTGTGCTGTCCCCATGAGAGCACTGGCATCAGGCCCCAAGCCCATCAGTGCGCTGAAAACAGGAGATGGCAGAAGGCTTCAGGAAGACAAGTTAAAGTACCTAGAAACAAGGGACAACTCTCAGATGACCCTTATTTGGGATGTCACCCTAGCAGCTCTCCTTTTTAATGAAGCACACGCAAATAAGGGCTGGAGGCACCTTCAGAGTTTCATGCTGTTCTGGCAGAAATTGTGCCCTCAATCTCATTTTCAGGCAGCATCTCCAGTGCACAGGCCCTGGAAGAGCTCTGCCTAGAATAACCCACTGCTGTTGCTGGTAAGGTCAGTGGGGCAAAGGAGTTGCGTCGATCCAAATATGCTCACCCACACTCATTCTGACAAACAAGCACCAAAACACAGTGGAAAGCAAAAGGCAGTGCTGGACAGTGGCGAACAGGGGAAAATCTGACCTAATATGGTGGCTTTCACCACAACAGTGGTCTCCCACTGGGAGAGCAGCCCAGAGAGATAATGAAATCTCCATCCGTGGAGATTTAGACACAGCCCCACAAAATCTCCTCCAGCTGAATGTGCCTCAAGCAGGTGGCTTGACAAGAGACCTCAGAGTCCCTTTCCAACCACAGCATTCTATGATCATCAGGTCCCCATGAAAGGTTATTTGAGAAGGCTGGGCAAAGCTAAAAGGGAACACCCTCTAACCCTTCAGTAAGGTACATCAGTTGCATACAAAGAAAAGAGAGAACATTTTAGTTATTTATACCATAAGAACAGACATTTTGCATCAGGTAAGAGGCATCCACCCAAAATGCTGTGACAAAACCCACATCTCAGGAGAAGACTGAGGCATCACAAACACATCCTGACACGTCCGAAGTCTGTGGGATTCATGAGCTTCCCATGCTACCGGAGACCCGCATGTTTAAGTGGATGGCAATGAATGACTCAGTAAGATGATTGCTGGACTGCAAGTGGAGAGAAGACTGAGGAAACCATTCATTCCTCTGGCCTTGCCTGGTGACAGGGACAAGCAGCAGACACTGACAGCAGCAAGTTTCCTGCTCTGCAGTGCTGAACGACCCATGTAAAGGATGAGGGAAGATTCTTATCTGGCTCCTCTGAATGGGCAGCATTACTTCAAAGGGCGATGTGCACTTTTATAACTCACTCCTGGTTTAAGGCTCTTGTATCAGGTATTTGTAGCCAATTTCAAACCAAACAAGGATCAGTGCGTGACACTGGGTTTGGTCAGCAAGAGCTAAAAATATTTGTGAGTCAAGAGCAAAGCGTGGCCAAGAGGCACCGGTGGTGTAACCTGACAGTGCCGCAGATCTCCAGTTACACAGCTTGTGTAACAGGGATCACAGAGAACATTCTCATGCACTAGGGGAGCCTAACTTAACTGCAAAGCATTATGAAGGCCAAACTACCAGAGTGCAAGTTCAGGGGGTTCTTTAAAGAACAAGTAACCCAGATGTGGCATACAGGGAAAGACAGCCCAGAAAAGGAAGCTCAGCACTTGGAGGGTTTGTTGGGCAGAGCACAGCCACTACAGAGCTGGGCCAGTGCCAGTGTGTGGGACTACAGCAGCAGCCAGGAAAACCAGCAACTAATTAGTGAAGCAGGGGAGAGTTTCCACAGCACTGGAAGATAACCCCCATGACTCACATAAACTGCCTGGTCTGCACTGCAGGAGTCGCTCAGAGAGTGCAAACGAGCAAGACACTCTTCCCTGGAAATACACTCACAGCCAGATCTGCAGATCTAAGCTGGAGCTGCTTCCTCCCACTGGCAGAACACCCTCACAGCCACACACCCTTCTCCTTATCACAAGCCACATGGCTTCCTAATATAGTGCTCACACCCATCAGACACCCATCAGGTACTCACAAGCCCTTCTCACCTCACCGAGGGGCAGGTCATGCTCTGATTCTTTCAGGAAATCAATATCTCTGGACGAGATGATCCCAACCAGCTTGCCCCCCATCTTCCCACTGTCTGTGATGGGAATCCCACAAAATCCATGACGAGCTTTTGCTTCAAACACATCTCGCACTCGGTCATTGGGGCTCAGCACCACGGGGTCTGTGATGAATCCTTGCTCGTATTTCTGAAAGGAAGCAGATCCAGCAGCCAGGCTGAGAGGCCTGCCAGGCCAGACAGGAGTGAGGTACATGCCCATGGCTCCGCAACCGCTCAGCCTAGCCACATGCTCACCTACAGGATGACTCAAACCAGCAACAAGGCTCACACAAATAATGTCAAAATCCAAGAGTCTCCAGGCTAACCTCCTCCCTGAAATGATGGGGAATATTCCCACACCAGGAGGACTCAAGTCCCAGGCTGCCCGAAGACAGTGCCTGGCACACAACAAGAGGGTTGTGCCTGCAAACCCTAGCAGCACTATAGCTCTGAAACACCAAGATCAGGCACACGTCAGCAGTTTCCTTACACAGCTGATTCAGCAAGACCAGACCCACTGCCCACCTCCACGAAGGACCCTGTGCCACCACGGTTTGATGCTGCCGTTCCAGCCACTCACCTTCACCTTCCGCACTTCGTTCGCCTGGAACTCCGGGGTGCAGTTGTGGTGGATGAACCCAATTCCCCCGGTCAGCTAGGGACACAAAGGCGGCTGTGAGTCACTACAGACACTGCCCGGCACTGCACCGGCCGGATGCAGCAGCGGGGTAGGCACCGATGGAGCCCTCGGGCCCGGCCTCGCCCCTAGGGGTTGCGGGGACCCCAGGGCAGACACACGGGTGCCTCAGGCAGTGTTCCCTGCCCGCCATCCCGGTGAGGGTGGCACAGGAGACCCGCCCCCGGGGCCGCACTCACCGCCATGGCGATGGCCATACTGGCCTCGGTGACTGTGTCCATGGGCGAGGACACCAGCGGGGTCTTCAGGGTGATCCTCTTGGTGAGCGCCGAGGTCAGGTCCTGGTAGGGAGGCAGGCGGCGGCGGCGGGTGAGCGGCGGCACTGGCACACCCCCCGGCCCGGCCCCCGGCCCGCTCCCCCGCCCCGGCCACTCACCACCTGGTCCGCCGTGAAGTCGATGTACCCCGGGAGGATGAGGAAATCGCTGCGGGGTAACGAGGGGAGACGCGTCAGCGACCGCAGCGGCCCCGCGCCCCAAGCCCCGGTCCCGGTCCCACCCTCCTGCCGGCCGCACTCACTTGTAGGTGAGCCCATCTCCGCAGCTGAAGAGCTGCTGCGCCGTCAGCCCGTCGTCGGGCACGTAGCCGGTGCCGCCGCTGATCAGATAGTCCGCCATGGCCCCGCCGCGTGCCCGCCCCGCCACACCGAGCGCACGCGCGCCCCGACGGCCGCCGGGAGGGACCCGCTGTGACCGCCCCGCGACGGCGCGGACAGAGCGACTCCGGGAACGGCCGGCGCCGACAGCGCGCCCTGGCGCCGTGGAGGGCCCCAGAGCGGAGCACAGCCCCGGCTCTTGGTCTGCGTTGCGCCGGGCGGTACGGGGCACACACCGGGACCGGGTGTCGCTCTCAGCCGCCGACAGTGCCTCCTGAGCAGCTTCTCAGCACCAAGCCCGTACGTGTTCAGCCCGGTGCCATCGGGTCATCGCAGCTGTTCTGTGCTCAGGCCGAGCAGCCGGGTCCGTGTACCGGTAGGAGGCAACAGGAGACAGCTCAACTCCAGTACAGCCCAGTAAAGCCCTGCGTGCCGGGCCCTGGCTTGGCTGGCACCAGCTTGTGGCACCAGTACAGTGTGACAGCTGCTAGAAGACCACCTAAAAAAGCCCAGCTACGGCTGACATGGTGACATGCACAGAGGGACTGTGGGTTGGGAGCCGAGTCCACCACCAGGTACTCGTGCCGTTTCAGAAGACAAGAATGGGCTTGTTGGGTCGGTGGTGGATGCAGAGCTGGGACAAACCAGCAGAAGCCAAAGCAACTTTGTAAGTCAAAGGGAGCTGCACAAAGGATGAAAGTCAAGAGGCAGGATCGAGGCAAGTCTTGCACCTCGAGGGGAGTGAAAGGTACAAAGGGGAGAGGCAGCAGTCTCACCAGAGAGGATCCATAGTGATCCCAGCTAGGCATTAGCCCCCTCTTCCCAAAGCCACCAGGCCAGGCTGTACAAACAAGCAGTGTGAAGAGGATAGCTGCACACTGGGGATTGTGGTGTATCTGTGCCACAGATAGGGGCTGGAGGGAGGATTTTGGAGAAGAGCAGTAGCAGGAGGAGGGAGGACTGTGCCTGGAGGAGCGGAACAGCCACAAAACTCAGAGGTTGGCCTTGCAGGACGTAGCAGTTGGCTTTTTCCAGGATGAGATGTTCCCATCCCTGCAGCTCCATGTGGGCATCCGGAAAAGTTCCTGTACTGCAGGTTACAGAACTTCCTTCTCTTGGCTTGCTTGTGACATTCCAGATCCAGCCTCAGAGCACAAGGGACATGAGACAACCACAGCCCTTCTCACCTCCTCCCCATAACACACTGTCCAAGGCAACCCCCTGTCTGACACTAACTAGTTCAGGGACTAAAGAACAGCACTCCTGTGCCTACAACTCCCTGCTGCAGTAGGTTAACTTCCTGTCCAAAGATCAGAAAGCAGCTTCAAGAAATGTGTTACTCACATTACCCAGCTGTAAGACACAGGAAATGTGAACCGAGATCAGAAAGCGCCGCCTGCCACGGACATGCACTCTCGAGTCAGCATTACCTGTCACAGGATCAGCAGAACAGGAGGCATCACGCCAGACCAAGATCAGTGTAACAGGTCTCTCTACCCTTATTTTAAAAAGAACAGGCTAACAAAAGCTTGCTGAGCCTACCTGGGAAGCACATACACATCTGAGCTGTTGCACTACGGCACGGGCACAGCAGTAAAGAGGCATGTTGGCTTCTATTCCAACAGAAACATCAGACGAAGTTTAATGGTTCTCAAACACACTACAACAAAGGCTGCAGGGAAAAACATTTTATTTCCAAGCAGATTACAAAGAGCAGAGAATATAAGAGTAAAATTAAATTAAAAAAATAGTTGAGTGCATCTCTTTAAAATGATTTGTAGTGTGAGTTACTCACGGGGCAAAGCTACTGGAGAGTTCTGAAGGTCACTTTGCAGGATGCCAATCACATGTGCTGTTTAGACCTGGGTCAACACAGGAGGGACAGACAAGATGTATTTTGCATATAGGCTGCACACATTATCAAGCGAGGCTCTGGGCTGCAACTGAACCCTGACTTTTTGAGACATCCCCTCCACCTCATTCTCTCCTGCAGTTCCCTTGAGTTCTAAACATGGTTTATTGCTGCTGTAAGTGGGTTTAATCTGCCTTCCCGTTCTGATGAGCTCCAGCAAGAAGGGAGAAGCAGGCAAACGTGGCTGCCATGCACAAGGTTACACGGAACGTGACTGCAGTGCCAAGAGCAGAGCTTCAGCCACGCAGCAAAGGGATCCGACAAGTAGGGACACAGCAATCGCTTCAGAGATTTGGGGGCAGCATGTCAGCAAGACTTCTGGAAGAATTGAGATGTTCCTTAAGGTAGGAAGAGGTTCAAGCAGAGAAGGGCTCTTTCCTAAGCATTGGCACCAGCAAAACAGAAGAGGCTGAATCATCAGGATAAGGTGCATTCCCTGTAATATTTGAGAGGAGCAGCTCTAGCAAATAAGATGGGGAGAAAAGCCCCATATAGGGTGGAAGACAGTTGATATCCCACTTTAACAGTGATTTAGGAGTCCAAGCACTAACTCCAAGTCAGTCACTATTAAACTCTCATAAGAATGTGGTTTGGCTGGACAGCTGCACAGCTATTCAGTGTCCAGCAGCACTCAGTCCAGCAAGAGGATGAGTAACTACAGTAGCAGCAGTCCTCCACCCCCTGTACACTCAGGTGGCTCTTTTCTACTATTTCTGGATCTGCTCTTACCATAGCATAGGAGATTTTGAGGCCTCATCCCTTCTTTGTATGCCAAGGCAGACAGTAGCCCTGATGCAGCTGAGAACAAGCCTGTCAGCAACAGTGCAGAAGAGGATTCTTATCCAGAGATCAGATTAAGTCTTTTTGTATTGTCCAAGGTAGAAAGCTCAGGAACTACTTCAGACCTTGTGACCCCTCTGAAGTCCAGACCTCCAGGGGTGAGGCAGCCAACAGATGAGAGCCCTATGAAGTTACTTAGACCATTCCCTTTACACACTGCTCTAGACAGGAGTGAAGAACCACTCTCTAGTCTGCTCTCCATTGCTTCAGCTGTTACCACTAAATAGGAAATGCATGACCTCTTGAAAGCAAATGAAAATCTAATGGTGCTCTGGACATATGTGTAAGAGGCTACAAGTTTCCTAAAGAAAGCAACACTGTTAAATGTCAAGAGCTTGGATAATACATGAGTCTCACGTCAGAATGTGAAGTGCTTTACAACAGTCAGTCTCTGCTTTCTATGGTTCCTTTCATACCACAGTGACAAGATGAGCACAGTTCAAAATCAACAACACACAGTCTCTAGCTTGACTTCTCAGGTCTGTTTATTTAGAGATCAATGCATTTTCAGCCTGTCTCAGTACAAGGCATAGGGCATGGAGGCTTCCTGTCAATATATACACGCATACAAGAGCAGTACAAGCAGTTTGGCACTCTCAGAGCCAAGGGGGAATGCCCTTTAAGCAGCAGTCAAGCTGGCTATAGGAAGGTGTTAAAAAGCTATTTTACATGTTTGACTGGGAACATTTCCCAGAACATGGACAGCAACCCTAAGCCTCTTCTGTGCTACTCTGTGCACGTCTTCCTACAAGCCCCTACAAGGGAGCAGATCATGTTCTTCACTATCAAAGAACATAGCATTTATATTCTAGAAATACTGTACCTTTTAAACTAGCTCCAGAGAGACAGACTAGAAGCCAGATCCAGGAAAATAATCCTTAAGTCACAGTATATCGATTGTCTCTCAAAATAGGGAATGAAGTTAACACAGTGGACATTCTGATGAGACAGTACAGAACAGTGCAGCAGTCCACTTCTGCATCAGCAGATCCTCTCCTATGTACATGCAGACAATGAGAAAGGAATGGAAACAGTCCAGTCCATCAGGACAAAACCAATCATCAGGAGATCTCCACAGCTCACCATGTGCCAAGTTTCCCTGTTCTTAACCAGTATCCTCCAAGATCAAGGAGAACTCTTCCCCCTACACACACTTGAGATCATCTTGCAGTTAAGGGTAGTAAGGAAAGTGCACAATCTAGAATTTTAAGGTAACATGGAATTTTGTTTCCCCAGAAAGCTCAGCTGAAGTTCCTGTTTGTCCCCAACCAGCAACTGCCCTGAAGTTCTGTCAAGTTATTGCAGCTTCTGTCAATTTTTAGTATAAGAGGTGGCTCTCAAGGCTGCCCAGTAAAGTAACTGGTACAGTGTGTATCTGGCAGATTGTTTAATATCCACTGTATTTCTGATGGAGACAGCCAAGGCAGCAGGGTTTCCAGCTCTGCTCTGATGATGCCTAAAAGAGAGGGAAAGCCAGTCTGTGCGTGCCTGTTGGGCACCCTGTGCACCAGGCACATGCACCTGCTTGAAACAGTGGGAGCCTGCCCCAACCCTGTCCTCAAAGACTTTATATAGGGCCAAAGTCAGTCACTACGATATGGTCAAGGAATTAGAGGCTTCTGACACCTGAAGCAGTACTGGTGATCCCAACAGCCACCCTACCAGGGGGCAACTGCTGGCTCCCAGACAAACTGAGGTGACAGTACCTGCTGCCAGCACTACACCGACCCTGGCCACTATCTTCCCAGCTTACCCACTGGGATCTGGGAACTGATTTCAGGCTGTTTTCCTTTGGCCTAGTTCTGACGGCAGACACTGAGCTAAGAGTCAAAAACAAAACAACAGTGCAATGCTACTTTACCTCTCTGCACTTACTTATTTGAGCACAGAGTCCTATAGAGAGAACAAACTGCTCATACTGACAGCTAACTCGAGGACACCTGCTTCCTCAGGAACACTAATGTCAGTTTGAAGCATCAGGGGGCTTGGGAAGTCTCCCTAAGCTGCACACCTCAACACTGCTCACAAGCACAAAGACAGGGAACATTATGGCTACTCTCATCAATTTACACTCTGTACAACCAAGAGAGAGGGCAGACCTTCCTTCTCAATACAGACAAGTGCTGGACAACAGAGGCTTCAGGAAAGCTGCTTGCCTGTACACAAGTTTAAGTTCTTTCACTGTAATATATATTTAAATATTTATCTGTGTATTTTGGAACAGGGAAGGGACATGAGATGGAGAAGCAGGGAAGACAAGTTCAAGAAGCAGAATAATTTCTCTGCATCCAAGAGGCTGGTGGCACAAATAACAAGCCTGGCAAGTGATCTCCCATTTCAAGCACAGTTGGCTACCTGCTGGCTTCAAAAGAGCAAACTATTTGTTAATGATATAAAATACAGCAACCATTTAAGATGCAGCAAGGCAAGGCTACAGGGCTGGGGATTGTGATCATGAACAATGCCAAAAGCTACACAGCTGTGTTATAAACTGTGAAAAGGCTGTTAAACTGTAGGAGTAAGCCATATGCTGCTCCTGGAAGGCCTTTTCCCTCCACTACCCCTTCATCATGCCGTTGGTGTGATGCATTTGGAAAGGCAGAGAGAGGGGGATTTGCCTGGGGTAAAGCCACAGAACATTAGGACAGTCTGATCTGGTCTCACAGGTCCCATGTTCCTAGCCTGGCACTGAGCTTCCATCAACAAGCAGACACTCAGGTCCTTCAACAAAAGTTTATGCCCTTCTACCTTCATAAGCTGTAGGGGTGAAAGAAATCCAGCAGAGTTGAGCTGGAAAGCATGAACAGGGATGAAAACAACCAGTTTGCATACTGATCTTTGTATAACGACCCCCCACCCTCACAGCTCACTCTTCCCCAAATAAAGACACATTGTTCAATGGCATGTTGAAAAGACGTGCTCGTCATTCTTAATAAACAACTAGAGTAAGAATACATAAGAGAAACAGGGTGGTATCTTTATATGATACACAAGTGTATATTACAAGAATTCCATCAGGCACAGAAGCCTCAAGGTTTAAGGCCTCAATGTTAGGCCAAAAAAGAAGAGTGTGGTAAAGTTTGTACTTTTAACATCTAAAAATGTCACTTAAAGGTCTGAATAGAAATTGTTGGTTTGTTTTTTTGTATAAATCATAATTGCAGTTCACTCTCTCCTCTTTCTTCCAAGATAACAGCAAATTAACGTCCAAGCACAAGAAAAGAAGATGCCTGCCTCCTCTCCACTGGCTGAGCAGGTCCATCCATCATTCTGTGCCCTCTAGGCTGCACGTGCTCCAAGGAGACAGAGGCCCCAGTCAACCAGGCCAATCCTGTAGTTCATGTTTTCTACATCATAAAAAAAACCCAGAGTCAACCAGCAGCTTTCCACAGCTCCCAGCTCGCAGGGGATACGCAGCCTCCAATAGTTCCAACAGTTTGGTGTGTTGGGTAGGATACACAATGGGTAGGTTTTCCTTTAGATTCTTTTAAAGAGAAGAAGCCTAAAAGGGCTTCATAACTACACCAATAAAAAACCAAAAACTTAGGCATCTCCTTTAGTGTAAAAGTCTGTACAATTTCTCTTTGCTTGTCCCTCCCCCATCACCCTGCCCCACCCCATCTGAGCCATGAAGGATGCCTTAGTGCATGGTGCTGGCATTAGCCACAGCAAGAGCTTCCTGAATCTCTCGTATCACCAGGATCCGGGTGAGCATCTGCTCCATCTGCTCTCTGCTGATCGGTTGGATGGAATACCAGATAGGGCTGTTGGGGGCCACCACTGGCTCCGGTGTCAAGTAAAATGTGTCATTCCGGCCTTTCACACTCTGGGGGCTGTGTGAGGAAGATCAGAAATAACAAGACTAACAAAATGTCCTGGAACAAAAAGAGACCACCACTGTCCTCACCCCAGGCTTCACAAATCCTGACAGTGAACATCTGGCTGATGAGACACGAAGGTACAGAGATACATCTAGGGGCAACATTCATCCCAAAGTTTTAGGGCATGCCAAGGTTAAAAAGCCAAGGTGAGGACTACAAGAAAGTAGTTTTTATTCCACACTGGTAAGCATACCACACACGTCTTAAGGGGTCTTTCAGAGTGAAAGAAAGATGGGGTATTGTCACATTCAGGCTACCTGCAGACACATCTGTGCAGAGGAACCATTATATTAAATATCAGAATCATCATAATGTAGAGATGAGTCCTTTGAGGCACCCTCCAATCTCCATAGCAAGTCCTTATTTTTATTCAGAAGCTGGTTTGAATAGGACCCTAATCCTATCTTCAGTAGTGGATGCTTCCAGATGACTTGCAATTCACAAGCAGAAAAACAAGTTCATGCCAACACAACAAATGTCTAAGATTAAGAGCAGCCAGTTCACCAATCAGGATTTGTCTCTTAAATACCCCAAAAATTCAATTTACATGTCATTAGAGTTAATTCCACTCTCACATCAACACCCCTCTCCATTTACTTAAATTTATGCAAATATAGAAACTGTGCCAGCAATATCACACAGCACTGAAAACTAGGCCAGGCACAGGGTGCAGCTCCCCAGTCACGGAAGACAAGCATTATATGCACAGACGAGAGCTCTCACCATTTGAAGAGGTAGAAGTCATACAGCTTTATCGGACATCTCAGGGGGTTCTCTGGATTCTCGGTCTGCTCTGCATACATGTCATCTGTAACTATAAACCAGCCCCCCAGAAGTCTGTCAGACACTCTGTGTAAGCACAGCCCACCAAGCAGTAGAGCCTCAACACTGCAGCACCTTGTTACCGTGCAAGAGCTGGCAAAAGACATATGGCTGTTCCAGGGCAGAGGCACCTGGCTATAAATGCTTAAAGAATTATGCAGAGCTTGCTTTGTCCCAAGGCTCTTGAAGATCACATCCCATCCAAATCTTTCTTTCCATTTCTCCTCTAGCAGTGCACAAAATAAGGGAAATCTCACTACTGAGACTACAATGCCTCAGTTGCATCCTGTGCTTTTAAGAGGACAGATTGTACTTACATAGGAATTCTGTATGGGTTCACATGAATCAAGGTAAGAGAAGCCCTCCCAAAGAATTTTCTCCATCTCTTCATAAGCACTTACACCCAATAGCCTCTTTGCCCATAAAAAAAAAAAAGAAACAAAAAAATTATCCTTAGTTTTTGATGAGTCCCACACACCTCAGGAAAGGTATGTCCCCAGGCTTATGATTAGAAGGTACTATGCTCTCTTGGACAGAATGCATGGAAAACACATACTGCCAGGCTGCAAGTAACTGGCAGAGCCTTGGATTCCCTACCTGCAAACATCTCCAGGTTCATACACTTCTTCAAGCCCAAGCAAGTAAAATATTCCCAAAGAAACCTCCTAGACACTACCTTTCTGTCCTGTCTGGTGCATGCCTGGAGCCTTCATATAGCGGATACTCGTGCTTTTATCCTTGGGATTAGAAGGGTTCTTCTTAGTCTGCCTCAGCACCTTGGAGAAGGCCAGCTTCATGTGCTGGTCTACTGTTTTCAACAGGAAGTATCTGAGCAGCAAGAACAGAACACAGGACATTCAGAGGCAAGCAAGAGACACAGTCAAAACAGCAAGGTAGTTATCTTTAGTCATCATGAGCAGGCTGAAGCTCAAAACAACCACTGGGCTAAGGACTGTTCCAGCAGCAAAGCATACAAAAGCCACAGGTTCAGTCTGCCCTCTGCTAGCTCACTTCCTTGTTATACTTCATCTTCTTTGTCCAATGAGGCTACAAGTGGGCTCTGTGTGCAACCATTTGAAACTCATGATTTTTCCCTATCCAGTGGAGCAGTTTCACACCAAGCCTGTTAAGGTATCTGAAGTTCTTTTATTCACCAAGATTCCCAAAGACCTGAGTACTTACTTTGTATTAAAAAACATCAGTGTAGTGAGCAAGGTGGAAGGGGAGTGAGCTCCAAGCTGCTTACATTCCCACAGCATCTCTTCTGTTACATGACTGGAGAGGATGTAACCTGCAATAATCAGAAGTCAGCATCATGCCAGGGGACAGACACAGCATGAACACAGGCAGCATTTTACAGTCTGTAAGTACTGGAGAGCATACAAATCTCAACAGAAGGAGGAAGAGGAGATTCTCACTAATGTTAAGATTCAGTGCTCTGCAAGTAACTTTTTAAATAGCAGGTACAGTTAGCAAACACTTGTATATATCCATCAACCTCTAGCTATGGAGTATGCTTCTGCAACACGCCTATATATCCCAGACCACAGAGAAAAGAATATGCACTTAAACAGCTTTTAATTAATGGCCTGACTCCAGTGCAGATTCTCTTAATCCAATAGTAAGTGAGAGCAGGCAGGCCAGTGTAACAAAGCAGTTTTCAGCCCTGTGCACAGCTTTAGTCAGCACACAGCGCCAAGTGATGTATTTGGACATGAGTAATCCTTGGATTCTCAGGGTTTTTTTCCCCTTTGTGTAGAAGAAAAATACGACACTCTAAATACACAGATAAATAGAAAAACAGCAGTATGAACTTGAGGGCTTGCAGAATGTCAAAACACTGATTAAACAGCCAGACTGAAAACAAAAGGATTCCAAAACTCATGGTGCTACTTAGCCACAGAGCCCGTAACATCAGCTACTATTCTGAACACAAGCAGTAACTTCTTCACTGGTGTCCAAACATATCAAAGGGAATGAAACAATGAGAAACCAGGTTTCCATGCTCTGAAAATGCAATTCTTAATCTAGTTCCCATAGAGTTCTCTGTCAAAAATCTGTCTCTTCTGGAACTGCTCCCCCCATCCCTGTTGCCATGATCTCCTGACTGCAGCACTGGAGGCTCTAATCACTCATTGCTTTTTCCTTTGACACTCAGTTGGTCCTGCAGACAGTATCTATCCGGCCATGCGGCACTATGACAGTGCTGTTATTATCTCCCAAAGAAACAATACATATTAGAGGCAAGATGTATTACCACTTCAGATGAGGAAACTTGATTCAAATCAAGGATCAGCTGGCTGCCAAATAAGCCAATCTCATGACACTACAAAGTCCCCACAATGTGTCTTCTGATAGGTGACAAGTGACAGACAAATAATGCTCAGTGACAGTCAGGGTTAGAGCCTGACAACTGCAGTAACCCCAGCATTCACTGCAAACACAATGTTTTTCGCCTTGACCAGCATGAGCTGGCCTAGGGA
Source organism: Platysteira castanea (assembly GCA_013397175.1). NCBI lineage: Eukaryota > Metazoa > Chordata > Aves > Passeriformes > Platysteira > Platysteira castanea. The sequence goes on along the minus strand of VYXC01004927.1, from coordinate 26,049 downwards.
TGTTACATACTTTCAAAAGGGTTTCTATTCAGACTACACTCATGCTGCAGGTTCAGTTTAAACATTCCAAGCTCTGGAAAGTTTTAAAGTTCTCAAACAGAAGCCCTTACCAAGAGGTGACACACGGGGCTGTATGTCCTTAAGAACTTCATGCAGCCATTCAGTGAACCGAATATAGTAGAGATCTGAGAAGATGTCATCGACTCGGCCATTTTCAAAGAGATACTGTAAGAGATTCACAACACAGGCCAGTACAGTGGGACCGAGTGTGTTCCTCAGATCAGACCCTATTCTAAGGGCCCACACACTCAGCCAGTCGAGCATTTTACAGTATAGCACTGAAGACTAGAACAGTTTACTTGAAGAGTGAGCACTCTTGCACCAAGGTCAGTGCAGGTTAGGCAATCTCAGTTACTATCATGGGTATGCCAAAATAGAAAAAGGAAAAACCGTATTATAAAGTAAAGCTGAGTGGATTTCACATTTTATCTCAGGTGTGCTCACTTCAAGTTATTTCACATGACTACTGGACACTACTTTTTCAGGTTAACAACAAGGATGCTCAATTTCCCTGTCCAAGTTCAGCTCTGTTCCTGCAGCTCTTCCAGAAAGCTCATACATTCCCACAGCATATAAGTTCTTCCCTGTTGAAGTTTCAACTAGATTTAAGTCTTGACACTGACAACTTCTTCAAACATCATCCAACCCTTCTCCTCCCATCAAAAAAGCTAAATGGATTTATTATTTTCACTATGATACTGAACTCAGTTATTCACAAACTTAACTTGTAGACAAAAGCATTGCTTGCACTAAGGACAAGCCATCTGATGTTTTCAGGGTTATTTAAGTAAAGAGACTTTTTTCATATAAAATTGTTGGGAAGCTTAATAGAAGCCACAGTCACTATTTTTATAACCAGGAGTCCCCCTACACATGCTAGCAACATGGCCAGTTCTGCAGCACATAAAGCTGTCCCATCCTACCTTCTGAATACACAGGAAGATATAGTAGAGCACATCTGGATCATAGGGTTCACCATCACCATTTCGAGCTTCTCGTGTCATTAAGCAAAGACCGTAATTCAGCTCAGCCACAGCTGAAGAGATGAGATCTTCCTGGAACCTCAGCAGCTGACGCCCTGGAAAAACAAAATAAAGCTATATTATTTAAGCCATAAAGCCATATTATTTCTTAACACTTCAGGAAAGTTTCCCACATCTCCAGCTTTGCCGTTCTATCTGGCAGGTCCAGCACTACCTCATTCTCCCACTATAATAAAGTGAGTTGAAATAAATCCAAATCTTAGGCTATCAGAAATACTAAAAGATATAACAGGCAAGAGTTTGATAGAAGATCCTCTGCCCTGCCAAATGCATGACTTTTGCCTTCTTTTACCATATCCCCAGTGAAATGCCCTGCAGCAACAGGAAAACAACTCCATGACTGTTCTACCAGCTTGGCCAGACAGTTTGTCCGTGCACCACGGTCATGCAGTGTCCTTTTCTATTGCTATCAGCCCAGTTGCTCAAGGGGGCTCAGCACAGAGCTAATACATGTCCTGTGGCAGTGGGAATACACAGTAATTAGTACTGCAGTGTAAATTAGATTTTAAATTTAGGAACAATCACTGATAAAACAAAAGTGTTTCCCAGAGCAGTTAACACCTAACATTTTAGTCATTCCTAATCCTACTTGAAAGGAAATAAAGGCCATGTTGTCAAGGCACTTACTTCCAATAGGTGCTAGTCTATTTTGGGCTTCTTTTTCCAGCTCTGCATTCTTGGTCTGCGCCCAGCTTTTCCACACTTCAAGACCTTCTTCTGGCTTCAGAGAGTTTGGAAGTAGAAGTTCAGGTGAAGTTTGTGGCTGTGGCTGTGGTTCAACTTCAGCAACCTGAACAGTTTGAGCCTATGAAAGAAAACAATTCATTTTGTATACACACTTCGATATGCAACAGCTGGACGAAAAGCAAGAATCCCACAATACCTGTAGCCTCAGGATACTAACCTTCTGCAACACTCATAACAAGAAATTAATCCAAGGAATGCAACTTTTGCTGTCCAAACTGAATTGCTACTCACAAAAGAATATTCTATACTCCAAAAACTCTTTTGGTTTGAATGGACAGATCTATCTTCAGCTCACTTGTCACTGAATCACCACTGAAGTCCATCGCACTATGAGATCAGCCCACAGAGACCACCAGCCCCCGAACAGGAAGGTGCCACCAGCTTTACTAACCACTGCTGCTCCACACCTAGACTGACCTGAGGAAGGTCCTGGGTACAGTCATATGCCATACACCACTGGCATCCCTCCCTATCCAGGCTCTCTTCTTTAAGCAGTATGTAACAGGCACACAGAATAAATACATTCTGCTCTTATCGTCAAAGATGGATAAAGATTAATTCATTTGTAAGAAGTACAAAGCAGTAAGACTAGAACACAGCATCAAAACATCAATTCAATTTCAATGCAATGTTCTCAAAATACTAAATACTGCTAATGGAGACTAGCTACTATTGTGTGAAGAGTGACTGCATGACTTATTACAGACCTGAGGCACCTCCAGACCCTTTGGAAATTTACTTTGCAGTGGGACCTTATGTCACCAAGAATTTCGATCTCAAACTGAAACTTATCGATGCTATTGGTTGCCTGACAAATCTACAACCTGCAGCTAGCCCTCCAGCTGCACTCATTCCGCATTCTTCACTACAGCGTCTCAATTCCATGCCACAGAGTCTCATAGCTACCTCAATTAACAGCTTTACAGACCTTAGTCAAACTCGCACTGGCACCCTGAATGTTACAGAAACGGCAATTCTTATATCAAAACAGTTTTCCTTTTTCCTTCCTAAGAGCTGCTCCAAAAAGCAGCTTTTCCTTTGATACTGCTAAGTGTCAATATTAGTGAAAGTTGCTCTGACAGTACTAGAGACCACAGCATATGAAAACGGCATAGACATTTAACACCTGTACCTTACTTAGTATGAAAATCCAACAGCTTAAGAGGCAAAGGCTGCAGAAGTCTCAGACTGGAGCCTTCCAGCTGCCTCTGGTTGGTTTTTTATTTTCTGCATCAGCTCTTCTTAGCTTTTTGCTTAACAGCCCCTGCAGCTGCAGCATGTAGCACAGCTTCAGAGAGACTGACTGAAAAGGCCCAACTTTAACCAAGGCAGATGGCGAACTAAGTTGTGAAGCAAAGCCTCTCTCTGCCTTAAAGAGTCCAAGAATGAACTGACACCTTATCTTTGTAGGAGCCAGGATTGAGCCTCTGCTCTCCGCCAGAGTGCTGCCACATTACTCTCCAGAGAGCTGAAAGCTTTCCAGAGCCAACTCCCTCCATAAGCCAAATCCAAGGGACAGTCTTCTGCCTTGACCTCACAGACACCTTGTCCAGTGTGAAGGCTGGACATAGGCTGACGTAAATCTGCTGAACTGGCAGATGCTTCTTAACAAACTTACATTTTTCACAAATAGAGGAAAACAGCTGCATTTCTCCCAGATCCTCTAGAAGCACAATGCCAGAGGACAGCGCAGGGTAGGCAGGCAAATTCCTTCTCAGTTTCACAGTTTTGAGAGGGTCAACTCCCAGAAGTGTGATGTTCATCTCTAGTAGCTTCATTGCCCCCCTAGAGAGAGAGTACATCCCTCCTGGAATTGCCTGTGTATTTAGGGGCTTATGCCCCTAAATATCTTATGTACCCTAAAGTACACTTGATCCAGGAAGTTTGTTCACAACTAGTCAGATTTCGATACTTTACCCGGACACTGGATCTGCTGTGGACTCCATGTGCAACATAACACAAAGTAACTAATAATGACTAGTACATACTAGCACCCCTTATTTTGCTGCAATTATCCCTTCCTGTCCACTGCAACCCCTGAAACAGCTCAGGAAAATACTGCAGACCTCAGAACACCCGCTATGAAGAATCTGGCAATTAGTATGTATCTATTAATTTTTAACACTAAGATCAAGACTCTACGTTCTTTTGGAAAGTTTTGAATCCTACAACTATGTACCGACATTGCCACATGATAGTCTTATACCCATCAGGAGTCAAGTGCCCTATGTCACATTCAGGCTTCTGGGACAGATGCATCTCTGCTTCCCAGACACCAGCTGTCTGTTGGCATGCTCCCTCTCCACAACATTTGTAAGTTGTTAATCACAAATTGAGACCAAGAGGCAGTTTTAACTTACTGAGCAAGTGACTTGTAGCTGCTGCTGCTGCCCCTGCTCTTGGGGTGTGGGCTGCTGCTGTTGCTGCTGCGGGTCCCATATGTGCACTGTCTGTGCTGTATTCTGGTATGTCCCTGCCACAGCCTGCACTGCCACTGGAATGTGGATGTTGCCATTCATAAACTGTGCCGGAAAGATTGAATTAGCAAGAGTCTGCACCACTTCCTCATGAGAGTTCTTCACTACTGAAGTACTTCCCACCATCTTATCCTTGTCATCTTCCAGCTTCACTGTAGTCAGTGTTGTGGGTGAGCCACTGACATGGACGGCATTGTAGGCCTCCTGAGGGATGGCAATGTGGGTTATGTTTTGCTGCTGAAGGTCACCACGTGGTTGAGCAGAGTAAACAGGGATGGTCCACGTCTCTCCAGTGGGGCTAGTAATGGTCCCAGTGGCACTGTACAGGTGGGCACTGTCCACTGTTAACAAGTCTGGCCTTAAAGAGACATAACTTTGTTGCTGGCCCTGAGGAATGGCCAGCACTGTGGCAACTGGCTGCCCTGAAATAGCATACGATACAGTAATAGGCATATCCACTTTACGTTTCTTCACTGGCTGAAGGACACTCGCAGAGCTGATTCGCCTCTCTCCCTCTCGTGGGGAGCCTTGTTGAGAAGGTGGGGGTGACAGTGCCCCAACTGTCTGGATCTGGATCTGCTGGCCACCAGTAATGGCCTGTCCTGCCACAAGCTGGGCCTGGATTTGTTGGTGTTGTATGTGTTCCTCCTGTAGCTCAGCAGCCTGGATCTGTTGGGCAGTCTGCACGTGCTGCACTTGGATCTGAGCTGCCTGCAGCTGCGATGGGCTGGGGCTCTGAAGAGACTGACTCTGTATTGTCTGGGATGTCTGCTGCTGAGCCTGGCCTTGGATCTGCACTTGGACCTGTATTGGCTGCTCCGAAGCCTGATGGACAGAGAGCTGTGGAGAAAGCTGCTGGGCAGAGACCTGCTGCGGTGACTGCTGGACCTGGACCTGAACCTGCAATGACATCAAGACAGCAATTAAGAGATCAGCAAACATCAGTGATTCAACAGAGATGGTCTGTCACTCAAGATCTATGCTCCAGGTCTTTTATGCTCACTTTATGATTCCATATATTAATCCATTAGTAAAGATTTCAGGAAAATGAAACCAAGTTATTCTAGAAGTGCCTGGTTGATAACAGTGATACAGTAGATGTGTTTGCTCAACATTGCACATGACTCTCAGCACAGAGAGAACAGAACGTGACCTACAGCTCCACCCTCAAAGCTCTATGGGCTCAAGCCAACAGATTGCATCCTTGGCATCCGTAAGAGTCTTCAAAGCTATTTGCATTGCTAAAATGTTACTTTAGCATAGGTCTTGCAATACCAAGACTTTAAGGTCATACACATTATAATCACAGGAGCTTGCCTCATTCTTACATTACTCTGAATATGGTTTTACTGCTGCCCACCCCAGTCCCAAGATGGCCACAGGATCACTTGCTGGTGACAGGCAATAAGAAATATGAGTAAGTCGAAACCAGCACTTGGCTCTTTCCTCATAAAGCACAGGAATATTACTTTGAAACCTATCATTAAAAGTAACACTACTCAAGCAGGTGTCAACACAGAATGTGGCAAGTTCAATCTCAATCTTTGTCATGCATTAATGGCCTACGTTGCAGCACGTTTTTTAAATTCTAGAAGAATTTCTTTGGCAACGATAATTAAAACCACCCTTTTTTTTCATTATTTACTTATTCCATTTAATACCATTTATTGTCCAAACTACTCAGTAGCATTTTCTAGCTCATGCACTTAGACAATGCTGAAGAACACAGACAAAATATGTTGATTTAATTTCAAACCAGTTCCTTTTATTTTGGGGCGGGGGGGGAGGGAGAATCACACCCTCTCATATTAATGCTCATTTGTCCAAGGTCTGCCACAATACCTAGCAGCAGTCCAGCAGCACACTGAAAGCCAGGAATCAGAGGTAGTCCCCAGCACAAATTTCAGGTCTCAATAGTTTCACATCCCTTGTCCAGATACTTCTCCACTTTTCCTCACATTTACACAGACAACTTGTTACATTTGCCTTGTCCTAGAAGTGATATCCCAGGTTCTCATGACCATCTGTTTCTCCAGGCTTCATTAACACTATTTTAAGGGAGGGAATGAATTCCTCGACACCTCTTTCTGGAGCCAACACGGACTCACTTAGTTGCAAAACTACATGTCTTCCTACTCACTGTTCTCTCACCTTTTTCTAGCTCACTTCCTGGAGCCAGTCAGACTAATGCAGCATTTGCACAGAGACAGCACACTAGCCAATCTGACAATATCAAAAAGAACTACAATGCAGGCCTGCTGTGCACAAAATCTCACTTCCCAACACCGCTGCAAAGAAGTCTTGAAAAATATTAAGGACCCATTTACAGCCAGTTAAGAGTTGCTACGGAAAAAACTGGGGTAGCAAAATGCCCCACTGGCAGGCCCGATTTATAAGTCACCTCCTGTTAAGAATTAATTTATTTCCAGGAAGAATAGGGCATAGTTCCTTCTGGGAACTCTGTGCAGTATACTGTAATCCAGATGATGTGGTGACTCTATAATAATTTCCTGCAAGGTAATAAGAAGCATGTGACCTTATGTCAGCATGGCAGTTTCAAAAACTGCATCAATGAGTGACTTGGTCAGGCAGTCAATTGAAAAAGATGAACTCACCTGTGGGATGTTTCCTCAGTTCTATTTGATATTGTTCTACCCCGGAGCATGAGTACTGCCTTGGGCAAACAGGCCCAAACATGGATCCCAGGTAAGGGTTCAGTTTAAGAAAGCCAGTTGCAATAACACCCCTAAGGCAAGAATTCTCCAAAATACTTCACTTTAAAAATGAGTAATAGAGTCCTTATTATTAATTTAAATCCTTGTTCAAAAGATTACCCGCAAGGCGAAGGCCAAAGACTGAACAAATTACAAATTTTATTGCACTGATATTTTCAGTTTCACACAAGAAACATTTGCTTTATCTGCTAGGATTCAAAATGACGGAAAGAGGTAAATGTGTCCTGTACTTCTGTAGTGTTTTCAGAACTTGCACAGTTGACTAAGAGCACCTTAAAAGTACCCCCACCTTCTTCCCACACAAAATTTTACATTACAGTTCCCGTCAGTGTTGTAACATATATAAAGGAAAGACCTTTTTTCGGCTAGCAGTAAGAATTCAAAGCCTCCTCCTGTGCTGAAACAATTTTATCACATAAGCACAATTAGAAAGGTAATGGAACTACTTTAAGAAAGAGGCATTGTCAGCAAGAGGCATGGTCTAAGAACAAATATAACAAGACAGTATTTGCTCCCTTCTACTCTTGTAAACAGACTTTCAGTTTGAAGGGACCTACACTGATCATCTAGCCCAACTGCCTGACCACTTTAGGACTGACCATAAGCTACACCATGTCATTAATAGCACTGCCTAAATGTCTCTTAAATAACAACAGCCTTGGGGCACCAACCACTTCTCGGAAGCCTGTTCCATCGTTTGACCACTCTTTTGGTAAAGAAGTGCTTCCTAATATCCACTCTGAACATCTCCTGGCACAGCTTTGAACCATTAACCATTTCAGAGCCTGAGCCTACAGTGTTTGAAAGTCAGGGGCAACTTCCACCACTTTCAGCAGATGAGCAGTCATGCCCTGAGGCTCATCACAACTCCCCCAGGACTAAATCCTAACTCCTATAACCAGGATGTCTTGCTACTGCTTTAGAGTCCATCCTGTTATGTTAACACCCCAAGAATGAGTCCAGACCCAAACAATAGGAAGACAAACTCCAGAATCACTTGAAGCTCTCCATGTTGCAAACTGCAGACATCATGCTTCTGACTAGAGTGGTCCTATTAAAAAGGATATTGTACCTCTACCTACCACACATTATGCATCCTCCGTGAATTACACATCCATTTTTAACTGTATCTCTCAGTAGATCCCTCCCTATTTTCAAGTAGGTTGTACCCATGAGTGCTACAAGCATTCATTTCGGATTTACAGGCCTCAACCCAGTCTGAGATCAGAGGCTTCTTATATTGATCTCATTGTCCATTTTTTTCTCAGATAGCAAGTTAGACAAAGAATTACACTAACCATCAGCAGCAGATGACTTTATAAAAGACTCTGTACAAAGGGGAATGTTTTAAATTTATAGGCCAAGACCAACAGAGAGGACTTTAAATCTTCACTTTATGGTGAAGATTAAAGCAAAACCATGTTATGTTAGGAATTCCTTGGTTACTGGTGCAAGAAAGGAACATGCCAAGTTACCAGTACTGAAATACTATTTATTGCCGAAAGTCTGGATCCAACAGCATGAAAGAACCTCACAGCAGGCTATCATGACACAGAGAAACACCTTTTCACCATAAAGTTGCTGGAAGCTGGATCAAGTACTAGCTGACTAGAAAATCAAAAGTGTCAGAAATCAATGCTATATCATAACAGGAGAGCAGAACTAAATTCCCTTAAAGAAAATCTTCTGCCACATCAAGCCCAAAAACATATTCTCTCCTAAACCGAGCACATGCAAAGGGTAAATAAGTAACCCCACAATCATGAGAACAGCTGAAGACTGGTTGCCAACATTTTTTTCCCTAATGGTTGATAGACAAACTTTAACGTAGGAGCCATAACATGTCTGCCCTGCACAGATTCTCTGCCCAAAAAGGACTCAAGACTCAGTTATTTCAGAATCGCAGCTCTGAAACAACTGAGATTTTCTTTGCTTGTTAATTCTTTCATCTGCAGACTGACTGGATTACCTAATATTTCCTAAAACCTAACACTAAATGAGCACACATAGCAATTCTTTCCTGCATGGATTTTTTGATATCTAGCTTGTCCTGGAGCACCTGACAGGCTCTTAAATGTGTCTTTTCACAAAGAAATCTTGGTTTCTGAGGCTGTGTTTACAAGCAGTAAGTACACACTAAGAGTAGACTTCCAGAGCAAGACTGGAGACATACTAACATGTCCATGCTATACCTTCCAGAAGACTATTTCAAACTTAGTTCTAGTCTTGCCCACCAGCCAAGTTTGACATCACCAAGACACAAGACTGCATCTTACACCTTAGTTTTGTCTGGAGGGAACCCCAAATAACAGACTCCAAACCTACAAGAGGTAAGAAGGGGCAGGTGGTCAACTTGCTGTGGGAAGTATGCTCCAAATGCCCCCAGAAGTAACGTGGGTGCATCTCAAACTTCCCACACAAAGTCAAATACTTGGGAAAAAAGTTAGTGAGAGCATGAAAACAGTAATCTCAGGGTTTTTTGCCCAATTTAAGGACAGAGGACTTAAAATACAGTTTCCTCAACAACAGTCCTAAGCTAAAACAAGTTCAGCACTAAAAACTAACACTGTAACAAAGAGTTCCTTCTAAAGTTACACCAGAAAGTGTACAAAACAGATATGAAAAGTGTAAGTGAAGAGTAAGTGAAAAGACTGATCAGTGAAGTAGCAGGAAATGTCAGAACTTGTTATTTAACTACTTTACAGGAAGTCCTTTGCTATCTAAATAAACAAGGTCTATGGGAAAGGTACATGTCAGCTTTTCAGAACAACTGCCAGACTGACTCTTACTCCAGGTTTTTCCTCTGCTCATTCATCAACATCAGAGAGAGAATTTCATCAGCTAAATTAGGTCTTGGGTGTGTTTGAATAGCTACTATCAAGATTATGCTGTCAAGTTGTACACTGGGGAGGGATTTAGGTGTAAGACAGTTAAAACACATGAACCAAGGAAAAACATCTTACCTCTCCAACAGAAGCCCACTTCCATATATACAAGTAGATGGTACCTCGAAAACACCACTCTTGGCTATAACCACTCTTTGAAGTGCCCCACTCAGCCCTAACAAATGCTAACTAATACCTGCTGCTACACTACAATCGTACTGGCGTGTTTTCAAAACACAAGCAAATAGAAACTCTACCTCCAAGCTAAACTTCAAAACTAGTACAAAGGCAAGAGGAAGATACATCCATCAGAAGGAAAAGAAAGATGCATTCTGTGCAGAGCCAGAGACTAGACTTTTTTCTAAGCTATTTAAGGGCATCTTTCCCTGCCTTGTGTCATTAATAATGTCCGGCCTCCTGTAATGGTCTGAAGTCACAGAATAGACTGAACAGTAAACACATAAGGAATTAAGCAATTAGAAAGGCACAAGTATCAACCGAAAGATATTTTACACAGGCATTAAACCATTCCCCATACAGTTCCATGATCTTGCAGAGATGTAGCATCCTTCCCTCAAGCCCTGCCCAAGAAACTCTTGCCACCTAGATATCAGACTGTTCATAAAAAGCTGAAACTGGGGATTTTCTCCATACACATCATAAGCAAAGGTATTTTCTGTCCTCTGATATTCCCTCAGTTAAAGCTTCTTGTGTAAGAGGCACAAATGGTTCACTGACCTCTGCAGAAGTACCATATTTGGGAAGCAAGTCAGCACTAAACACCTCTTCTCACTGGCACCATCAATTCAATGGCCTCAATGCACAGGACCAATGAGCAACAATCTCACCAAAAGTAGAGCTGTAGTGCATCAGCCACTCCCTGATGCACTACAAGGTATGACAACTCTTGACACACTAAACTCCTTCCTAAGGTCACTTATGGCACCCCTTTGATACTGGGTGTGGAAGGAGCTCCAGGACACTTGAACTGTAGCAATGACAAGTGTAAATAACCCAACAATTGCATCCACTCATCCTGTAAAATAAACACTTGATAAGACTTTGTTGAACCTTTTAGGCATGAAAACCTTAAGGTAACAACTTCTTCAAAGAAAAAATTTATTTTGCCAGAATAAATTAAAGCAGCAAGGAGTCACACTCTGTCTTTAGTTGTTCACAGCAAGTAAAATCCAGGACGAAACCTGAGCACTGCCTACCTCTGTGATCGTAAGATCATCATCAGCACTTGCAACTGTGAGGTCATCTGACTGGTCATACTATTAGTCACCTTCAGCAGTACTGTCAGACTGCCAGACAAAAGCACAGCCATTCAAAGGGTCTTCCACTGATTTGCAATTGGATTAGCAAGAACTAAACAGACTACCAAGTCAAGTACCAGGACGACATAAGTTTAATCAAAAGCTAAGGAGCTTTGGCAGATGACCAAAACTCATCATAATACAACACAAGTAGTATTTCAGCACAGGGAGCCAGCTGGACCAGGTGCACTGTTATGGTGGAACACTGTCACTCCCCAGAGTCACAACAAAATCCAGCTTTATCCAGAAGCTGTGCTCTGCCACTGCTGCCATAGTGACAGTGCAGAGAGAAATGAACCCTAAATCATGGTTTTAACATAAACTATGTCTCGATAAGAAATCTTGAAAGACAGAAAAACACTCTTTCAAAGGGGTAAAGACATTCTTCTCCACCCTATTGCAGAAAAACTAAGATAATTCTGAGCTAGCTGCTCAAATACACCTGAGTCCAGCTGCACTGTTGATACACAAAAGCTGCAGCCATATCTAGTACCAAATGTGCCACCTAAGTGTTCTGGGGAGTTCTAACACCCTGCAGTGAGCAGGGTAGGTAACACAAACACTAATTATGATCTGTACAGATGGGAAAGCAGGTATTTAAAAGTAGAGGCACATCAAAAACAAGGAGCAGACAGTAGACAACATTCTTTAGGAAACTTGCTGAAATCTTGACTTTCATGGGAAGTCTTTCATATTCAGGGTGCAGGTCATTCAGTTCAAAAATCAGGAACCGGTTTCTGGCAGCAACTCTATGCTTATTTTCAAGAAGGTCAGGTTATTTTTCCTTGGAGCATATGCTATATGACCTCCCTTCCCTATCTCTGTTACTAAAAGACTTGCAAGGGTCAAGCCTGAACACTGACCAGTTCTGAAAGGAGGCAGCAAGAGGAAAAAAAAATGGGGCTGGGGGGTGTGAAAGATTCCTTTTGACTTTTACCATTGGTTTGGGGGCCTTCCACACCTTTAAGGCTGAGGCACTCAAAAGCCAACCCTCCTAGCTCTTCTACTGAAAAACAAAACTTCTTCCAGAAAACATACTAGCTGGCAAAACCAAACCCACTCTTGATCAGTTTTAATAGCCTCATGCAGAGATCCAAGTCATGCCTGCAAGACTTCAGGTTTTTGTTCTTCAAAAGGCTTTCAACACAAGTCACTGTAGGGCAACAGGTTACAGAAGCCCCAGTTAAGCATTCATTTACTCAGTACAGAGTAACTGGAGATGAGTTATCAGTGAAGGAAGTAAGTTTGTCTTTGCTGTAGGATAAAAGCATGCAAGTGAGCTATCGGCACAAGTCTACTGCACTGCAGCAAGTTCACACCACCTTATCTCCACTCATTTGTGACTCCATACCC
>VYXC01004926.1:18250-84976 GCA_013397175.1 Platysteira castanea | reverse complement strand
CCCAGCCACAAGCTCAGTTCTCAGCACAGATCCCAGCACACCTGCCTCTACCCAGACAGCATCCCAGGAAAAGCCATCTTCTCCTGGCCTCTTGGGTGCCAATCTGAGGACTGTCACTTCAAACCAGAGCAGACTTTGGGATGCCAGCAGACCCTTACTGGGGAAGACATTCATGCTGGAGAGCAGCAGCATCACAGTGACAGCGCTCCATTCACACTCTTGCTATCGCATTTTTTAATAATACCAAGAAAAAAACCAGGTAATTTGGGTAAAAATTTATTTTACATACAGACCATTGCAGCTTAACTATTAATCAAGAGAAGTTATTTTCCTTTACAGGAAGTGACCAGCTGGTCTGAGATTAACAGAAGTCTAAGCCTGAGAGCTGGGATTTTAGTTTGGAAATCAGATCTTGGGGGCAGGTTCTTTCCAAGCACCACTTAATGCAGTGAGGAGCTGCAGGACTTAACTGCAGGCCAGCTGCACTGCACAGTGCTGGAAGCATATTCCCAGAGTCAGTCCAGATCCTTCCCAAGCTGAACTTGCTGAAAGATGGTGCCTGGAAGAGTTTGGATGCATTTCCAATATTTTGTTCAGCTCTCAAACTAGAAACAGAAGTGGTGAAACAGCACAGTCTGTGAAGTACAAAACACCGAGTTACAGGGCAGCAGACACACGGGACAGCAGGAATGGCGGGGACTCTCCTAAGCCAAGTGTTCTACATGTAGCAGGGCCCTGGCTGGGGTCATTCTCTGGCCCTATTTCAAACAGATAGAGTACAAAAAATACTTCGACTGATAATTAATTGTACTGGAAACAAGCAGTCTACTGAAAAGCAAATCTTACTCTAGGTGCCAATGAGTCCTTAAAAGCAGAGAAGGGACTGAGGAGCTGCACTTCAGCAGTGCTTCCAGGATCATTCACGCTGCTCCATTTTTACTTTGGGAGGTCGCAGGAAGGTCCTGTTTTTCTTTTCTTTCTTCCCCTTTGTATTTGCCTGAAAATTTCTCCAGCTGTCTACACGACCATCCCGACTTTCCTGGGAACAACAGGGAGGAATTGGAGAGTTAACAAGTGCAAGAGCCAGAGCACAGGTAGTACGTACCAGTTTCAGATCAGTAACAATTTCCCCTTATCCAGCACGCAGCCCCTGGCAGCCAGGACAAAAGACACTGGGAAGAGCCAGTGCATTGGAACTGCAAGTGAGCTTACACACACCAGTATAAGCACTGTGCTGGATTCTTGTTTCAGAAACCACCAGTTTGGGTTGGGCAGTCCTTACTCTCAACTGAATCCTTAAAGGAAACGAGAAACCTCTCAAACGGCTGTTCCTAATCCGTCAGCCCAGAATGGGCCATCTCCTTTCTCTGTGTCACCTCCTCACTCTCCTGGTGCTGCAGCTTGGAGGCAGGGAGAACAGAGAAGGGAAATGTACTGCTGCCTTCACTCATGCTTCTTGCTCAAAGTCTCATTGCATTGACACAATGACAAAAAAAAAGGCCTCTGGTGCACTTCTCTCCTCTCCCTGCCCTACATGCTGAGCAGCAGAAACCTATCCTGAGGAGAAAAAAACCCCAAAATAGAAACCAAACCAAAAAAAAACAAAAAAAAAAAAACAAAAAAAAAAAAAAAAAACACCCAAAAAAAAAAAAAAAAACAAAAAAAAAAAAAAAAAAAAAAAAAAAAAAAAAAAAAAAAAAAAAAAAAAAAAAAAAAAAAAAAAAAACAAAAAAAAAAAAAAAACAAAACCAAAAAAACAACCCCTAAATCTCCTCTCACAAAGCCAACCTACGACCTCTACAGGCTGAAGGTTTTACAGCAGGCCAGAACAAGTCCAGGGATGGTCCACTTCACAGCATGGGATCCATCCGCTCCAGGCTCATCTCTGCAATACCAGTGCTGCAGATGGGCTCTGGCTACAGCAGCTGTCTGTTTCCCTTCCCCCTTTCCCATGGCAGGATGGGAGAGGGCCCAGCACTAGCAGGGATCTGGATGCTGGAGCACAGTGCCACCCCAACACCTACACTGGTCTTCTCCAGCCTTGCTGGTGACCATTTCATCTATGTGAAAAGATGGTGTCAAAGCTGGGTGTAAATGTCCAAAATGAATCCTTGGCATGCACAAGAATGAGAGGCTTATTTCAGCTATGCAGACTCAGCTGTCCAGCAGTGGCTGAGGACAGGCAGGTGCTCAGAGCTACAGTATCAATAGTCCTGCAGCTCCTGTTTGCTCAATCCTTACTTGGTTGTGTCACTTGCTCCCATGTCCCCAACTGCTGTGCTTTACCGCACCCCTACAGTAGTGACACCCACCTTCTGTGGCCATCCTGGTGTGAGAACACACAACCTCTGTCAGCAGCAAGGCCAGTGACACACTCAATTTACTTCTCTGGCATTAAATAACAAAACCCATAGCACACTCAATATAGCAGTATTGAACAAGTTTTCTAGAGTATCCAGCTCTTATATACCTGTTATATGGCACACAACCTCAAACTCTTCCAAGCTGAGTGTCCAGACACATGCTAGTTGTCCGCTTTCCACAGGATACCAGTCCAGCTCATACACTTCTCTCCCAGATATCCCCTTTTTAAAAGTTCTCTTAAGCATAGACTGGGCTCTGGTTTTGGATTAAATGAACAATCTAGCTCATCCTTTCATGACGTCCTGCACATCCTTACTGACATCTTTCCTGCCCACCACTCCCTGCATGTCTAAGTCTTCAACTCTGGTGTGTAATGAGGGAAGAATTATAAGCTAGATCGAGTATTTTGGTGGGCTGTAGGTTGGATCCCTAAAACAGCAGCATGACCACCACGAACTACTTCAGATATGCCTAAACCCTGCCTGCAGGGTGGCAGGGTCATGGAGAAGTGACTGTCCATCATGTCATTGATATTCAGAGGAGACAGATTCCGTAAGTGTTAGGAACCAGACTGGAAAATACCACCAACAGTCCACACAAACACTTTTCCAATTAAGTTTTAGTGGTCACCAGTGACCTGGGCTAAGCAGCAATTAGATTTTACAACTAAAGACAAGAATGAACTGCTGACAGAGATAAAAAATAGTATACCTTAATTTACCAGACCTGTTTCTGCATAGGTGATACCAAAGCCCTATTGATGGGCTCTTCTCCACACACATGAACAAAACCCAGGCTGGTGCAATCTATTAAATTATCTTACAGACTTGCATACAAAAAGTCTCTCATCTCTCTAGGGCATTCCCTGCAACATGGACAAGAATTGCTGAGGCCCATTCTGCAAGTTAAACTGCTGAATACCTCAAAATTCTTCTGCCATTCTCGTTCTCGTTTGGCTTTCTCTTGTGCTTCAATTTCCTCTTCCCTCTGCCGCTTCCTGGAAGGGAAGCCACAAAGAAGTTAGGAACCCACAAGCATCTACTTTAAAAAGCAAGGCAATACTTTCAAAACATCTTGGAAAGCTCTTCTAATTTTTGGCAGATTACATAAGAGATAAATATGCACAACCCAAGATAGCACAGCAAACAGAATTTTGTTTCAAATTTGGAAGAGCAGCAAGCAGAGAAGATGGTTTGGCACCACTGACAGCAGGCACACAATTAGTGAGTTGGCTTCTCTTGCTCAGCAAAACAAGCTGGACTTCTTCATCCAAGAAGCTAGACATCACTCTAGTGGTAAGTCTCTAAAACTGTTGAGGGTACACGTTCTGAGAAGTTAATAACCATTTCAGCACGCAAAGTACAAATTAAATTTTTAACCTCCTACTTTTCACCTGTAATCAAAAGCAATGTCCCACAGCCATCTCCTACCTCACTGACCAGCACAGAACCCTGCGGCAGGAAGTGCATCCTGAGTGAGCACTCAGGCAGCATGTGATCAAAACACCTAAAATAGTTCAGGATCACACATACCACAGGGTATTTCTGGCACTTAAGTAAAATTAAAAATCAATCCTTTGCACGCTAATAGCATGCAGAATTGTGTCACCATTTCACTGTTGTGGCTGGCCTCCATGTGTACACATAAGAGAATACAAACATATCAAATATACTGACATCTTTGATATAGGAGGGCAAATTTCCTGTGTGCTTTTCTCAAGCATAGGGCTCTACAACCAACAGGCTACTCAGAGAAGTAGCAGAATCCACATTACTGGAAATCAGCTTGACAGGACCCTTGTTAATCTAATCCAAGGCCCTGCTTTCAGCAGGAGGTCAGACCAGATGATCTCCAGAGGTTCATTCCAATTTAGACTATTCTAAGACTCTCTGATCCCTTATCTTCTCTGAGGAAGCATGAGGGGGAAGAAGCGCCTCAACTGCACAAGCAGAACATCACTTATACCTTTCATGCATTTCTTTTGCTTCTCTTTCTTTCCTCTTAATTTCCAGTTCAGCAAAGAGCTTCATTGTCTGTTTGTATACAGCTTGTTTGAACTGTAAAACACAAATCCAGTCTTAAAAGAATGCCTATCAACACAGTTGAAGTCTGCTTTACATACAAATGTAAGAAGCTAAGAAGAAAGCAAACCATAGGTGTGCCCACATAACCCCTATCTTGCCCCAACAATAGCAGCAGCAAGCACAGAAAAAGGTATAAACCACTGGTGATTAAATTCTGGCCCTGGCACCAGGAAACTACAACATATTAACCTCCTATTAGTCTCATTTTAATTTGAATTCATGAAGCTGTGCCTAAACAGAACTGTTCACTTAAATCCTCTTGGGTTAAGTCTTGCATTGTTACATTTGACAAAAAAGGCAAAATGGTCACAGAGCGTAATTTTCCAGCAGATCATCTTGATGTGTTGTAAAAATCTAGTATTGGCTTCCCAGTAGGAAATCAGTATGCTTAAATCAATCTTCATTACTAAAGAACAGCAAGAGACTTCTGAAAAGCAATGAAAAATAGGATGGTTATGGGGTTACTGTGGTGATATTGACAGGTAGAAATCACTTTTCAGGAAAAAAAAAGGGTGATGAGACTAATGAAGTCAATGTTTGGCAATCACCTATCACTGTTACAGCATCTCATATCACTGGACTTCTCCAGACTAGAACTCAGGTAAGAAGAACTAAGTTATGCCATGCTCTTTTTAATACAAGTGGTTTGTTGCAGAACAGCACATCTGTCCCTCAGTGCTATATGAAAGAAACAGACAAAACAGCTCTCACTAAAAAAGTCACAAGCTCATTTTAGCCATGCTGCAGTGAGTAATACACATGCCTCTGCCAGCAGCAGGAATCCCACGGTTCCAGCAGTCAGAAGACAACAAAAAATTCAATTCAAAAAAGAGTGCATGATGCACAAGCAATGGAGACTTGCTTTGATAGAAGAACACGATACTTTGATCCATAAAATCTCACAATATATTTACTCTTTACACTACAGTGAAACTATTTTCCAAAGTACACAGGTATCACCTGACACATGATACTCTACAGTGGCTAAGCAGAATTTCTTCTTCTGTAAATGTAAGGGTTTACAACATTAACAAGTCTAATAAATACTTCTGTACTGGCTTTGAATCTTAATTCCTCAAAACACATTTCGTACTCCCCAGTTTCTCTGAATATAGCACAACTTACAACTTCAGGATCATCCTCCTCTACATTGGGAGGTTTTCCATCCTTCTTCAGCTGCTTCTTTTTTTCTTTCACCTGAAGATTAAGAACAAAAGTAAGAGCCTTAAAATTTTTATAGGGCTTACATAATTGTATCCAAGTAGTTCTGCATTCCTATTCCAATGTGTAGAAAGAACTCTGTTCTTGACTGGATTGATGTTTTATTTTACACCAAACCCTCCTAGGCCCAGACAAACACATACAAGATTACTATCACACGAACTGTAATAATTAAAAAGACGGTGTTGGATACTATTCCTTCAGTATCATCCCTCTTGGTTTTTTGAAAGATATATTCTTATTCAATATTCACCATCCAAACCAGCAGGAAGTTTACTTTGCTTCTTGATATTCAAGTGACTAATAGCAAACAGAACATCAAGTGTTCCTTGTGTTAAGAGTATCTGAGTTCTCCCATATTATCTGCCTCCTCGAGCTTTCTGTGTTTTAATCCACCCACATCACTCTAACTTCTCAGCCAATGCAATTCAAGCTCCTTTTCTTATCTTACAGGTCAATATCCCCCAAACTTCCCAGTCTCCTGCTGTCACCACCTATTCTCTTCCACCTACACATATCTGAACTGCATCATTCATTCACAGACTTGGAAAAAAATATTTAGGTCAGATCATGTGGTCTGACCTGATTATTTCAAGTACTGAATTTCACTGAATTATCTTGCACTGAGCTCAACAGCAGTCCTGGACACACCAGGCTTGTTTCTGCCGTGAAGAGCTTGGTGCCCACCTGCACAGTACCATTACAACGTTTGCTAGGTTTAGTGACCTAAACATGAGGAAAGTGTACCAAAAAGCAAAATATGAATGACTGATTATCATTCACCCCCAACTCTGGACATTCCCATAGAATACTTACAGTGTGTTCCACATATTCTTTTCCTGCCTGTATCACATCCAAGGCTCTCTTCTTTTGCTCCTGATCTAGTAGCAACTTGTAAGCTTTATCTACAGCTAACAAAAAGAATCAATATTAATAGCACCAGTAGTCATGTTCACAAGGCATCACAAGACTGCTACTCGTTGGCATTACTAATTTGGCTTCTAGAATTTGTGGAGGTCATTTGTCTGGCAGTGAGTTTTGTTTGGTTTTTTTAATTAAATACATCTAGGAAAGTGGTAACATGATTAGTTACATGAGTTTTGGGGTACAGTAATGGCAGGAACTGTCTGATACCTTCTGGAGGGAGCAGGTGAAAGCATCAGTCCTACCAGCTGTAGTTACTGGGCATGAGGTGAGTTTAAGGTGCAGAACACCTTACTGTGATGCAAAGTACACACCTAAAATCATCACTCTACTTCTGTCATATGGTCTTTGAATAAAATCTAATGCACAGATTAAACAGTTTTTCTTTAACAATCCCAAAACCCCATGAAGATGTCTGTTCCTTTTGTGACATGACAATGCCATTGTTGCCACGTAGTGCCACCTGCTGAAATGCCACCACCTCACACAGCTGCTGCTACCACAGCTGCTTAGCATCTCTGCAGCAACCCTTCTGTCCCCTCCACCCTAATGAACATTTAAACCAGCTCCAGAAAAGCCGCCACTACTAACCCAGAGCAGCCCAGAGAAAGCATTACCTTCAAACGCCTTCTGGGCTCTATCTGCATCATCTTGGTTTTTGTCTGGGTGCACCAATATTGACAGCTGCAAGAGAAAGGATCTTGCTATCAAGATCATGGTAAAAGATGAAGAGCACTTCAGAGATTTTTGAGAGAAGGGAAATAGTCTCAGACAGAAAGAATCCAAAGAGATCACATTCCTTTGTACATGGACAAACCAGCTGACAACATGCAGAAATACGTGCCAGTACAAGCTGATAGAACAAGCAATTCCTGTAACAAACAGGCTGCCCCGAGAAAAGCTGCAGCTTGTGATGTGTGGAACAATTTAAACACCCCTCAGCTGCAGTGCCTGGGCTGACATGAACCCCTTGGTCATTGAAGATTTGTATCCTTGGTCTTGACAAGAAACAGACATAAAAAGATCATCCTCAACCAAAGTCTCCCAAGAAGTTCTCCAGCATCCCCAAGGCTGTCCAAATACCAAACTACTTAAGAATGGTCGTTTTTCCTTAGGCTACTTTACTGAAAGTTAAGAAAACTCCTGCCTAGTCTACCTAGACAGGTAGACTACTGTCTAGACAGGACATGGATCACTACCATCCTGAGGGGAACTTTAACTGGGCTGAAAACGACATGTCATCCACATTCCTCTTTCACAAAGTTAATTCAAACTTTCCCCCATGGCTTCTTTTTAATTTTTTTCCAGATCTCTTATTTTTGCCATTGTTGTAGGGAGCAGGAACTGAAACCACATTAGTGCTGAAGTATACAAAATAACAACTTTTGGAACTCTACAGCTGCCAGTTTGTAGCTCCCAGGAAAAGGTTTGCCTTCAGTCCTGAACAGATTTACTTCAGCCAGCATCTTTTTTCCCCTTTGTTGGCCATTCCACACTCTGCACTTAGGCATTTGATTTCTTCAGTCAATGCAGAATTCCATGCACATTTTTCATTTCATTATCTTGAATTCAAATCATCTCCATGTAGTGTTTTACCAGCCCAAAGCAGAGAACGTTCCACTTTATTGTCTTGCAGAACTCAGAAGTCAGTAATAGACCAAAAAGTTATCCTCCCATTTCCCACATACAGGAGTAGCCCATATCCTGCTCCTCTGCCACCCAGCATCTTCCTGTCTAAAGACACCCACACTATTAATTCAGGTGGAGGCAGCAGCACTCCAAATACTGTTTCTTTGCTGTATGCACTGACTAAACTCAAAACTTTTCCTGCAGGTCTGTCAGCAGACGGAGGCTGGAGTAATACTTCCTGTGTTGCAGACCGGCCAGTAAGCAGGGCTGTTACTTTTCCAGGTAAGCAAGCTACTAAAAATGACCACAGAAATTCTTAAAGAAATCTCAGAGAAAATATATATTCGAGAAAAATACTTTTTGGTCTTCCTTTTGAACTCAAGCTCAAGAGGCTGATTATACATGGCTACATCAGTTTGCAATAGCCCCATCACACACAGCACAGGCAAAGCAGCCTATCACGCATGTACCAGGGACACTGCTACAGCTCTCCTCTTGTTTATACAAGCATTGTTCTATGCATTTCTGCCAAAAATAGACACCCCTCTACCCAGATGTGGCTTTACTACCATTTTTCTTGTACCCACACCAGGCTGCACAATCTTTAGAGCACTTCTACTTCCCTTCCACAAACTTTGAGTGCAAAAGCTGAATACCTGTCGGAATCTTTTCTTTATCTCTTCATCTGTGGCTTCAGGATCCATCTGCAGCACCTAAACGAGATCATGAAAGCAGAGCAAGTTTGATGCTACTATCCACGTTTCAGGTTCCTGTCAGCAAGCTCTAACACTTTCATGAGGAGTGGCTGAAGTTACTTGTTTGTTCAGCCTGAAAAAGAGGAGGCTGAGCAGAGAACTCATTACACTCTTAAACATCCTTCCAAGCGGCAGCTCAGGGGCAGGTCCCGGTCTCTTCACTCTCATGACCAATGTCAGAACATGAGGAAACTGCACGAAACTGAGTCAGGGGAGGTTTAGGTTGGATATCAGGAAAAGGTTCTTCCTGTAGAGCATGTTGTGGCACTGAACAGGCTTCCCAGGGAATGGCCACAGCCCCAGAGGCTGCCAGAGCTCCAGGAGCATCTGGACAACAGGGATGCGCAGGGTGGAATTGTTTGATGTCTGTGCAGGGCCAGGAGTTGGACTGGATGATCCTAATGGGCGCCTTTCAACTCAGCGTATTCTAGGATTCTGTAACACTTGGTACAGTGGCACACAGGCACATACCAGAAAGCTTGCCCCACAATGACATGAATTTTCACCCAGTAAAACAGAAACATTCCACCACGTTTTGACACCACTTTTAGCAATGCTAGATTCCTCTGGCTATGCCAGTGTCCTTTCTGTGTTCAAGTCTTGTGTGGACAACTATGATTCATAAATTGGTCTGAACCTTTGACCAGTCCCATAGCAATGCTCAGTCTGACAGAAACAAAAGCATATGGCGGTTTGGGGACAACGTCATTCATAACTTAGACCTCTGGGCAGGAAACGCACTACTTTATAAGGATTTATTCATTTTATCATTTTGAAAGAAGACCGTGGAGTTTTACTGTTTGGTTTCCATGAGTGACATCACTTGTTTATTGATCTTTGCAGATATGGCAGAATTTATAAACCCTTTTGTGAATTAATTTACTGAACAGAAGATTTAAGCAACAAGTAAGCAGATGCATGTGGTCTAACTTTAAGAATCTGTAAATAAAAAACAGTCTCCCACAGGAAAGCTACAGTCTACTCTGAAATGGCTTTCTTAATTTACTCTTCAAGTCAAGTTCTAAGACCTATACAAAACTGACCGTTGTCAAAGTGAATCTGCTGACTCATCTGGCTGACCAGCCCTGAATCGGGAATACAAAAAGCACCTAAGGCTTGAAAAAGGCAGAGAAGGAATACACTCAGGGAAAGCCAACTCTAGATGAACATCAGATTGCTTATCTTGGTCTTCCTGAGGCTTTCCTACTTCTTAAGGCTTTATAACTGACTGCAACTGGAATCAAACACTGTAAAATGCAAGGGGATTATCCATTACCCAATGGCTCCTCAGAGACTACTCATTGGTGTGACCACTGAGAGACTTTTTCTTACTCTATGCACTATACGAGTTCAGTGGGATGAACACCCAAAATAAAACTCACAACTAGAAATGCTGAATTAAGAGAGCTATGACCAGAACCTACCAAGCTGCCACCTCTAGCTACTACCTTCCTGTTCAGAAAGTACCCAGCCAAATCTTCCAGTGCTGTTGTATGAGGGAAATGTGACAATATATAGCCTGTGCCACCACCAAACAGTGAGAAAGAGAGCGAACACATATACGCCATCCATCCTGCTGTCTTCTGCAAACCCTCTGCACAGTAATCAGTACCTAAAGAATTTTTTTCTTTCCTTATATTATCTTTTACTGGAATAAATACTCAGGAAATCAGGAAGTTCATACATCAATTTAGAAAGGAGGATAGAATGTTCAAACTAACCTCAAAAGGGTTCAAGTTGAAATATGAAGATCCAGGTCGGGTCAGCCGGTCAATTTGGTTTTTTGATGTTAAAACAGAGTCTCGTTTTTCAATTTGCTTTACCTGAAGAACAACAGAGACCTGTATTAACCGACCATCACAACATCCTTACCTGT
Source organism: Platysteira castanea (assembly GCA_013397175.1). Classification (NCBI taxonomy): domain Eukaryota; kingdom Metazoa; phylum Chordata; class Aves; order Passeriformes; genus Platysteira; species Platysteira castanea. The sequence continues at coordinate 74,123 of VYXC01004926.1, read as the reverse complement.
TTTTTTCCATGCTGTTAGTATACCAGTCATCCTTGTCCTGAACTACAATTCATAACACCTCTTGCTTACCCCAAGCCTGTAGTTATTTTACTCAGGGCAGGGCATATTTTCTAGCCTTTCCTATAGCACAACAGTATTTTTAACATCATATTTTAACTATAAAAAACACTGCAGAGCACTTCTGTCTGTTTCTTCTATGGCTTGCTCTACAGTTGTGCCTTCTGCCCTCCCTATGCACTTCCAGCAGCACTGTCACTGTGATTCCTTGGAAACCACGGCATTATTACTTTTAACCCGTTGTTGGCCGTACAGCCCTTTAAACACGTTAAGTGATACTGATGCAAATATGCAAGTCCACTTTACTCTGATCACAGGTTATTTAGTTCAGTTCAGTTTTTACCTTTCACAGTACTATGCCGAACTATAGTATTATGGTATATGTATTTATATTTAATGTTCATCTTTACCTAAAGAAACATGCATCCACCGAACTGGCACGGCCTTTGTGCGAGCAGCTCAGGAAACAAGTTCAGGCTGTGCCCAAAATAACGGAGCCCGGCACACAGAAAGGGACCCACGCACCCTCCCAAGTGACAGTTTCCCCACACCAAGGCCGAGCAAGAGCAGCGCGGCGGCACGCGCTCAGGGACCGCGAGCGCACACCTTCCACGGGGTTTAGCCGAATGGAACGCGGGGTGCCGTCCCCAGCCACCACCAGGGCTGTCGAAGAGCAGGACCGAGCACGAACCCACCGACATTCGCCGCTCGCCCACCCCCTGCCCAGCGCCGATAGCGGCTCCGCCCGTCCCGCCCGCCGGCGGCCCCTGACCCCGCNGGCCTGCGTGGGGCTCTGCTGGCGCAGCAGCAGCGCTGGAGCTCGGGATCGGGTGCTGACCAGGTGGGCGCGAGGGCGCGACGGGCTGGGTGTGTCCCGAGAGTGTCCCTTCTCCTCTCCGTCTGCCTGTCCTTTGTCCCTCCTCTCCTCTGCCCGTCCGTCTGTCCCTTTGTCCCTCCGTCCGTCCGTCCGTCCGTCAGTCTGTCTCTTTGTACCTCTGTCCCTCTGCCCGTCCATCTGTCCTTCCGCGCTCACTGCCGTCTCTCCCGCAGCTGGGCGAGCTGGGTAAAGGCGCCGGGAAGGGCGGCGGCGGCGGCGGCTCCATCCGTGAGGCCGGTGGCGCCTTCGGGAAGAAGCAGGCGGCCGAGGAGGAGCGGTACTTCAGGTGAGCGGGGCCCGGGGCCTGTAGAGCCGCTCCCCACGAGCCCGGGACAGGGCCCGACCGGCCTCTCCTGCGCCGCTGCCCCCGCTCGGCTGCGGGGCTACACTTCCTGCCGTCCTCTCTTGCAGGGAAAAGGAGCGGGAGCAGCTCTCTGCCTTACGGAAACACCACGAAGAAGAGATCCACCACCACCAGAAAGAGATTGAGCGTCTGCAGAAGGAAATTGAGCGCCATAAGCATAAGATCAAGCAGCTTAAAGACTAAGCTGGTGCTGTTGTTGAATGTGCATGGCCAATACTGATCATGGTGTAAAACAGCGTGAAGACTGTATCTTTTGGTCAACATAATCCAAATCCATCCAATTATACTGTGGTCTGCAACAACATCAAATAAACTACTCAGTCTCACTTTCTTGCTCAGTAACTGTTCAATGAAAACAAAAACAACCAACCTCACTATCTGGTTTTAAACTTCATTTTCTTCCAAAGTAAAGATGCTCTCTTGAGTAGGCAGGCTGGTACAGAACTGAGCTATTTTCTTTAGATTTATATGAAAGAAATGACCATTTCTTTGTGTCTAGTGGGATAACTTTAAAGTTAAAGCTGCAAGAAGAGTTTGGGGGAAATGGTAGTGATCCATTCACAGAGAAGTAAACTATGTTTCAAGTAAACTGTCTTTGTGGCCTAGGGAGGTGTTATCTCCACTGAAATAGCAGATGAAAAAAAAATTAGGTTCACTTATTTGGCTTAGTGTTTAGTGGCATAAACAGAGAGAGAAAAATCATATTCTAAGTTATGCTGGTGTCACTTTTGGTGGTCCTAGTTCCTGGAGCAAGACAGCCAAGATCCTGACTTCCATGTGAATGTTCTTTTCCACAGTGACTTTAAATGCCCAGTAGATTGGGGTTTGTTTTACTGTCTCAACTTCTCTCTTCCTTACCTAAGTCCCTTTCCAAAAAAGGAGGGATTAAGACTTAATTTTATGCCGTTTCAACCACTTTTGACATTTTAATATAGGAAATTCATCATAAAATACACAGTAAGTGACCTGAAACAATGTGGCCTTACTGCAGTGAGCACTGACAAGAAGAGGACTTTATGTAACAACAGGCAGGTAAAGCAAGCAGCCTTACTGCTATACTCGCACTGTCATGTCTATAAATCTGCTCAAACAGCCTTTGCAGCACTGGTGAAAGCCTGCCTGCGTTACAGTCAGTGGAGGGTGGCAACAACTTTGAACTGGGTGTGTTATGTGCCTGGAACTGCGTTGTCTGAAAGTGCAGGAGGCAAATGATGCCTTTGATGTTGAAAGTGGTTTGACAAGATTGTAACTGGCTGGCTGAAGGTGTCCCAGTTTCCCCTGTGTTCCCTGATACATCCCCAGCCAGCTGCTCCCTTTGGGCTGCCCTCACTTGATGAATATTGCAGGTAGTGATACATCTTGTCTGCAGAGTAAATGATGCCACTGTCACCCTGTTGCCCTTAAAAACTGTCCTTCAATGAAGATGTCACCCATGTGATCAGCCCTGGAAGAGAGGCTATGGAGTGTCCTTGCCTGGCCATGTTCAGTCTGTGAGAGATGGTGGTGTGGTGAGTTCTGCCAAGGCTGTGTACAGGGCTTCACTGTGGGCTTTGTTCCTTTTAGTCGGGGCAAATTAACAAAGTACTAGTACCTTCACCTCCCCACCTCCCTGAACCTGGTTAGATGAGCCGTGTCATGAAAAGCAATATATTGTTGACATGTTGGGGTTATACCTATTTAAAAATCCAATTTTTTACCTTTTTCAGAATGTTTTTTCTATTGTATCTGTCAGCTGGGGTTGGCCTCCCCAAAAGGTGCAGAGTCACTAGTGAGAACTTTGGCATAACAGCTTCAGTGGACTGTGGAGAGCTGACATAAATATTAGGACAACTCTGTATTCTGAAGGGAACAGATGAGGAATTTAAATTCACATCTCAAGTTTATTCTGCATTTTGGTGCACTAACTATGCCATGTAAGCTCAGTCACAGAGCCTCTGCCCAAGCACCTGTAAGGGAGGGGATTTGCTGTGAGACTGGGAATGCAGTGATTTGGATCTCTGTGATCTACCATGCCACAGAGAGAGGTGTTACAAACTCTCTGAAGTCTCTCAAGGCTGCAGTGTGCAAGTAAGTACCTTGCTCTACACCACAGAGCTTTCTTGCCCACCTCTCTGAAACACATCTCTCTTTCCTCATGTTTCAACTTTGCATCAGTTTCAAGGGGGATCCTACACTGGTAGATGTGCTAGGCCCCTTGCCCCCAGTTCATCAGCCCATGCTGTTTTCTGGAGAGGAACATTTGGCGAAGTCACTCCTCTGCAGTGACCCTGAACTATTAGGTTATGGCAGTGGAAGTACATGTGAGGACAGGCAGCCCTGGATCTGAGAGTAAGCAAGCTGGGAGAGTAGCCTCTTTCAGCAGTGGTCTGACTGGCACTTAGTGATTACAAAGCCATGTCCACAGACCCTGCTGGAGAGGCGGAATGGATTTAACAGTGCTGTGGCATAAAGCAGTTTCCCTCCTGCTTCCTCCTCTTTTCCCTTTCACTGTCTCAGGCGTGTTGTGGAGTCATTCAGCTTGTTACCTCACTAGCCTGAGTTTTTGTTCTGAGCCTCTCTGAGTCTAGGTTACCAAGGTGAATGGCTTCTGAGTGAAAAAATGCCCAAATCACCACCAAGCAAATAGAAGAAGCGTTGCCCTGGTTTTTGTTAAGCCTTCTGTTTTTAACCTTGGAGTCAGATTCTTTCACACTGTTTCATGTAAATAATAGCCAATGTTTACTTAACGGTATTTTCTGTTTTTCATTCCTTTTGTGATAAGAGAACTTTGATGAGCACCTTTCTTCTCCAGTGGGATTGAGAAGGAAGTGACATGCTCTCCAATCCCTTGTGGAGTTGGGACATGTATATAAATGTGAGAAATGTAAATAATAAACAGTATTACTCCTTCCTTTCTGCTGAACCTGGCAGGCGTGAGAGCGTCTTTATTGTGTCATCCCAGACACAAAGAAGTACTGACGAGGGAGGTCTCCCACCTCTTAATGGGCCCTTTGCTAAATTAGAAAAGTCTCTATATTTTTATTCAGCTGGCATCATAATTGACTTGGCAGCCATCTTCCCACTAGGAATCGTACTTGGCTGTGAACCTTAGTATGTTTGTTCTATTAGAGTGTCTGTTCAATTCATCCTCAGGATGAGGTTTCTTTACTGTGATCCACCCACAGACCTCCTCTTCCAGGTAGTCCCAAATCTCCCTGAAACCAGTTTGCTTTAGTTTAATGTCTTTATCACTCTGGCCATTCCTAGTTAGCAGGCTCTGCTGTATTTCCTTGGTGGTGCAAATACCTCTGCCTAGCAAAAGACCCTTCTCCTGAACTTGTCTCTAGAAATCACAAGCACCTCACTCACCCCTCTTGTGCTGACCGGGTGCAATTCTGTGGGCAACTGAGCTCCTACAAGAGCTCCCAGGGCCTGTGGTCACAGCACCCTGACCCCTTCCTTGTGCTGGTTCTGGTGTTCTTTAGAACCTTTTATACACAGACTCCATTCCAGGAATGTCTTTTCCTATTCTCTGAGGTTAGTAAGAAGCATGAGTTTGTGCCTGATCACTAAACGGTGGCTAAAGGTATATGTTTGAGGGGGACTTCTGCCTTTTGGCAAAGAAGATGTTAAATCATCTTCTTTTGTGTAGTTTCATTATCAGTGCACCTCTTCAGAAGTATTTTTTTACTTCTTTTGAACTATCTGTTTCTGCAATAAATTACCAAATGACATAGATGTTGCTTGTTCCTGATTCCCATAACACAGCAGTTACCCAGCACAGGTGAGTGTACTGCGTCTGCTGTGCGTGGCTAGAGGTTTTCTCCCAAGTGGAGTCAATAGCACCAGCTTGCAGGCTTGTAACGTGTTTATTTCTACAGCTCCTTTGACAGTGCTCATGATTAAAAACACGAGATGAAAGATGTCCAAGTTACAGACAGACCTCTTACTAGAAGTGTTTTAACTACGCGGCAGAAAAAAAATGATTTAAGATTGTTTAAGATGCATTTAGTCTGATGGACATTTCACCAGCAGGATTTGGTGTTCTGGAGATCACTGCAATAGCGTAGGGCTCCTGACAAACAACATGAGCATTTCCTTGATTTGCAGCAAGCAGTTTGGGTTCAGTCACCACTTCCAGGGCCAGTGCATGGAGACATGCCAGCTACAGACTGTTTGCTGCAGGATTCCAGAGCAGGAATGCTGGGGAGTAAAACAAGATTATACCTTGGACCTCGGTGATTGCTGGGGAGTTAAAAAGGCACAAGTTGTCTAGAGACCGGACTCCCCCTCAGTCCACATGACCTGGAGGGCAGAGCTTAGCTGTCTTTTGGAAAGCTACAAACTGCCATCTGCTTCCAGGCAATTCTGGTTCACAGCAACCAAAACCCAAAGCTGATGTCTGAAACTGGTAAGGACAGCGCTGAACTCAGGTAACAGGCCACAGAGGGGCTACTTGTTCCGGGTTTCCTCAATTGCTCTGGAGTGGTTGATGGCTTGACCAGTCCTCTGCTTTGTCCCACAGGCACAGGGGTGCACAAAGGAATGGATTCTTCTCTCTTCTCCGCCAGGACTGGAGCATCTTGGTTATTTGCTAGTTCTTCAGGATTGGACTGACCCTGTTCACAACACCCTGACTTCCCATAGCCTCCTACAGTGCAGCTCCATTAAGAGTTTCACTTCTTGGAGCAGCATTTATGTCTTCATTGAGATGCTTATCCTTCCTTAACACCAGATCCTCTGTCTGTACTGTGCTTCTAAAGATCATGGCCCAATAGTGCTTGGCCACTGCAGGAGCAGGAAAAGTGCACTTTGTTTTCTGCTAATATTGAGCTGGTGATTTTTGCTGCAGCAAACAGAAGCTTTTTCCCAAGTTGCTCGCTTTGTGCTGCATCCAACACAAATATGATGGAAATTGCCAAGAATCCTTGGCTCAGGGGTGGGGAAAAAATGAAAAGAAAGGAAAGTAAGATCCATGATCTTTAGCAAGCTGGTTTTAGTGCAAGGCACCCAGATAGCCCAGTCCGTCACGCTCAACCTCCCCACTCCAGAGCAGATAAAGGGAATGAGGCAAGACAAAGACAAAACAAATGTGTGTATTTTCCTAAAAATCAAATACACTAGCTATGTGCAAGGCAAAATAAACATATGCGCACAGGGTAATAACAGTAGCATGGCCTCTGCAAACAGAAATTTTCCTGAGCATTTCCCTGGTGTAGAGGTGGTGGAACACACTGGGGGTGCTCAGAAAGTTCCTTACTGATAAATAATGCTTGAAGATTTTTAAGATAGACCTCTCCCTGGAAGCCTGGGATTCAGCAAACACGTAAGAGCTGCACATAGAGCACCAGAGAGCAAGATATTTTCTGGAGGTAAGCACATCTGTGATATATTATCCATAATATGCTGCACTAATGACTGGTCTCAATAAGAAGTCTAGAGCATCAGGAAATGTCATATTCCATATATAAGTTAAAAGCTCACATACAAATTACAGCAGATTCAACTCTGTCATCTTGCCACTGATGTGGAACACACAGGAATTTCAGTCCAAGTGTGGAAGAGAAGTGACAGACTGATGGGAATACCCTGAGCCTCAGCAAAACTCAACCTCTGGCCCCTGAACACAGGAAAATGTCAACAGGTTGCAGAGTAAATGTATAGAGCTATGGAAAAGCTGGATCCCTTCACTTTGCTCTGTCCCCTCACGGTTTGCTCACCATTTCCCCCTGCAGGACCCGCATGTGCTGAAGGAGCAGAGCAGGGCAGCCTCCTTACCAGAGCCCGGCTCTCCCTCTGCATGGTCAGGGACAGCGGGACTGTCCCACCCTCCCAGCTCTCAGCAGCTGAGATTAACCCTCTCCTTGGTTCCAAGATGATTTTTGTTTTGCCTTGGCCCAGGACTAAATCAGGTCTTGTGTGTACCTGTTTAGCTCCAATCAGAGAGAGCTGTAAGTAGTCTCGTTCTGGGATTTTCTAGCAAAAATTGAGAAATCTAGCAAAAAACTAATTTTCCTCTCATCTCAGAGCATCTAGGGCCTCCTCTCAGGCACAGCTTGCTGTCTGGCACTAACTGAACTACCTGTGGGCTATAGCTTGTTCCTGGCCAGAGGTGTCCAAAGTTCATATAATTTTGGGCTGAGGCTGTAGTGTGGAACATGAGGCCAAAGAATGAAGCACTGCAAAGCACACAGAACCCAGGGTGGTAGTTGCTAGAGATATTCCAGAAATTATTCTCAATTCATTACACTGCAGAAACGTACATACCTCACTATGCATTTTGCTCATTGACCTCATCATGTTCAGTTGCCAGCTGACAGGACATATGTCATTATACTACATAATTCACTCCTGGATACTATATTACAAAAAATGTAAGAGTTTTGTGGGACATTTATTAAGCACCACTAAAGATGCTCAGCTCCCTCGATTCCTCTCAATATTTGTGTTGCAAGAACTCCTTTAACCCATCATTCTTAACTCCCAGAAAAACTGCTGCAGTGATCTGGGATGGACAAGGCAATGAAAGACTACCCCTCCTTCCATCTGTACACCACAGTAGACCCTGCATCCACCACTGAAGAGCTGGCTCTACTGCCAAATCTCAAGAGGGAAGTCACTGAGGCAAGTGCCAATTCTACAAGAGAAGGAACATGTCTACCATCAAACAGGTTCAGCAAGACAGACTGAACACCTCCAGTATCTGCACAAGCTTGCCTCCAGCTTCTGGTTTGGAAACACTGGACACTGCATACCATTTTTTTCCCTGCCCCACATTACCAGTGGTGGGATATCATACATACATGAATCACCAAACAGGTCATGCCATCTTCAGGAGAGTAATTTTGGGGTGCAGGTACTGGAAGAACCTTCTCTGACAGTGTATGAGCTGCTACTTCTGTTTACCAGACTCCAGATGCACAGTTCACGTGACCATATGAAGTCATGCAGGTTCTCTGGGTTCAGTTTGACACAGCACTCAGGGACTCAGCCTGACCCAACCCAGCATACACTGACTTTCATGTTATGCAACAGCACGTCAAGCACGTGAAGCCAGCACACCACCATCGGTACCAACAAGCTGATTTCTTCCTGACTTATGTATTTATTGTGTCAAGTCTGTACTCATCGAGAGTGCAGATCAAGAAAATCTGGTGAGCAGGCAAGTAAGACTTAATCACCGATTAATTACGATTAGCAGCTGCAGAGCCCCGCAGCTCTCACGCCAGTGTCCTGAGACGAGCCTGACCCGCAGCTCCTGCAGCCGCATAGCTTCCCCTCCTTGCCTTGGGCCTGGAGGACAAGGCAGCCAGACCCGGTCCGGGGGCTCACACGAGGCAGGGCTCGGAGAGCGCGACAGGCCCCACAGGCATACAGGCCTGCGCTGGGGTCCTGGGCGCAGCGCGGGGAGCAACGCCCGGGGTACCCCGGCTTCGCCCCCTCAGCGAGGGCCCCGCCCCAGGCGCACCGGGCGGAGCCGAATGGAGCAGCCCCGCGCGCGCCCTTTGTTCGGGCCGCGGGAGGCGCTGTCCCTTTAAATGCCCCCAGTCCGGCCCTACCGGCGCGCCGGATGGAAGGCGCTCCGCGATTGGTTACGGCACCTCCCTCTCATTGGCCGCCGTGAGGACTGGCGCGTCCCGCCTCTCGCGTCTCATTGGTGCCGCCGGCTGCCCGTCCAGAGCGCGGGTTCCTGAGTGGGCGAAGCAGCGGTCCCTGGAAACAGTTCCGGGAAACCCCGCGTGCTGCCGGGGTCGCGCTGCCGTCCATGAGGAGAAGGAGGAGCGCGCGCCATTTGCCGTCGCTGCTTGGGCCCGAGCTGCGCCGCGTCGGCCCCGCTCCGGTGAGTGCTGGGGCCGCCCCGCNGTGGGGGTGGGGGGGCGGCCCGCTCCGCCCAGGCGTGCGGATCAGGATTGCATGCGACGGGCGGCCGGGACGCGCCTTTCCCGGGCTGTGGTCGGCTCGGCCCCTGTTCGGTCCTTCCGGGCTCTTTAAAGCCGCACTAGCCCCGGCGGCGGTGGTTGTGCCCGGTCTGCTCTGCCCGCGAGCACAGAAGGCGGCTCTCAGCGGCAAATGCGTCGCTGTCGATGCGCGCCCTTAGATCTTAGGTAGCGCATAATGCGGTAGAGCCGGGAGGGACAGCTGCACCCGCCCGCAGCGCTCGGGTCTGCGCTTCGTACTTCCTCTGAGAGAATAACGCTTGTCAAGTACTTAAAGGAGAAACTGTCTTGAGTTTTGTTGTTAAAATACCGTTTTTCTTAAATTAACTTTTGCCAAAAGCATTTACTAAATCCTGAAAAGTTTTGCTTAAATGCATCATTATTGCAAACACTTTAAAAATAAGACTTTATTTACTCGGTCTGAGCAGCCTTTTTACCTGTCAGTATTTGAACATGCTACTTAAGTACATAAGCTGCACTGGACTACTCTTTTTGAAACAGTGTGTTGGGTTCCGTTTCGCATTTATATGGCTCTAAAGGATCCCACCGGCACTTCGTGCTGCAAAGGACATTAATGCTCATGAAGCTGGTGCTTTGGTGTTTTTGACTGGTTGCTTTTTTTCCTTTGGGACTACACTTTAACACAGTTTTTTTGTTTTTTGTTTTTTGTTTTTTTTTAACTTGTAAAAGTTAAAATAATCTAATCTAGTTTTGAATCTCGCAGTGTAAGCTTTTTGTAACTTACGCAAAAATATAGTGTTTGTGAACAAGCAGTGTCTGCTTGATAAATTTGCATCCTTGAAACTGTATTTCCCCTAAGCATTATATGTCCTTATCTCTCAGTTTTTCTGTCTAGGTGAGCACTATTGAAATAATACTCGAGTCTCCGCTAACACTCAAGTTCCTAGTTTAGTCAAAAACCCCAATACTCCCTGCTTGGTTAGACAGACATCTGCAAAAGTCTTTGAGGATAAATCCTTCAGAACAAAACTCATTTTTGTTGAAGTGTTGCTTGGAACTGGAGTACCAGGAATGTTGTTTAGTACAACCCAGAGAACCAGATGAGCTATAATTTGCCAACTCCAGTGAGAAATGAGCACGGGCATACTTTATAGTTTAGGTTAGGAAAACGTGAAAGCTATTGGTGCAGTCAGTGTTTTTTAATGGCACTGATAGGCATGTTGCTAACCTGCTGTGGTAAAGTCATCTCCCAATCATAGTTGTGTGGGTACTGAAGCAGAGTTTGTTTCAGAGTTTGTGTTACTGAAGCAGCACAGAGAGTTTCTCTGTGCTGTGCTAGACCCTTGCTTAGCATCATACTGGAGGTTCTCAGATTTTTCTTTCTGTGGAGTTGTGGAGTGAGCAAAGCTGAGCTGGAGAGGTGAGGGTGCCAGCTACATTTTGGCTTACAGGTAGAGAGAAATCCTGGCTACTGTGTAAAGGTCTTCAGGCTGTGATGACTTCAATATAGGGTTTCTTGTAATTCATGCTAAGAATCACTTAGCATATCATAATTAAGCTATTAAAATGTACTTTCTGTGGTTCAATAAGCTAAGGTACAAAAGAAATGGCTATAATGCCTTCATGAATGGAAGAAAGGGCCTGCCCTTTTGTACAGAAAGAATGCCTTCATCTACAGAAGTGTTTCTGAACAAGTAAGGTTTAATAAAACCCCAATTCAATCTTAAAATGTGAATTCTTATCTTCTCCTCACTGGTATGTTTATCTTCCTAGCTTGACAAGAACGCTCTTGAAGTGTGAGGCGTAACTGTAGGGACTGCACTTGTTTTCTTGTGGTCAACTAAAACAACAAAAACAAACAAATACCCCCTAAACTTCCTTCAGTGTTATTTTAAACATGGTTTAACGTAACTGCTTGACACAGATAATATATTGGTTAGGAGTAGTAACAAAAGCAAGTGGAATGACTTTGGTGCAGAGTTTTTATGTATGCATTATTTGGTTTCCTGTGCACCTGAGCTAAACAAGTTCCATTCCTGCATGAAACTAAGTTTTCAGCAGGAACCCAAAAACAGTATTAGTGTATAATCACTGTGAAGTTGGTTATGGTAGGTTTAGATATTGTCCTTTTGCCAGAAATTTTCTGTTCCTTCTCATTTAAGCTGTTCCTAAGCATTTTTTGAGTTAACTAGACTGAATTTATAATTAATTGGATGAAGTTATACTTAGACAGTCTGTAGGTGGCAACCTCTGTTAGAGACATGGTATAAGATAAAGGAAATAGTAACATCATGGCTGTTTAACCAGTGATTGTCAGATTGAGGCTGTGATCAGGTATTTCTTTTCAAGATCTCATGCACTGTCAGGATCAGATCTCTGTTAATTTTTTGTTTTCCAGAAAAATAACTAAATGAACTATTTGAGTTACAAAACACTGGAAGCACCTGTAGTTTTAACTTCCTACTTGTCATATGAGAGCTTAAAAAAGGGACTAGTAACTTCGTAAATGACTCTTGAGATGCAGGAATTTTGGATGAAAGATAGTGAACAGCTAAAAACTTGGTTTATATCATGAAATATTTATGGTCTTCAGAAAAGCATTGTTTGCAACAACAGTGTGAAACTTGAAACAAGACCCTTCCCCATATGCCCAGTTAGGAGGTGGTGAGGCTATAGGTAACACCTTGGGCACCAGTGAGAATTCTCCTTGCCTATGTAAAATTGTCCCCAATGTCTATTTATTGCTTCTGGTCATTTGGTAAGCATGGTTTTGTGTACACTATTCTAAATTAATCCATTTCTGCATGTTTTAAAAACAAATACATATCCCACATGTACTTGCATACATAATTCTTTACTTATAATCTACCCTTGAAGTCTTTCCGATTCAACCAGTCTCCCTCTTTTCTAGATATTTTAATGTCCTACTTAATGCAGATGAAAAGAGTGTGTGCGGGTGCTCCTCTGTGTGGCCTGGTCTGTTATAGGCTGAGTCACATGAACACACTGCACATGCAGAGATATAACTTCTCTTTAATATACCTTCAGTATTTTTTAGAGCAGAATAAAAATGTTAAAGTAATCGTTCTGTGTTTTACTCACTAGATAAAAATCAGTTAAAAATATTTTTCTTGTTAGCTACAATTAGCTGATATTACCTAGAGTGAGAGCTAAATAGTCTTTTTCAGTTATGACTTTCACCCACATATCTCTGCTAACTCAGAGTGAAGATTCAGTATTATAAGAGATGCATTTTTCCTTGTTGGTGATTTTTGAGGAAGAGAAGTCAATTTAATCTCAGATTTCAGGCCAAGTTTGCAAAGCCATTAGGGGATCTACTGCTATAACGATGAAAAGAAATATATGTCTTCTGGATGCTCTCAATACCTGAATATTTTGGCAGCTGTGTCACTTCAGAAATTTCTACAGTATATTTCTTGAGGAAAACCTTTTACATTGAATTTGTGTGACAGGAAATAGCTAAAATTTGAACACCCAAACTGAAGATGCATTGCATTTGACTTCAGTTCTTTATGGAGATACTAATTCTTAAGCAAAAATAAACCATACAGCTAGTGAATTACAAAGCTGAGTATTAATTTTTATTGCCTAAAAGCCTGCTTAAAACAGCATTTGAGCTGTGGTGCTGTGTAGTAATCTGATTCTTAGGGGTTAGATATCTCTCCCCTCACTGGTGTTTGCTTGTGGTGAAGGTTGGTATCTTTTCGTGCTGTGAGTCTTGCTTGTCAGAAGTTTGAGTCACTGTACTCCAGAGGAGGTGTTTCTGTCTGAGCACAGCATAGCTTGTCAACCTTTTGTTCAGTTATAGGCAACACTGAAAAAAGTGTTAAACTTTTGGGTATGTGACACTTGGAAGCTACTCTGGGTTAACAAAAACCTGTCCTTGACTGTCACCATAAGCCCTTGTAGTTCAGAAGGTCCTAGTAATTGCTCCAAGTAAATTTTCTGTATTTATGTGTTGCTGTAGCCTCTCAGTTCTTTGTGTTTTTCTTTTTTTTTTTTTTTGTGTACAGAGAAGATAGTGTATGTGTAATGAAATAATTATATAAGGCAGTAGAAAGGTGAACACAAAAATGTCCTCCTCTTTATATCTCTTCTGTGTCTCAGCTTGTGAGTTTTTGAGAAGAGGGGTTGAGCGAAGTGTTTTCGGTATAATTAAACCCCCTCTGCCCTGCACTCTTTCAAATTTTAGATCTTGCCGAGGCTATGTGGCAAGCAGATGTAGCTGAGTTTTGCTTTCTGTGATGTTTGTAACTTACAGAAAATTGATGTTCGTTAGTGTTTTGATAGTTAATACCTGTAAGGGTCAGTAAACATTACTCTAGCTTCAGATAGCAATTTTTTTCTTCTGTAATTAGACTATAGTTGCTTGTAAGTAAACAATTGGTTAGAAAGTAATTTCTCTTTGTCAAGTAACAGCATGTGTGTGTATGTGTATGTATATACGCTATGTAGCGATGGGAAACTTCCTTTCTTTTCCATGCTAATGGCTTAAAGAAGTGACATCTGACAGAAAGATGTGAGGCTGCTTTCCATGTCTCTAAAATTGATCATCAAAATAAGACAACTTTAATAAAATCATGACTGTGTGAATAAAAATGATTGGGTTTTTTTCTTCCCTTGCTCTTGCTTTCAAATCTTCATAGGATATCTTCCAACCAGTTCATGAGCTGTAGTCTGGAAGGGTTTGGTGTACAAGGGACTGTTAGAGGTGTGCTTATGCTTGGACACTTGTTTTGCAGCGTATTAAATAGCTTGAGACCTCAGCATTTTTAAAAAAACCTATTCTTGAATCATCTTCATACTTGTATTCCAGTACTTAATTGCATTGCTCCAACCATGCTGCATTGTCTACCTGGTTATCATTTCGCTGCTGCTCATCAACTTCTGCCCTATCATTTAAAGCCTGAGGCTTGTTTCATTTCTGAACCTAACAGCTGATCATCCTTAAGTTCTCTGCTGGGTAGTTGAATTGTCTCTTGGTCAGCCTTTTTATTTGAAAGCACTAAATATCAGCTGGCTGGCTAATTGAGAAATTGAAACAGTCTTTAATGAATTGGGCAAAGCCCACTGGAAATGTGTGAGAAGATAGTTGTGCATTTTTCTGTGCACGTAATTTGGAATCAGCTTGTTAATTCTGAAAGCGAGTAGTTTCATTAATATAAGAACTGATGATGCTGCAGTCATGGCTTCCTTTTAAACCAATAAGGTATTGAAATAGTAGCTGTGATTTGTTCAGCTCCTATTTGAGGGAAACTGAAAGCATGAAAACTGTTGTGTTGCAGCTTCAAATGACAACATGCATCAAAGTGCAATTTTTCTCTTTCTGTCCTCGAGTTCTGACAGCGTCGTGAGAAAGCATGTGGCTAGTGTTGTGCAGCATGTTGGGTTTGAAGGAAGACATGGCGACAAGCCAGGAAAGTGGAAATAAGTATTAACAAGAAACAAGTATTAACATCTTTATACCTTAAGCTACCCTGCAGGGTTATGTGTTGACTACATTTTAAATGATTGTTTTAAAAGTAGCAGAATGGGAAATGGAAATAGCACTAGATCTTCTGAGTCTTTGCTGAAGGATATTACTACCGTGTCCCCATACATTCTAGCTGCTATGGTAACCAGTTAATGACAATCAGTAGATGAAGTTTAGATATTGTTATGTACATGAAGTACATTTTTAAAAAGTTATGTAAATTCTTCCATGTACATCTTCCACAATATTAAGGGTTGTACTTTCTTTTGAAACTTAGATCAGCTGCATCCAAAAAGTATTAAATAAAACTTGGTACAGGTGATTTTGCAGCATGTATACAAATTAGTTTAGATAAATCATGCATTGTCCTACAAACTAGTTATTTCTGGCTTATTGTAATATAGCTCCTGAATTTTTTCCAGCAGCATAATAAAATGGCTAATCAGGTGAATGGTAATGCGGTACAGTTAAAAGAAGAGGAAGAACCAATGGATACTTCCAGTGTAACTCACACAGAACACTACAAGACACTGATAGAGGCAGGCCTCCCACAGAAGGTGGCAGAGAGACTTGATGAAATATTTCAGACAGGTATAATATGCATTTCTTGTTTCTGATTGGTTATGAAAGTGAGGGCATACCATTTTCAAATTTTTATAGATTAAGATTTAAAAATTCATTGTTTTTGATCTGTGTAGCTCTGAATGTTTTGCTACTTTGATTTCCCTAAAGGCAAATTGGGTTTGACGTTGACTAATTACTTGACACATCCTTGGAGTTGTATGTGATATCTTAGTTGCTTTAGGGCACAGAGCACTAGTTTCTTAGACATCAAATAAAGATGTACGTTTCCACATACTGAACTGTACATTTTTTTTTCTTCAATCCAAATCATCATTTTGCTTTTACGTTTCTACTGTCACTGTCACAGTGGTTCTAAAACACTCAAAGGCTGCCTAGGTGACTTAGTGAGGGAAGCAACTAGCTTGTCTTGCCTGGGACTACATTTGAATTGAGTCTGCCAGTGAATTTTTTGTTCTCTCTAGTTCTAAGTGGACAGTTTAGTCCATGTTGGTTATTACACTGAAATGTTCAGCCTGACACTAACAAAGTTAAGGACTAAGCTATCTAGCAACTCGAGTAATACCTTGCTGGTAGCAAGTGATCTCTGCAACTTCTAAAGAGGTTTCTTTATATACAGAGGTTTTCCTATTTTATTTTTATAACCACCCTATTTTATGCTATGGACAGAGGCTTTGTTTTCCTCTGTGGAGTGTGTTCTGTGAACAGATTTACACGAAGCAGTAGAACTGCTTTATGTGCTGATCTTGAATGCCTGGGTGGCAAAATGACAGTTTTTGTTGAAAAGAGTTAAAATTACACTGATCAAATGAAGACAGTTCAAAACCAATACCATATCAATCCTCAGTGTGAAACTGGCTCATGTGGGTGATGTCTTTTGGAAGTCATTCACAGTGAGCTTTCTTCAAGCCTTTACCAGCTTTTATTGGCTTTAGAGATGCACTTTCCAACTGTGGGTCATGATGACGTGCACTTGATGGTCTGAGAGAAGGTGTAAATAAATACCTGGGCAGAGGAACTCGTGGGGTTTTAACGTGTTGCAGTTAGGTTGTATTGTGAGGAGTTCTTAAGGAATTTTAAAGCTTTTCAGCCCAGAACCTGTCTACCAAGTATAATTCCACTGCATGAGTAACCTGAAAACATTTATTCACACTTCATTAATGCCACTGAAGATGTTTGCATTGTGCAGGGGTTTGTCAGTGAAGCAAACTACTTTTGACACTTGAGCCAAATTTGGGGTTGAATTTAGCGGGTTTTTTCATCTGCTGAAGTCTTCCATGAAAGATACAGGTCCCTTCCAATATGCAGGATCACTTCTGAAATGTAGTCCTTGGGCTTGGCACTACTGTGCATTTTCGAAATCAAGTAGGAGTGAAATAATATGTGTATTTTGGAGATCAAGCTGTTGCAAAGTGTGTGGAGTTTTTGGTATTTGTCCTAAATTTGGATGTATGATTTAGAAAGTATAAGTCTCAGTCTGTATGTCTGACTCCACAACTGATGCAAGTGCATTACAAAAGGAAAAAAATAACTTGCAAAGATCCTTAGAAAGAAAATGCTTCAGAACTGGTCCAGTGTTTCTTGGGGGAGTCTGTACCTGTAAAATTAACATTAGTTTTTTTGGGTACATAACAGGGCTCAAAATAATACCTTTTGAATTCTGGCTCTTGGAACTGCATAGAGCAACAAAATGAGTTAAAAAACCCCAAACACTGTTTAAGATACACATGAAATCCATTGACTCCTGCTTTTTTGAAGCTGGAGGAAAGAGTGAACAAATCATTCTTGCTTCCTAGTATTTTGTGCGGTAGAGCTTCCTAGGTGTTTGATCATCAGTTGGGTAGCTCCTTTTTCCCATACAATAGGATACCTGTAATGTTCACCTGTCAGTTTACTCTAGAACAGCTCAACTCAAGAGAAGGAAGTGTGGAACTTAAAATGAGGGATAAACAAACAAAATTCAAATTATTAAAAGTGAGGCAGAGTTCATTGTTTCAGACCCTGGTGTGTAATACTGCTTTTATGCAGCAGATTGCATTCCTGAATGCTAGAAAACTGTTACACATGGGCTATAATCTTGCATGTCAGTTAGTGTTTAGGTATATACATTTTAATTTAACTTTTTCATTGTACTCATATTCTTTCATATACTTGTGTAGGCACATGTAATTAAATGTATTATTCTGTTGCTATGGAATGTAACTTTTTGACTTTAAAAGCAAACTGCATAGTTCTTAGTTTGTATGCAATTCAATAGAAATCTGTAACTTCTTTATCTTTAACTTTTAGGGTTGGTAGCTTATGTCGATCTTGATGAAAGAGCAATTGATGCTCTTAGGGAATTTAATGAAGAAGGAGCCCTCTCTGTATTACAGCAGTTTAAAGAAAGTGACCTGTCGCATGTACAGGTAAGGTGAGAGCTCCAGGAGTGTGAGCACATAAGTATAAATAGTGTTCTGGCACTACTGGCAAGAGAGTTGTAACTTAGAAATTCATTGATGTTACTGTATTCTTATATTTCAAACTCAAATAACAAGTCTGTTAAAAATTTCCTTAAATGTGTAGGTATTTGAGCACAAAGCAAAAGCTCCCAGATAATAAAAATATGTGTACAATTGAGAAAATAGGTTAAAATGCTGTTTGGAATCTGATAACTTTCTTAATCTGACAAGTTTGTTCAATTAATTATTGTATTTTCCTGAAGGATTCTTTTGACATTTGATTTATTGCATTGACTTGTAGTAGGGACTTCATGGTATAAAGTGTAAGATTCAGTGGGTTCCCAGGGCTTGTCATACACACAATTGAATTATTTTGTAAATTGTATCTGCAGAACAAAAGTGCATTTTTATGTGGAGTTATGAAGACCTACAGGCAAAGAGAGAAACAAGGCAGCAAAGTACAGGAATCAACGAAGGGACCAGATGAAGCAAAGATTAAGGTAACACTTAGAGACACTGGTTGTTCTGTACTAGCTGATATATTACTTGTACATAGACTGAATATGAACTTAAAAAGCATCAATACCACCTGGATAAGTATATTCACACTTGGCTTTAAAGAAATGTGTGCATGATAGAGATTCTAAAGAGAAGGGTTGTCGGAAATGCAGCTCCTTCTGATCACACAGTTCCCAAAATTTAAGCTCTATAAAAACATTGATATCTGTTTAAGAGTTGTCTTAGTTGTCTGGTGTTGTGGACTTCTTGGGGTGCTACATACAGAATGGAAAATAAGGGAAAAGACAAACAAATTCTTTCCAGTGACCTTGTAATATAAAACAAATGTTGCTGTTTATGATTGCTTTTTAAACCTACAAAACAACAGGGTTTTTTGTAGGTTCTATCTCTTCATATATACCTTATCAAGTGTGGCAAGGAGAGCAGATAAAGAAATGCTTATCTTGGAATGCTTTTTTTGTTCTGTATATTTTAACCCACTGCCCTCTCCCTTGCAAGTAGTCTGACTTTTTTTTTTTTTCAGGCTTTGCTAGAGCGGACTGGTTACACTTTGGATGTAACTACAGGACAGAGGAAGTATGGGGGTCCTCCTCCAGATACTGTATATTCTGGTGTTCAGCCTGGCATTGGAACAGAGGTTGGTATATACAGACTAATCTGATAATTGCTTTGTGTACTTTTGCAAACTCATAAATAGGAAATAGTTGAAAATAAACTATATTACAAATGTAATGTATTGTAGAGGAAAATATTCTTCTATGTGTGTCTTATCAGTCTTCCTTACTCCTCAGTATTCTGCAAAAGACAGGAAGATAGGTTAAAGTGGAGAAAAAAGAGGTGAAATATACTAAGAAATGCTATGCAAAATTTCTTAAAATTAAATCGTCAGACTTCATGGTTCACCCTAAAGTTTATAGTCCATTGCTTGAAAAGTGACTGTGGATGCATGAGTAGGTAAACATGTGACTTTGAGGTATTTGACTGTGTACAAGAAATGGAATTTAAGCAAGACTAGCTTGGTTTCATGTAATGTGCTAAAAATGAAAAAGACTTGGGTGTTGTATAAAGGTACTCACACAATAGTTTTGAAGAGGACACTTGAGATTGAAACAAAAGCAAATAAACAAATACTTAAGTATTACCAATGTGTATGAAAAAATCCTTGATGATTGCGTGGACTGATAATGACGCTACCACAACTACTACACTGAAAAGAGGCCATGTAGCTTCAGGTTTTGGGGTTTTTTTTTTCATTTCTACATTGAGAAAGGTGACTTAACGGTTGTTTACCAACTTAGTGGTGTTGCCAGGGTGATTATGTGATGTATAAGGTGTTATTTAATTGCACCATGTCTCACTGGCATAAGGAAGCATCTCTTTACCGAGAGGGTGGTCAGACATTGAACAGGCTTCCTAGAGAGCTGGTGGGTGCCCCAGGTCTGTCAGGGTTTAGGAGCCTCTGGACAGTGCCTTTAGTAACATGATTTAGCTTTTGGTCAGTCCTGAAGTGGACAGGCCATTGGATTAGCTGATCATTGTAGGTCCCTTCCTACAGTGAACTACTCTCATGACTGAAAGTCCTTGACTACTGCTCTTAAGTATATTGTCCAGTGATGGTTTGGCTCTTTAGGAATTCACCAGAAAGCCATAAATTTAGCTGCACTTTCATATGATAAAGAATATGATTTTATATTTTTGAGTTTCCTGAAACTAAAACAAGTAACTAGTGGAAACTCCCTTAATAGAAATACTTCTGCCTTGAATCAGCATTAGAAGCTATAGCATACCCCAGCCAGCCAGTTCTAGAAATGATGTTTCTACCAAATGAATCTATTGCTGGCATTTTGTGGGATTTAAGAACTGATTACTGACTTAGACATGCTGTTTGGTTTGACAGCCTGAGATGCTGAACATGTTGCTGAAACTGGTGTATGCTCTATAAAACGTAGACTTTAGGTCCTGCTGTTGAGCTCTGAGGCATAGCAATCAATTTAAACAGGATCCTAGGATTTGGTGGTAGGTAGAGCTTGTTTGCACATAAGTGATGAGATCATTGTGGGCACTTTCTGCCACAATGAGGTGGGTAGGGTTTTGTTTTTTGGTGGTGTTTTTTGTTTCCTATTTTTCTTAAACTTTTGAGAACCACTTCTCGTGTATTTCCAACACATCCAGTTATACAGTAGTGTATATGCCCCTTTTCCAGTGTTATGGATAAAAAAATTTCTAAAAGTATTCCTTTGGATTGTGACAGTGCATTCTTTGTGTCTGAAACTTACGTAAATACTACTGAAGCTTTTGTAGCTTGTCTGCTCAGATATGTTGATTCAGAGCTGTCAGTCATGTGACAGTAATGGCAAACGTTTGGTTCTTGAGGATGCCCAAGTACTGTTACTGATTTGAAGATGATGTGTACTAGGTAGACTTCTTTCCCTCTAAGGTGCATCAAGTGTTTCTACTGTAAATATTTGTACACCAGCTGTTTTTAAAACATAAAGTGGAATTCACTGCATGTTAACTGTAGCTGTAGGTCTCAAGATGTAGGTGAACACCTTGAGAGCTAAAGCTACATTGTGCAGTAAAGCTAAATTATTAATAAATTATGTTCTCAGCATGTTGTCAGCATGTTGAACATTAACAGACTGGCACAGTGAACACTTGGCTGAAAGGATTAGGTGGGTGAAGCAGTCCTAGGTATTTTTTTAAAGTGGATGAGCTTTAAGAGCAGTGGGACTTCTTTGGAATGTGATTCTGGAATAAAGACAAGTTACAGCTGTGCAGAAGGTTTTAAAGCAGAAAATAATGGCAATAGGATTTGTTGTATAATATTGAGTGTTCCTTTTACTGAAGGACTTGCTGTTTCACTGTAAGGTGTTTTGCTTATAGTGGGGTCACACGTGTCAGTACATAGTATTTGGGGTGGTTATTGATGAGAATAAAAGCAGTTATTTGAGTGTTTCCTTCTCTCATTACACTCACTTTGTCATTTGCCTCTGCACACACTGATAACTCCTTATCCTGAGGGGCTTGTGCAGTGCTCCTTTGTTATGCTTAAAGTTTCTACAGTCTTTTTTTCTCTTGCCTTTTCTTACCTCATGTTACACCCCCTGTTCTTTTTAAAGTTAAAAGATAGCTGGAAGAGTTTCAAAGACTTTAAAAATCTTTTTTTTCCTTCCTTTTTAAGGTTATGATTGAACCTGTGCATCTTCCTAGCAAGCTGTGAGCAAACTTAGGTTTGGTTGTGAAAATGCTTGAATTGTGTATTTCTTCACTTACCTATTCTTCGAGGTTTTAGTCCCTAGCAGGTTGTTTTCTAATACAGGCTCAGCGCTTTGAATACTCGGTCACACTGCTGCATGTCTGATACAGGAGTTCTTTGGGAGATTTTTCTGTAAACCACCAGACTAGATTTGAGAAAACAGTCAATCTCCTTAATGTCTTTCATTTTATAGATAACTTTTGCATTCTTTGAGATGCTGAAACTCTTGCATTTATTGTCAAGAAGATGGTTAGAAGCATCACAATAAGTATGATTTCTAAAGGGAATGTTCATATTCCATGAAGGAAAATTAATTTAGGAGTGGTGGTAAATAATTAGAATGAGTCCTTGAACTGAAAGATTCACTGGTGAGTGTAACTTCTCAAGCTCTGCTTAGGTCTGTGTGCTCTGTGCTAACTGAGGTTTGTCATTGTCGTGGTTTAACCCCAGCTGGCAACCAAGCATCACACAGCTGCTTGTTCACTACTCCCCCTCAACCCTGTGGGATGGGGAGGAGAATCAGAAAAAGAAAAAAGTAGAAGTCATGGGTTGAGATAAGAACAGTTAATAGTCAAAACAAAGTAAAATATAATAGTAATGAAGAGAGAGAGAGAGAAGAAGCAAACCCAAGAAAAACAAGTGATTCACAATACAGTTGCTCACCATCTGCTGACTGATACCAAGCCTGTCCCTGGGATGCAATTGGCCCCCACTTCCTGAGTAGCTCACCCAGTTTCTGTAAAGAGCATGATCTGTGGTGTGGAATATCCCTCTGGACAGTTTGAGTCAGCTCTCCCACTATGCTTCCTCCCAGCTTTTTGTGCACTTCCTCACTGGCAGAACGTGAGACCCCAGAAGAGCCATTGACTGAGAGTACACACTACTCAGCAACAACCAAAACATCAGCATGTCATCAGCATTATTCTTCTACTGACTCTAAAACACAGCCCTGTACCAGCTACTGAGGAAAAAATACCTCTATTTCAGCCAAAATTGGAACAATCATTTCACTAAAGTGTATATGCAAGCAATGCTGAAAAAAGAATTCTTTTGTATTCTTAAATTCAAATTTTTTGTACAAAACTACATAAAGTAGTCTTTCTGTGATTTAAAATAAATCAGTTCTTCAGCAGCATTGGAGGATGCATAGATAACATCTACAGAACCATTTCAGTAACTTTTGAAATTAAGTGCAGTCATAATAAAAGACAATTAACAAATAATTACATTATTCATTAAATTCAGTAACAGCAAGGAGGAGTTTAAGTGTATAAGGAAAAAAGGAAATGTGATTGTGAGTGTACTACTAGTCAGGTATGATGAAGTTTCCATGCAAGCAAGAAAAGCATTCTGTGTTTCAGTTGAATAATACCATGGGGTAAACGCTATCTGTTTATGGGGAATATATAATTTTTTAATGAGGTTGAGCTGTATTTGCAAAACAGGTTAAAATACAGTATTTTTCACTCCTGATCTTCAGTCTACCAACTTCTGGTTGTTAAATTCAAGAAGATTAAAGGATCCTTATTTCACAGAACCACAGAATAATTAAGGTTGGAAAAGACCTCTGAGATCAAGTCTAATCTGTGACTGAATACCACTTCGTCAACTAGACAATGGGACTGAATGCCATGTGTAGTCTTTCCCTAAATACCTCCAGGGATGGTGACTCCAGCACGTCCCTGGGCAGTTTGTTCCAATGTATATTCATCCTTTCTGTGAAGAAATTCTTCCGAGTGTCCAACCAAACTGCCCCAATTTATATTTATGTATCTGTATGTATATGTACATACGTGTGTGTGTGTATGTATATATAAAATTTTTCTGTCTTTTTAATTTAGAGGAGGGAAACCCCCTCCCCCCCAACACGCATATGGCCTGTCTGGACTAGTTACACCAAAAATGAGGGAGGTGACCAATGTGGTACTTGATTTCCCTCCTTCACCTTTTGGTGTAAGTGAATATAATACTGAAATTGGTAACTGAAATGCCAGCCTGTTACCCCACAGCAACAGGAATAGGGGAAGGCACCTGCCAAAATTAGCACAGTGCAGCTAACAGGAAGACATGTTTAGTACGTGCAGCTAACAGTCATCTGTCGTGAATGATGGATTGGTTTCAGTTTTAGTGAGGGATATCCAGATAAAGTATGTTCTACTCCTAAAGTTTTGAGAAACTTTCTATTTCAGTGTTATTCAGTGATGTGAACTAAAAATTTGAAAATTCTATAAATAGATTATTTGCCCATAATTGCTAAGGTGATGTGCAAGCTTAGCTATCTGTGTAAGAGTGTAGACAGTGTAAAATGGAGGATTTCCCACATATCCTTTTCAGATCTGACATTTACTGGCTAAGTATGTGGTAAACGTCTTTGAATGTTGTCTTGGGGTGACTTTATGATGTTGTATCCCACATCACTGCTCTATGCCCAGAGATGATTCCTGAGTTTTTTTCCTGTGCCTTTAAACCAAGTGAGCTAAACCAGCACAAATGTCGTTATCAAGTCCAGAATTTTAGCTCTGTGAACGATAACTTGGTATTATGTTTGCTCTCTGTGGATGCAGGGTCAGAATTTGTAACAAAAAATCAAAGAAGGGTCCTGAGGCTAACCTGCAGTCTGGAAAATGCTATGTTGCTGCAAGTGTTGGGGCAGTTTAAACTGCTTTATCCATAATAAATGGAATGGGAAAAATTTGGTACTCTAAAAACTAACGTAGAAGCAGTAGTATGCTAAATTCAGCAGGAGTTGAAGTGGACAAAGCTGCATTTAGTAAACAAATGGAATGTCATTTCTGTACTGCAGGAATGGGAGGTTCAAAGATTTGTGCACTGTTCTGGAATTTTGTCCACTTCTGTTATTTTTCTTTTAAAAGAAGACTGTAGATTTGGACAAGATGAAGCAGTTGTGCAGCCTACGTTAAATAGCAGTTAAATCTGACACTTAGGAAAAATTGACTGCAAATTATATGAAGAGGACTATTGAAAGGGGAGATGTTTTGAAGAATTTGTTGAATGCTGCAGTACACTTCATTAGCTTGCAGTGACAACAGCAGAAGCTCAGTTGTTGAAATAACTGAAGGACACATCATCTTGAGTGCAGTAGTAGATTGTGCCCCTCAGTAATGCTTTGTAAAATTGTTCAGGAAACTGAAATTAATTGCAAAAAGCCTTAACTAAGAAAACTTCAGTCTTCTAAAATGGTAATAAAGAAGAAGTAAAATCGAGTACTTTGTACAAGTCCTTTAGGAAGCAAAATGGGAAAAAGTGAGGCTAATGGTCAGTGATTACAACAAGAACCCAGAAAAAATGCAGTTGCATCCTTCTGAGACAAGATCTCTTTTATTGTTTCATTAATAATGCCTGTTTCCAAAGTTTTTCCACAGTACTCATGTAGAAGTGAAAAATGAAACAAGACATCTGATACTACCTTCTTTGGTATTTCAGAACTTTAATCAAGCTATCAACATATCTAGAAAAAAGCTATTGCAGATGTTTCTTCTGACCCACGGAAGATGTTCACCTGGTGTTTAGTTACTGTTCTTGTAGTTCATTAACATATTAAGTATACAGGCTGAAAGCAAATTCCCCTACGTGTGAATTTCTCCCACAGTTACCTAGTTCTTAGTTTATAAATGGAAGTTACTGTAGGATGTAGGTCAGATGTGAACATCTTTCAAGTTAAATCCTCAATTCTGTTTCTCATACTAGCTTCTAGAGTGTATATCCTGAACTGAACTGTAGTCACAGTCTTGTGAAATTGCCAGGTCTAAAAGTTTGTAGAGAGTGAGCCAAAGAGACTGCAGAGAAAGTAGAATACAGAAGCTTTCAGGATGGTAAATCTTTGGTAACTTGCTGACAAAATGGATTTTGGATTTGGATTAGGATTTTTTTCTTTTCCTTAAGTCTTCTGTTTTGGTGAGTTGCCTTTAGTTTATGCTGGAAACAGATGCATCTGTACCAAAGAATTTAATGTGAACTTTTTAAAACCAGTTGGAGTTTGTAGCAAGTTCAGTTGACAGTTTCACTGACTTAGGAGCAAGCTGCAGTTCCTGTCTTGTGCGTTTCCCTGATGGTATCAGGTTTTGTCTTTAAAAGCTGCAAATGAGTTAGAACTAAGTGTTCTAGAAGTAATGACAGTGTAAATACCTATCTAGAGAAATGCCTTAAGCTTTCTAGGGAGATAGTGGGGAAAATCTTTTGGCTCTGCCATTAAACTTTCACTTAGTGTGATAAATCAGTTCCTTTCTTTCCTCCCGAATAAGTAATGTTCAGTCAACATTCACACTGAACTGAGAGAGGCTAAACTTTTAAGAAATGTTCTGGAAACTGAATTTCAGGAATATCTGTATAACATGAAACATCTAGAAGTTCTACCTTGTTGCATGCTTTTCAAATTAGTCATATTCTCCTCATGGGTTTGTTATATCGGTGCTTACATGGGTACACTGAGTGTCTTTAGTTCTGAAATTCTGCTGTGCCTTCAGTGTGAGATACGATTATGGCAAGGCCTTACTGAGAAAGAAAACGTTGACTCATGGCTTTTTTTACTACAAAAAACATTTGAAGTTAAAATAAATGTATTTTGATCTTAATGGGTGTTTGGAATGTTTCATTTGTATTAACATGGAAGAGGTTTTGATAATTCAGAGAGCTGCAGTGATTGAACAACTGGGGTAATCTTTCTAGGGAGTCATCAGCTAAAGAGATTAACTCCTTAACAAAATTTAACCCAAGTTAATTGTAAAGAACAAAACCACAAGAACTTGCAGGTTTGCTTAAATAAATATTAAACAATCAGTTGGTGGAAGCTGAAACAAATACAGATGAGAAACAAGACAACTGTATATATTAAAAGTGGAAAATGTGCATCAAACAACTAAAAGGAAATTATTATTATTATTATTATTAAATTATTTTTCCATTTCTGTAGCTTTCTAAGGAGGATTAATTTACAGAGTGAATTGAAAATACTGCAAGAGCAAGGAAGTGCTTGACCTGCTTTAACATATACCCAACTAAATAGTCTGTCAGGTCTTAGTTTTTAGCTGCCAAAATTAAAATCAGGTAAGAACCATTTATCTCTTCAGCTGGGGAAATTCACAACCTCTTCAATATAAATAACAAACCCAGGTTTTCTGTGTGTAAAACCTTGTACAAATGGCAGGAGGGTTAGAAGACTCGGGACATACAGTAACATTGGCTGCTGTGAAGGCTGCAATGATGACTGCAGTGTTTCTGCTCTGCTGGTTTATCTCCACTGTTCTTCCTTTCCCAGGAATTTTCAAGTGTTAAAAAGAAGCTTGTATTTCTGAAAAAGCTTTGTTTCAAGTGTCCTCTTCCTTTTTAGGTTTTTGTTGGTAAAATTCCCCGAGACCTTTATGAAGATGAATTGGTACCACTCTTTGAGAAAGCTGGTCCAATTTGGGATCTGCGTCTCATGATGGATCCTCTTTCTGGTCAAAACAGAGGTTATGCTTTCATTACCTTTTGCAGTAAAGATGCAGCACAAGAAGCAGTCAAACTGGTGAGTTAACTTACTTCCAAACAGGTCAAGACAAAGAAACAGCAAACATGTTGGTAATTTCTTAAGTAATGAAGTCTTTAAAGCATCCATTGACAGGCTCAAAATTTAAATTTCTTAAAAATTGCCTTCTGATTTCATTTAGTGAGTACAGATACTTATCTTTCATAAATTATAAGACTTTTATCTGCAGTACCTTACTGCAGCCTCTCAGAGTACTTAGGTGATTGTTAGGAGCCTACTTGATTCCAGCTAGAAAATACATTTTTTAAGCTTCAGTGTGTTTTAAGTTTCATCACCCTTCCTACTGTAGAAAGCTAATTGGAGATGCCTTGTTTAGCTGCTGCTGCCATGGAGGAGGTCTCTGAATTAGTTCCTCTGGTTGTTTCCAGTGGCCTTTTGTTCTTTCCAGTTGCAGTCATGCTGTCTGCTCACTGCTTGAAAGCTGACATGCATACACCTAGGGAGTTTGGGAAAGGACATGGAGCAGTCTCTAGGGGGTTAAAGGGAGAGACAGCAGTCTGACTGGGGCCTTGCCTCTGCCTGACAGGAAGATGTAGAATTAGGCAGATCAAGGTGTATCTACAGATTTTGGATGTGGCTGTGAAATACTCTGTGTACTTTGAACCAAAACAGGTGAAATGTCTAATCTCACTTGCCTTAGTGGAATTCAGCTGATCCTGAATGAGGGATGAAGAAGAGGGGTAAAATCTGAACACCTTAGTTAAGCTAGTTGGGGTAGGGAAACGTGGAAAAACTTAAGAGCAGTTAAAACCATGTGGGCCTTCTCCTTGTGTTTGCAAGGCACCAGTGGGAATGGGATTGATTGTAAACAAAATGGCTTTGCATAAGATAAAATGTGAAAAGCAGGTTCAGGTTAGTAACTTCCTGGCACCAGAACAAAAAGTTTTACTGTGTTAGGAATCACTTTAGTATGTGAAGCAAAATTCTGAAGTGCTTTTGTCTTCCTTGAAGTGATCTTGTTTGATAGTCTGTGATACCTTAACATTTTTCTAGTTCTTCTGGAATATGAAGAATGTTCCTGAAGATATTGCTGTCATTTGTAGAGCTGTGTCTCAGCTAGGGTTAGAATGGCTAAAAACATGCTTTCAAAGAATTGCATGAGATTTTCAGAAGCTGACTGATGATGAAACATCCATCCTCTTCTGCTGTGTTTGAAAATCCTGACTAAATTCAAGACAGATGTAGTCTTTTTTTTTTTTTAAGGCTGAATTCTTGTACCTGTAAAGACCAATTGGGAGTCTTGGTGTTCAGAGTAATCCAGCTGTGGGTGCAGGCGTGAAGCAGTGGGCTAAATTTTCTCTAGTGGAAGTTTTAAATCTTGACAGTAAAATTTTTTAATCCTATTATATACAAAGTCAAAAACATGCCTGCTGTTGGGGGTGTGGTAGAAGCCAGGTCACAAACTGATGTAGACTGTTGATTGTCTTGGCATACCTTATCAGTGCTCAAAGCTATCCAAGAAAGAGGAAGAACTCGAAGTGTCTTTAATGCCATGTATTTGCATACTGATAACAACAGCAGCAGTTGACTGACAGCAGAGGAAGCAGTAACCAATTGCTAGAAAGGTCTTTCAAGTCTGAGATAAACAGTAGGTTAATAAATTTATGCCATGCAATTCATATATGTCCCATGTTGTTCCTTTCACTGCAGTTTTTTTGTAGCTTTCCATTCAACAGGACTTCTGAAGTTTGTAGAAATCCTAAGCTTGGCACTGTTCTTCGAAGTGAATGCCGACGCAAAAACAACTGTTCTAGGAATTCTCTTGCAATGCCAATTAAACATCCTGTGTATAAAAATAGTAGATGATGAAGAAAATACCTGATTTTATGATCTGGGGATATTTTTATGCATAGTATTGTGGATAAAGCAAATCAGTGGGTTTGTTTTTTTCAGTGCGACAACTATGAAATCCGTCCTGGAAAGCACCTTGGAGTATGCATCTCCGTGGCAAACAACAGGTTGTTTGTTGGGTCAATTCCAAAAAACAAAACTAAGGAAAACATATTGGAAGAGTTTGGTAAAGTCACAGGTAAGACTTAATGAATCCCAGAGTACCATTCACTCTCTGTTTCATAGGTCTAGTTGTTTGATGGATGTGTATCATTTAAACTATTTTCAAGTTGGATTCCAAGTTTGATTTTGTTAAAAATTTTATATATGTATTATATCTTAAGGTGGAGTGTAAAGGGACTTAGTGATTGTTAAATGAATGATGATGTAACTTTACAGTTAGAGGTGGAAACAGCTCAAATGGACTCAGAAAAACGAGCACAAATGAACTCAAAAAAAAAAAAAAGAAGGTCCCAATCCTGTTACCTGTTCTAGCTTTCTGTTGAAGGCTCTGTATTTATTACTGGATCTACAGGAGGTTCTGCTGTCAACATGGAGAAGTTTTTTTGGGAGTCTGAAACAAATGTACTCCTGAGCAGCGAAGGGGAGGAGGGAATACTAAATTGGTTTAGAGGGAATATTATTACAGAAATAGTTAATGACAGACTAATTTTTGTCCCAGTTTTTCAGCATTCTCCAGTATGTGCAGCAAGTAGGAAGAAGAGAAGTCAGCTCATCACTGAAAGGGTGCTTCTGCCTTAGATAAGAGATTGAGTCACTTGCTCTTGTTCCTGTAGGAGAGCTTTAACCTCCTGCTTTTTTAGGGTTGCTATTTATAAGTACTTCAGGGAAGTGGTGAAAACAGAAGGTGAATATTCATTTAGTTCTCTCTCCTTTTTCTGGAGAGATGTGGAAGATATTCCTTCCAGATTCCCCAGGAGGCAGGGGAGAGGTTATGTGTTAGTGCTGGCTGCCTTTCAAATGTGTAAAAATGATTTTAAAAGTATAGAAAACTTAAAATGTGTGAGTTGCTGAGATTGATGTTTTGCAGAGTCTAATTGTGAGGTAAGTTTGTTCTGGAGAACTTCACTTGCTAGGTGACCTGTTTCTGTGTAAATTGGATGGATATCTGCTATTTGTTTTGCTTTTCTTGTGCTCCCACCCCCTTTCAGGTGTAAATTCAAATTAATTACAAAACACAAGTGAAGGCATTTTAGGGTAGACTCTATATTTTTTCTTTCCTTTTGAAGCTCAATACTAAAGATCTGTTTTTCAGAGGGTTTGGTGGATGTAATTTTGTATCATCAACCTGATGATAAAAAGAAGAATCGAGGCTTCTGCTTCTTGGAATATGAGGATCACAAGTCAGCAGCACAAGCTCGCCGACGCCTGATGAGTGGGAAAGTAAAAGTCTGGGGAAATGTTGTTACAGTGGAATGGGCTGATCCAGTAGAGGAACCTGATCCAGAAGTCATGGCAAAGGTCAGTAAAGACTTCACTGGATGCTCTTGTGCTTTGGGAGGAATTTCTTTATGCCATAGTGACAAATATTTGTTCCAGCTGAGCAAGGCTAGTTTTGAGGCACGAAAGTCAATTAGAGGGCATTTTCACAGTAAGCGATGCAAATGGCGTGGTCCGAGCACGGCAGATGAGTTGCCGTTGGAAGACACTGGAAACATGCTGTTACTAACTACTGTTAACATCTTAACTAGTAGTGTGCAGGGTTATCCTGCTGGATTGACATGTCAGGCTGTGTGTTTTCTTCTTGAGCTATAATCAATACCAGGTAGGTATTGTGTAAAACTATTTTCCAGAGTGAGATGGTGAAGTTCAGTGTGGGGAATGATGTGCACTTTATCCCAGTGATTTGGGGTAACTCTTTGCTGTCCTTGAGGTCTGTTACTAAAATTTTGCTGGGACTTGTAGCATCCCAGAAGCAGGAAATCAAAGTTGGATATTCTTCTGGTTTTGGAAGGGAACTGTGGAAGGAGAGAAGTTGTAGAAACTTCATACAGGTAACTTCAAGGCACCTTTTTTTTTTTTTTCCCAACAGATCCAGAATTAGTAGAGTTACCCAAATTTCATAATGCAACAAAAAAGGGAATAATATCTTACTAGTTGGTAGATTTCTTTGAGGTTTGACTTTAAAGATTGCAGCTTTGTTCTCGCTTTTTCACCAGGTAAAAGTTTTATTTGTAAGAAACTTGGCCACTACTGTGACAGAAGAAATTCTTGAGAAATCCTTTTCTGAATTTGGAAAGCTGGAAAGAGTAAAGAAGTTGAAGGATTATGCTTTCGTTCATTTTGAAGACAGAGGTGCAGCAGTGAAGGTAGGTTGATTATTCTTTCCTAGCTAAGTTGGTTAGAGCACTTTATTTTGTACAAATGATTTTAAGAAATTTCTTTACAGTAAATACCTCGATATCACAAACTGTAGAGCCCATTTAATAAGGTTCCCATTGTGAGAATTTTAACACTAATAATTTTGTTCCTATGATTTCAGTAGCTAGGAGGATGTGAAACTTGAAAGGACAAAACTGTAGCAAGTTAACAAGTAGACTGGAAAAGAGGTGTAGAGCAATGCAGGAGAGTAGAGAAGAGGAAAAAAAATAAAGATCAACCTAGACAATTTTTCTGAGGAAACACTGGCAGAAGGTATCAATTGTCTCTCAAAGACCCCTATTTAAAGGCTGTGTGTAGTTTCGGAGTGACAAAATTATCAAATAGAAAGTGGGAGGTAATTAAAAAATTCTTTGTGAAGGAGAGGAGAATGGTGTTGGCAACTCTTAATGCATTACCTGTTTTTAACTCTGCGTGCGCCTGAGGTTTCTTCTCAATGACTTCTTAAATATTGAAGATCATTACTGTAAGCTTCAAAGTTCTCTTCCTTTGTGTCCATGAGCTGTTGAGAAGGTCATTAATATCTGCTGTCTGTGCTTCAGTGTATTGAATTCTGTAGAAATTACTACTTCTCTTTTTTAAATCCATGGTTCATGGGGGGAAGAAGGAGAGTAGGAAATGTTTTTGCACCTGGAAGTCTTGGAAGCAGATATATTGTATGTGGTGTATGTGGCTACATGGACAGTTCAAAGGCTCTGTACTTGATCTTCTCATTATTGATTTTATAGGCATTTAATTGCTTAGGATTTTACTACGCCTGAGATTAGGTTTTAGAAAACTCTTGAGTATGGCTTTAGGATGAATGTCACTCATATTTAATGAGGTTGAGGTTGGTTTGGATAGGTTTAGACCATGTCCAAGGGAGGACAAGAAATTGTTGAAACAAAGGGTAAGTCAGCAACATCTCTGGACATGGTTTTCTGTAGTACGTCTGTAAACACTCTCCAGCCCCTTCCCAGTACAGCTACCTGCTAAATGCTCTGTTGGATTTCAGCAACTGGAAACTTGTAGAAGTTGAGAAAAAGACAGATGAGATGCATCGCTAATGCTCATCTGAAGTTAGAAACTACCACATCTGGCCCATGTAACTGCTTCATGGCCACTAAATTGGCCTATGAACTTCGCGAGATATTTTTGTGTATGGGTGTGTTTTGGCTTTCAATGAGATTGTTATGGTATTTATGTGTGGAATGCATGAAACTGGCTCATTATTCTAGTGTCTACTGATTTTGATACCTTCTTGGAAATAAATTGCCATAATTTCTAATGCTTTTGAGGCATGTAGCTGTATAGACACCTAAAGTCTTCATTAATGCAAATATTAATACTCAAAAATGTTTACTGCAAAGCAGATAACTCCAGGTGAGGAATTGGGAGGTGTAGTCCTAATTGTACTCTTTGTCTATGTATATCAAGTTGTCTTTGTGGGTGCTTTTGATAGTAAAAAATTGCACATTAATTATCTGGAGGATTTGGGGCTTGCTTGATGAGATCACCAAGTTTCGGTAACCTTTTTTGGTTTTTTCTCCTCAAGTATGTGTCCTCAGAACTACTTGATTTTCTCAGTCACTTGACTTACACTCAGCTATGTGGAAAACCCAAATGTAACAATTCTTTCTCTTGTGTGCCCATGTTCTACTAGGCTTATAAATGCAGTGAGTGTTTATGTCAGTATAAGTAGTGAGAACTTCTGTATCTCTGAAAGGTTTCTAGGAGATACAGGAACACAAAAACTGATGGTGTTATGTCTGACTTTTTAAAATTAATGCTTAATATGTTTTAATCCTCTTTTTTTACCTTATGATATAAAAAGCTTATTTAAAAAAAAAATGCTTCCCTTTAACTGGTGAATAAGGTGGGACTTAAACAGAATGTTACGCATAACTTTTTCATGTAGCACAAAAGCAAAGCACATGGCACAGCTCAGCCTGGAGCAGCCCAACCCGCTGATTTCTTGCAGTAAGTTTTAGTTTCCTTTTGAATGAAAAAAAATTCTAGTTATTTTTCTTTTAATTTTTGTACAGGCTATGAATGAAATGAATGGGAAAGAGATAGAAGGGGAAGAAATTGAAATAGTGTTAGCAAAGCCACCGGATAAGAAAAGGAAAGAACGTCAGGCTGCCAGACAGGCCTCCCGGAGCACTGCGTGAGTGTCACCCTCGCACTGTGGTAATGCTGCAGAGTGAAGTTGTGCTGTGAAACTGTGGTAATGCTGCAGAGTGAAGTTGTGCTGTGAAACGGGCTGGTTTAGAGGAACCTGAATGACTTGACTTAACTTTTCTCTGTGTTATGTATTGGTTAATCAACAAGGGCAAGTGTATACTTTGTTTTGGGTTGCTTTTGGAGAGAAATAATTCTCTGTTTCTTTTTCTTACTAGGTATGAAGACTATTATTACTACCCTCCGCCTCGTATGCCACCTCCTATTAGAGGCCGAGGCCGTGGAGGGAGAGGTGGATATGGCTATCCCCCAGATTACTATGGCTATGAAGATTATTATGATGATTACTATGGTTATGACTATCATGACTACCGTGGTGGCTATGAAGATCCCTATTACGGCTATGATGATGGCTATGCTATAAGAGGAAGAGGAGGAGGAGGAAGGGGTGGGAGAGGTGCCCCTCCACCACCTAGGGGGCGGGGAGCACCACCACCAAGAGGTAGAGCTGGCTACTCACAGAGGGGGGCACCCATGGGACCGCCAAGAGGAGCCAGGGGGGGGAGAGGGGGCCCTGCACAGCAGCAGAGAGGACGTGGTGCTCGTGGAGCCAGGGGCAACCGTGGGGGCAACGTAGGAGGCAAGAGAAAGGCAGATGGGTACAACCAACCTGATTCCAAGCGCCGTCAGACCAACAACCAGCAGAACTGGGGCTCCCAACCCATCGCTCAGCAGCCGCTCCAGCAAGGTGGTGACTATGCCGGTAACTATGGTTACAATAATGACAACCAGGAATTTTATCAGGATACTTATGGGCAACAGTGGAAGTAGACAAGTGAGGAGGGATTGAGAATATTGGAAACATAGAATTGGCTATAGCTCTACATCTTTCAAAAAAAAAAAAATTGGCTTAATGTTTCATCCTTCAGTAGCGATTGGCTGCCATTTGTATTGGGCTGAAGAATCACTCTATTGTGTATATACTCGAGTCTCTTAGTTTTCTTTTTTCATAAATGCACTTGGACATTACTGGGCTTGCAGAATTCCTGAACTCCATATGGGGTTTCAGTGCTTTTATCATTTTAGGCTTCATTTTAGCAGTTTAAAAGCAGGAATGGCACACTGTTCAATCATGATTTTGCAGAACCTCTGGTTTTGGACAGTTTCTTTTTTTTTTCCTTTTTTTTTTTTTTTGGATTTGGGATAGACTACATAGGAGTATGCTGTACATAAAAGTAAAAGCTAGTGCTTTGTCTTAGTAGTTTTAAGAAATTACAACAAATTAAGTTTTCTTGTATTGAAAATAACATGATTGTATGTTTTGCATTCCTAGAAGTAGGTTAACTGTGTTTTTAAATTGTTATAACTTCACACCTTTTTGAAAATCTGCCCTACAAAATTTGTTTGGCTTAAAACGTCAAAGCCGTGGCAATTTGTTCCTTGATGTGATTGTATTTCCAATTTCTTGTTCATGTAAGATTTCAATAAAACCTAAAAATCTATTCAAAACATTACCTATTTCAAATTCAATTGTGTCCTAAAACATTATTTCATTGGTAATTCTTGTGAAAAACATTGTTTTCAAAGTATAACTGCCTATGTGAGTGATCAAATTCATGCAAAATTTCCTGTGCTTTCCAACATGTAGCACTGTGGACATCAGACTGAAAACTAGGAGAAATTACAGCGAGCCCAAAAGACACTCACTGTTTAATTGCTGTTCAATAATTTATCAGCATCTAATTTTGAAACTTTTTTTTCCTATTTAAAAGTGTTGAATTGTATCCAAGCATTCACAGAGATCTAATTTAAATTTAGTCTTCTAATGTATTGTGGAGAAGGAAGCAGATCTTACAGTGGTGTTAATTTTGTTCCTTTGATGATGTTCTGTGGAGTCCCTGTGGAGGCTGTTCTGGTAGGATCCAGCCTTATTGTATAATTGAGCGTACAGACACACAGGGAAATTATTTTGATCTCAAACATCTTAGTCTAATCTAAAATAATATTTGACTAGGAATGAGAATTACAAATTGGGTGCTGTGGCACACTAAACTAACTCCTTGCTACAGATAACACAAACATACTCTCCAGATTCTGCTTATTTCTATCTTGACATTTTAATTTGATGTTCTGCCATGATGAACAATTTGCCTTAGAATTCTCCTGCCTTATAATAAAGGCTGTTAAAAAGTTTAAGATGTTATCTTTTGAGGGCATTGCTAGCTACATTATATTATGTGTTGCTTTGACCCTTGTCTTGGACATTCTCAGATGTCAATTTTAACTGGCAAATCATGACATTACTCTTGTGTTGCATCTAAGCCATTCTGTCCCCAATGAAGAACATTTGCTTCTCAAGAAAAGAGAGAAACAAACAGATATATACTTTCTCTAAAGAAAACTATTGCTGGACCTCTAAATATCCAAATCCAATACATTGCTCATACTTGATTTACAGCATTCCAAACAGACTATTGAGGAAGTTAAACTTCAGTGGTCATACTCCTCCCTTTGTCTTCTATTCCTGTCTGGTGTCTCAAGTGTGTTATGTCAGACTATACCCAGTAAAATGAGCCTCCCCACACTGCTATGGATCTGGAATGGGATTGCAGGGTTTGAGTTGTGACCTAATTCGAAGATGTCTATCTGCTTCTCAGAAATGGGTTTGCCCGTGTCAGACTCTTCCAATTAATAGAATTGGTCATAATTAGATTAAAAGTGCTTTTTAAAAAACCAGTATCTAGTATGTTGGGGTTTGGGGTTTTTTTCCCCACTTCATAAAGTTAATGGGGCCAAATCATGTCCTCTTTTTCTTACCTGAGCAGTGAACTCAGAGGGCTGTTGCCTGGGTATACACTTGAGGCTTTGGCTTGTGATAAGGATCTGGTTTGTAATTCTGTTTTAACACAAAGTTTTGCTGCCTTATCCGTATGATTTTCTGGTAGTTATACAGCTCTTGTAGTGCTGAGCAGAACCCTGTAGTCCCCATAAGTATTGGCTTTTCAGTATTCATTGTTAAGGGGATCTAGTACAAGGAGCTTAATTGGAATAATGTTTCGAGTCCTCTCCATCTTGGAAGAAGGTAGTATTCCCATATTGCACATGTTAGCCTAGGAGAAGTGAGGTGCTAGTACATACTGGGGGGAGTGGGGAGGAAGTGAAACGCCTCAGTTACAGTGGTTACAAAACAGCTGAGAAACAAAAATGTTAAAATTGTCTTCCTCAAGAACTGTAAGGCTGCATCTTGTATTTACTTCTGCCCAAATCTCTGTTTATACTAATAGTTTTGTTAAATATGAGGAGCGAGCTATACATTTTTATAATGGAAAATTATAACAGTTAAACTCAGTAGAAGTTTATATTTACAAGATATACCAATTTCTTTGATCTACATAGTTTATGGCTACTCAAATTCACCTTTTAAATTTGCAGCAGTACTTTATTTAATCCTTAGATAAGGTGTGCTACAGCTTACTCGAATAGTGGTGTGTGCTGAACTTGAAGAACTTAATGAAATGATGGAAAAAATAATTATCAAGGAAAGATACTGTAGTACAGTGGAAAACTACCATGCCTGACTCAAGGGAAGAATTTCTCAGCACAATTTTGACATCTAGTTTAAAAAATAAATTTAAATTTACTCTTGAGCCTTTCTTTTGATTGTTTCTTCAGTATAACTTAGCAAAGATCCTCTATAATATTTTGAAAATGGATTTCAACTTGCTCACCAATATTCAGCTTTTATGAGTGTCCTGCTGGCATGGAGGAGGAGCCATGAAACGGAGTTTTAGTAATCATTTGATCACTCATTTATAGCAGTTGCTTAAATGTCTGTATTGATAAGGTGTTTGACTTAAGAAGTTACCAGATTCCTAGCAGTTTCAAAACTTCAGCAAAATACTTTTACAGCTACTGTGTTATTATATACTTAATTTCATTTTATTAACAAGTTCAGTTTACTAAACTCAACTTAGGATTTTACTATTTCATTGAACATAGTTTGCGTTTTTTCAAAGTGTTAAAGGTTTAATTTTTTCTAGCAATTGTTTACTTTCAAGTCACAGTTTCTGTAGTCTGATTATTAAAGAATGACAACTGCATTGCTTAAACCTTTCCAAAATAAACTCGAAGTAGAAGATCACCGCATGATTTTGGTGACTCTGTATAAAAACCTGATCACTTTTTGTCCCTTCTGTGTTTGGACATTAAGCCCATTTCTGTAATTTGAACTACACAGAAAAAAAATACAGAGGACACTCTTATTATAAGGCTAGGAGAGAAATGAATGTGAAGTGCTAAGCAAAAAGTCTTAGACCTCTCAAAAACGTTTGGTACCAAGACCTATAGACCCTACTGAATTAATGTATTTTCAGCAAGACCTAATTATTATCCAAAAATGCTGGTGGCCCATCCATAGAACAGCAAGGACTTATCCTAGAAATCCGTCATCAGCAGTCTTTGATCGTGCATGACTTGAGGTGGAGTATGTGTGTGATTAAGGATTGCTTGTACGGTGGAGATTGGTCAGTGGAATTCTGTCATTCACGTGAACTACGTGAGTAGCTCAGAGCCTTATAGAAAGAGTGTACCATGTTGTGTTCCTGTTTTTTCTAAAACAACAACAAAAAAGAAGTTAGAGCTTCTGTTAACTTAGAATTTGAATGAAGCTGTTGTAGTCTGTTGGCTTAAATTGTCCTTTGAAACCCAGAGGGGTTTTGTTGAGCGTGTATTAGTTGATAAAATGTGTAGAGTAGGGAGAAAAAAAACCCTCTTGTACTAAAGGGAAACCATAAGCTTTTGGTCTCATTCAAATAAAATAGTCAAGGTGGATCTGCTATACTGGGTTATTGATCAGGAACTTATGAAATTTTAGATCAGGAGAATCGCTCTGAAGAAATGTTTTAACAGCTTGGAGGTTACCAGAAGCTCTGAAAGACAGTTCAGAATATATTTTCTGATGTCCAGAAATCTGCAAGTGTCAATTTTGTATTTTAACTCCTTCCTTTTACCTGACTATCAGGGAAGCGTGATTGAGGCTGACCTGACATGTCATGATGTCGACTTGCTAGGTGGGGTTCGCAGGGGACATAAACCTTGGAGCTATCGGTAAGACAACTTTCTTTCTCATTTCCTTCAGTAAGATGAAAAGCTTGGGGTGGGAGGAGGGAGGATATGAGCTCCACAGACCTAGGCACTGGAATAGCTCTTAAAATCTGCCATTACCATGGAGAGATTTCAAGTGTGGAAGGTAAAGGTTGAGGTTAAATTTGCCCATGTTCAAGAGAGGCATGGCATAGGTTCTTGAAATTAATTTGAAAATAAAGACGACTTGCATTCAGAAGAAAGGTGGATGCTCTTTTAGGGGTGCTGGAAGCATAAAACATCTTGAACATTTGAATTTGTCCTCTCTAATTAAATCCAAATATGGGTTGGATTTGTTTCCCCAACCGTGGAAAAGCAAAGAATTTGCAACACACTTCTTCAAAGCTTAAGAATGCTGTTAAGAAATGTGTCCAAGTAGATGTCTGTAAAATAATAAAATTTTGCCTTGGAAATAACGAAACTGGCATATCATGAGTTTGAATCATTTATGTATTGAACATGATAATGCTTAGAAGGCACTAATTAAGAGAGAATTGCTTTTGTACCAAGGGACAGTTGTAGTTGATCCTGTTATAAAATCCTGCTGGATTTTAATAATCATCTCTTTTTGTGGAGAGCAGATGTTGATTCTAGACAAACAAATAGCAAAAGCTGAAGAACAGGTTTGCAAATAAAACTTAAATACTTGAACATGTTGAATCCTTCATGGCATTTGCTCATCTTGCACCTTTCCTCAGCCAGCAGACTTGTCTTTTCCTGATTGTACATTCATGCAGTACTTGGAAAGGAGCAGAGAAGTTGGAAAAGCTTACTAGGCTAGAGGAGCATTCCAGGTGCAGTCATTGTTTACCGTGGGACTGAATAGCATGCCAGTTCTGACACCAACTGCAGAAGAAATGTGCCTGGTGAGTACAGGTATTTTGTAAGGATTTTTCAGAAATGAAGTATTTGTTTAATTCCAGATAAACTTACTCAGCATACAATGACTTGAGAACAGTTACGATCACACAAGGTCATCAGTGTTGTTCACTTGAAAGATCGTGAAGAGAAGAAAGAGGATCTCTTAATTCTGGGTTCTCTAATCTCCATGTCCCATAGAGCTACTGGTAGTGTAGTAGGATGTGTTGCACATGCTCAGGTGGCCTGTCTGGGAAAGGAAGCAGATGGCAAGGTCCTTACTGGAGAAAAAAACACTGAATGGATTGGCTGTTGCATGTGTAGAATTTGGAGTTAGCTGGAAATAACTCGAATGCTACATGCTCCTTTCATGAAACATCAGTCTCTTATCAGTGAAGTTTATGAGTTTAAAATACAATGTCAATATATATTTATGCGATTGTAAGCTGCCAAATTGCATTAAATGCAAAAAAAAAAGGGGAGGGGGGGATGAAAAGCAGATCAAATTCCAGTTCTGCCCTCCTTGCTTCAAACACAAGCTTCACTTTTTTCCTTTCTTAGCACCAGTGAGCATACAGTCCTCCTGGATTTTCCTGTTGAACTTCCTGCAGAGCTTGTGTTAAGTGTAGGATACACAGTTTTTTCTCTCTCTGTTTTTAAATCTTCACAGCAGCCTGTGAGAGGTGGTTGTATTTCCGTTTTAATTTGAAGGAATGAGCATCCATTGCATCAGCACCTGTTCATATGACATTATTCTTTCTGACATACCTTCAGACATTTCAGATTTGGTGTGCAATTACATTTCAGAAGGTGCATACCCAGCTGGAATTTCAGAGGGGATGTGGTATAAGCATTAATTTCATGATAGGAAAGGAATTTAATTCTGCAGAACATTCAGCTGTCTTAGCAATGGATGCTTTTTTCTGTTCTGAAGTTCCCTGCTGTGCTGCTTTAACTGCTGCAGAAAAAGGGAAGTGAAATGCTGCATGGGCTAAAAGTCCTGTGATTAAAAATAGTTCAAGTGCATAATGGAAGATGATATTGTAATGAATGTACCGGGGAGACTGAATACATGTTGCACAGGCAGCAATTTGATGTTTCTAATACTTTTTGCACAGTTCCTGGATAGAGACTGCTTTCTGAAAGAATTCTTTGAAGCACCTTCTAAGGTGCCATGGTGAACCCTACTTTAAGTAATCAGATTTTAAAGTTCAGTATATTGAAACAGTGGGACAGAGATTTAGTGTAACTTTTTGCTGGTTATACCTATAGAGCAAACGGCAAAAGGGATAAGAACACCCTGTTCTAACTTAGTCTGTTTTACCAAAACCGGAAATGTTGAACTCATCTTTGTGCATTTTCATTCAAAACCAATTGCAGTTAAAGATTTTTCTCCCCACTGTTCTGGGTGAGCTCTTTCCTTCTTTTTATTCTGCCCAGTGTTGGCAGTAGCAATACTGAGATCACAGGAGAGGAATTCTTCTTGCACTCAGGATCATGCATACGTGAGGTTGTAGTGGCTTGGAAGAACCATTGCAGTGAGCTTTATTTTCCTGCAAATCTTTACGGAATGACTCTGTAACATGCAAATACTGGAGGCAGTGTGCAACTTACCTGCAAGAATTTAATATGCAGTTTTGTTAAAATGGTACTGATCTCAACATCCAGACCATCTCAACTGATACGATTCTGGCTGAGGTCAGATACTGAGCGTGGAGCTTTCAGCTTCAAACAGCAGGAAGAGGTTACAAGAAGCTGAAGACAACCTCATCAGCTGTTGATGAGCAGCTCCACAAAATAGGTTGGAGTTGCTGTTCAGTTATCAGTCATTGGTGCCTCTACTTACCCAGTGAAACCTACAGCATAAATGATTCTTCCTGTAAGACAGCAGGTCAAGCCTATTAGTTAATATTTTATTTATCACTTGATTTTCCCCTTGAACACCTAGCAGTAGTAGCCGTTCTTAGGGCTTCCCCATATTCCTTGTTTTCTTTGGTTTTGCTGGCCATTACTGTGCAATCAGATTGTTTCCAGATGGAGGAGTAGTAGCAAATACGTTCTGCTTATTTTTTCTCCTGCACGTATTAGAAAGAGGTGGAAAACCATATATAGCTGAGGAAGCCCAAATCTGCAGCCCAGGAGCAGCATCTGTGAGGGATTCTGCATCTAATTAGAAAAAAAGTCCTTGTTGCCTTTTCTTCTGATAAATTTTATCTTGGAGAGCTTGTGTTCACGAGGCCCTTCCCACTAGTCTCTGAGTCTCTGCAGGGCTGTGCTGTGAGCTAGCTCGAGTGGCAAGGGTCCTGAAAACTGCTGCTGGGAGGCACTTAAGGCAGATTTCTTTTTTACAATGTGAAGGATTTCTTCTCTTAAATAAAACTACGTAGTTAAATGCAGAACAAACTATTCCTGTTGGTGGCTTCAGGCAGATTCTAGATATTGTGCATCAAATAAGAACAGTGTGGTGAGATGTCTGTGAGCCAAGCTAAGCTTTCCAGCCAGCTGCGCACACATATTCCAAATCTCAACTATGTTGTCTGGTGCAAGTGCTCCATGTTAGTGGATCGTTTGTACAGGAGAGGCTTTAACATCTTTGTGGTATACTAATCTATAGGTAAACATATGGGTGAATTTTTGCACATGATGCCTCAACAAGATTCGTTTTTCCTTTGAAAATACATGAAGTCTTTTGACAAAATAAGAGAGCTTTTAGCTACAGCTGGGTGATACTGCATATACACTTTAGCTCCAATATCTTTATAGGGCTGTGTGTGTTCTGACTGATATCACATCTGTCATGAATTTCAGTGAACTAAAGTAGTCCCAATTGGTTTTGAATCTAGTTTTTGGAATGAGTTTTTATCCTGCTGTATATACCCACAGCTTACTTGTTGCTCTGTTGTGCATGGTGTATTGAGAAGATGAAAGCTGTGCACCAAGTACATTGCACACAGATACACTGGCCTGTTCTCTGCCTGTAAGTTACATTCTACCTGCATGATAGAGGATTG
The DNA here is from genome assembly GCA_013397175.1 of Platysteira castanea. NCBI lineage: Eukaryota > Metazoa > Chordata > Aves > Passeriformes > Platysteira > Platysteira castanea. Next base: position 31,710 of record VYXC01004926.1, on the reverse strand, counting down.
TCTGTCAGCTTCTGAAAAGCTGCGGAGCTTCTATCAGGTATACTTTTTGAAACAAGCAGGGACTTGGCATGCTGGGGTGTACAGACAAACTAACTGGCGGAATCTCCAAACAGGCAAGAGGCAGATTTATCCTTGTTTTTAGAACCATTTAAATAATTTATATTCTTGTGTATAGAAATTATTTCCTTAAAGCACTGCGTAAGCAGTTGATTAAGTTTGTTAGCAGAATAGTGACAATGGCATCTTAAAAATACTTAGTTATAAAATATTTATGTGGGTGGGCAAAAAAGGCATTTTCTTCTCCAAATAACCTTAATTTTAAGTACCTCCATAAAAAGCTGAAGGAATATAAGCCAGTTTAGTAATTTGCAGTTCTTATCCACTAGCCTTTTTCCAGTGACATGATCACTACCCAAAACTGACTACTGGGAGTTTTAGTGCCTTCGGAAAGAGGACTGGGTGAACCTAAATTCTTGGAACTTACCGAAACAGGTCTTGAAGGACTTCTGTGTGGTTGGAGAGAGAAGAGACCAGGCTGTTGGAAGGAATCAGGCTCTCAATTTTACCAGTGTTTGATAATAAACAGAAGTCTGTTTCTAGTCTGTCCTGGTTTCCTGGTAGAGTTAATTTCTTCTCATTAGGTGTTACAGCACTGTATTTTGGATTCAGAATGAGAAGGGTGTTGATAACCCACTAATGTTTTGTTTCCTTAATAAGTTAAATTAATCCTAAATCAAGGACTTTTTTTTAATTTCCTTGTCTCATGTTGTGCCAGTATGGAGGTATGCAAAAACCAAACAAAATGGGAGAGAGCATAGCTGGGACAGGTGACCCGAACTGACCGAAGGGGTTCCACGCCATAGAATGTCATGCCCAGTGTATAAACTGGGGGAAGTTACCAGGAACGGCTGATCTGGGTTCTGAAACGGGCATCTGGCATTGGTCAGTTGGAGCTGAGCAATTGCACTGTGCATCACTTGCTTTCCATATTTTTTTATTATTGTAATTGGTTTTGCCCTGTTAAAGTATCTCAACCTATGAATTTTACTTTCACCTCCTCATTCTCTCCCTCATTCCACTGGGGGCAGAGGAGGAATGAACAAGTGGGTTAAACCACATTCTCTAAGTTGTTCCTTCTTAGATTTGCAAAGTGTACAGATCTTCTTAAGCTTGGAGAGAGAGAAGAGAAGCCAGNAGTCTAAGCCTTTTTCAGGGCTTTTCCAGTCTGAAAATGTAGCAGTTTACTAGCTGGAGGTTCCCTGTCTCAGTTGAAACAACTTGGGAATTTGGGTCAGATCTCTTAAGTGATACTTGATGGTCTCAGACTTGAAACAGTCATGGATTGTTTTTCCAGTTAGTTAAATTAACATTTAGTGCTTGCAGTTCTTAAAAAAAACCAAAGACAACCAACCAACCATTACAAAACCCAAAGTCAGAAACAAGGAAAGCTGGCATGGCTGTGCCCACAGCACCCTGCAGACTGGGCACCTTTTCCTTCTCTCCCTGGGAAGGGCAGAGGAGTTGCAGTAGTGTCCTTGTAGGTAGATGGTAGCTGGTCAGGTTTGGGAAATTAGTGCACCCCACTAATGCAGCAGTTTAGGAACAGCTGCATCATTTTTCAGTAAACTAGAGTTATTGGCAGGGATGGCTCTAGTTCGACATCAGGTCTGGGGCCTCTTACTAAAGTTTGCTGTTCCAGGAAGAGGAAAAGAACTGTGAATTCTTCTTGCTTTCTGTTTTTGCTGGTATGGCCACTTCTCAGGTATTTTATAAATCTGTGCTGCAGTGCGTGGTCTCTTCCCACCTTGGAAGTATCCTTGGTGCAGTGTCAGGAAGGTCAGAGTTGAAAGGGCTATGGTGATGTGTTCACGGAACTGTGCTGGGAATCCAGAGATCTTATACGGTGGTAAAAATTAAGCCAGGAGAATATTAGCAGACTAACATTCCTGAGGAGTGCAAGTCATGTTCAGCAGGGTCAAAAACTGGAGGAGTGTACATCATAAAAAGGTCCTTTAATAGCCAGATAGCTGAGCAGTAAGCTCATAAATAAGGACAGTCATGCTTATCCCATTGTGCTTACTCCAGAAAGTTGAGCAGCCACCTTTACTTTCCTGTTTCCAAACAGTTCTGTATTCAATTTAAAATTTTTGGTGGACACAACTTTAAAAATGACTCTTAATCATAACCATTTCTGTCAAATTTGCTTTTCTGCCCCACCCTTTTTCTTTCAGCCATTATTTAGAGGTTCACTACAAAAACCCTATTAATGAATACCTAGTCAGTCTTTATGCCATACATGTAGTTTTGGATTTCTGTAGCTTTGATTTTCCGAATGGCTGTACCTTTACAGGATGCTAATACATTGCATTACATCTAATAAGCAGTCTGTAGGCTTTTTGATAGAGCACTGCTGAGCTGAACACATAGGTCAGAGGCAAAATGAAATTTCAGGTTGAAGAGCAAGTCTGTAGCAATGTCTCCTGGTGAATTTGCCAGCAAGATTTCTCAGCTGCTTCTCATTCAGATTCAAAGCGATACTTGACCATCAGTGCTGTTCCACTTCTTACAATGAGGCTGCTCTCTGGAAGCGGTTCTTGCTACTCTGATACTGTGCAAACCAATGAATACTAGTAGAGACATTGAATTTAAGGTTCCTGAGAAATAAGGATGCTTAAACCCTTAATGGTAGTGTTGTAGCTTCTCGCTTCTGGTCTTCCTTTCCTCTCCCACTGTGGATTGGATGTACACCTGTACTTGTCTCCTTATGTAGAGAGAGAGGAGAAGATTGTTCCCTGCAGTGTCTTGGATCTGTTGAGCCAACAGGCTGCTGGTGCAGGTGCAGAGCCCTGTTGCAAGGTTTGAGATTTTTTTGAGTGGACCTTGCTGTTTTTCAAATTATTTTTTGATGTGGTATGTAAAGGTAAAAATACTGCAGGATTCTTCAAATTTCTTTGATATTATTCCTTATCTACATGAAGTATGACAACTTGAGTTACTAATTTTGTCAGCATTTCTAAGATGAGAGATGTTGCACAGAAATGTAGGTGTGCACTTTAGGAGCTAATTTGCTCATAAAATCATTTTATGCAAAAACCCATTCATCATTCCTCATGTCTGTGAAGCATTAGAACATATATTTTCTTTAATGTTCTGGTAAACATTAAATCTTTTCTATGTTTCTTTCATGGTAGTTCATAGAAAATGAATGTGCTTTTTCCCCCTCCTTTTTTTGCTTGACTAACTCTTGGTTGTAAAGTTTTAGCCTTTTCTCTCATGTCAAATAGATGTTTTCATCTGCATGCCTTAGGAGTGGATTCAGAAGGGTTTGCAGTGTAGCATGTAAAATCTAAAGGTCACAAATTAAATCTATTTCACTGGGACAAGGTGGGGTCCTTGCAGTGAAGGCTGCACCTTCCCCATTGCAGAAGGCTATGTGGCTGGAGAGGTATCTCCACCAATGGAGGTCGTCTTTTTTCCTTCACTGGAGATAGCTTGAAAAATCCTTTTAGCAGCTAGGCTGAGGTTTAAAATAGAAGCAGCTAAAGAACATCAAATGTGTGGCTGTATCAGTAAAAGTTGCTGAAATGAGATACAAATGTGCAAGTATTTGAGTAGCTCTGTGTGATTTTTCTGGTGTGAGATGTGTGCAGTGTGGGATGGGCAGAGTGTTTCTGTTTATCCATATGGAAGAAATCTAATGTGATTGTTCAGCTCTTAATTGCTGTGATTAGCTCCACCCTTTCTTTGTCTGCGGAATAAGTAATAATGGAAATCTGCGTTTAAGGAATACATGAAAAGCAGTGCTCTTCTTTTATAGCAGAAAGTCTAGAGTCTAGCATAAGGGTTTAGAGTCCAATTTTGCAGTGGGAATAATCATCCTTCTTCTCAGTGTCAACACTTGGAATGTTTATTCCTTTAACTTAAGTAATTTTCACTTGTTTGAACTTTTTATACTAATTCTGTGTTTTCTGTTCTCTAATTATACAAAGGCCATATATTTGAGTTCTTGGGATTCAGGTGTGATAACCTGACTTTCCACGAAGATTATTTCTGCAGGGTAGGGGTTTTTGGCATTCTGAAGAAAATTGCTTAATTTTTGGTAGACTTAACCTTGTTTGAACTGTCAAGTGCAACTGAAAGTACATGTCTGCAGATATGATCTTCTGAGCATTTCTTACTGAGATAGGCTATTTTCAGTGTTGTTTTTATGTGAGTGAAGAGTGGAAGTGAATTAGCTCAGAAAGTTTTCTTCTCAGTACTTCTACAGAATGGCTGATCTTTGGAAAAAGAGGGGACATCAGACATTTAGGAAAACAATTGTACATTAGACCAGTATAGCCAGTCTTCACTAATGGACTTTATTCTCCCTTCTGAAGGTCTCTTAGTAGTGAAGAGTGGAGTTTGTCTCAGAGGTCTGTAATTTGTTTGAGCTGTCTGGAACAAATATTTCATGTTTGAGTGCACACAGGTCCTTGAAAACAAAGCTGATTTCATTAATTTCTCACACTAACACTCTGGCTTCTGGTTTGGCTGCAGTGCAGGTTTTGTTTAGGATTGGGAATGAGAGCTAGGGAAGGGCCGGGTTAAGTATGATGGATCCCATCATTTACCACATGACTTTCCAAATGGGAAACACTTCTGCTAGTCTGATTTTACTGGGAGAGTGTTGGTTATATCTCCTTGGTATTACGTGTGGGCGTGTTTCCGTATTAGGCTGGCAGCCATTCGTTGCCAGAATGAGTAGCTACATTAAAGGAACCATAAAGAAGTTTCCAGGAATTGAGCAGGAAGGCCAAGACAGTGAAAGATGTGAAATGATTTCAGGTGTCCAGCCTAAGATGTAGGCAGGTAGTGATGGACCATTTCCCAGCTGAATACAACTGCTGGCAAGTTATTTGTAGGTTTTCCTTTCCTTTCCTTAACCTATTTGTAGGTGAAAAAATAAAATAATCTGGTGATAATGCCCATATACAAGACTAGGAGAAATGAGTGATGCATGTGAGATGCAGATAGTGGCTGCTGCTTCTACTAGCTGTAGACAAGGAATAAAGCAAGTGATACAGATCTGTGTGGGTGAGCAGGGGAATTCCACCCAAAGACTGGAAAGATGTGGCACTTCTCATGCATTACAGGATCTTGTTGAAGGACTGTTCTGTCTAGGTGTGCTATGGAGTTGTCTGGCAGGTAGCATGCTGGAGGAGCTTGCTGTTTGACTTCAATCTCCCTGTAATATCTCTGAAGAACACATTTGGGCTGTGCTCCTGGAGTGGGTCATCTTGGTTTCCCAAAAGCGTGCCCATCACAGCCCAGTAGACTCCACTTCTGAGATGCGCATATCAGGCAAGTAAAGTTTTCTAAAGTTTTTGAAGCAAAAATGTGTATGAAGTCTAAAACTCTGAATTGAAGTAAAAGTTTCCAGCAGAATTTTGCATAGGCAGTTAAAGGACAACTTGCAGTAATATCAGAGTTACATTGAAAGAAATCTGATGTAGTCTGATGATGTCATCTTGGTCTTCTGTGTTGTTATATCTTAAATTTTTCTAAATACGATGACTGGGTACAAAGTAGCAGTAGTATTTACACAGGGAGAAGAAAGGTGGTAAAGTTGCTGGTTGTTTTCTGAGAAAGTAACGTAAGCATTTTTTTGCTAAGAGAATGCTTGCAGTGGGCTGTATCTTTCCATTTTCATCTCTTCCTCAGCTCGATTAGCCCCACAAGGAGTGCACCCTTTGGAGGAAGGATACAGGATAAAACTGCTTTACGAGCGTATGGTGAAAATCATGGCAGCAATGGAACAGCTTTTTCCTAGCATGAAATCCAAATCCAAAGTAGCAACATGCTTGTAGGTTGGGTAACCAGGAGAGGAGTAGGAGGTACTAATATTAAATGATATCTGTGCTGTCTTCTGTGGCTGTTTCAGTTTGAGGTCTTACAAGCTTGAAATGCAAAGAAGTTGTGTGTTTTAAATCTTTTTAACCATTATGTATTTCTTACAGAGCCTCTAGTAATGAGTTAATTAATGCAGGACAGACCACAAGGATGTTTGGTGTAACTTTTTTTTCTATTTATAAATACATGTTTTTCAGATACTGAGCTGGATGTGGCCACAGAACTTTACTCTTGATGTAACAGAAACATGGGGTACATAATTCACATTGTTTCTCTATTGTCAGGTGCTGTGTTGGTAGATGAAAATTAGATAATGATGCCTGAATTGATTAATCCCCTGAGCACTGAGGAACTGCAGTGTATAAATATGTAAGAAGACCTCCAGGAGGAAGCGTGGGATTGGCAAAGCCAGGTGAATCTCAAGCAAAGACAGACTCTTTTTTCATGCACAGAGCCTATGCTTGTGTTAGCAAAAGATTCTTCTCTGTTTCAAACTGAGACCACAAAGGCTTTAGTGAGAAAAAACCCCACAATCAGACTTTAATACCAAGAGCCTGAGAATGATTGCAGTTACTTACAGAGATAGGATTGCTTGATGAAAATTGAGTTGTAAGTGTGATTAGATGTTCATTCGGTTGTTACACTCATGGTTTAGTCCTGCCATTAAAACAGTTCAGCCAGTGCAGGCGTCTTATGGCTGCCTGTAAGAAGAAGGGTGATGGCAGAATGAAAGGAGAAGCAAAGCCCGTGGCTGTGTAAATGTGCACTTTTTTTTTTATTAGTTGTCTAAATAAGCTATTTTAGAAACTATAGTTATTAACAGCAATCAGAAATCAGGCTCTGAAAAACTTAAAACTCATTTTTAGTACACAAGTGCCTGGACCTCTTTATCTACTAATGTTTTAGCTTCCATATCTCATCTCATCTCTCATAATCCCTGAAGAACATTCATGATACTGTATGAATTGAGTTGGTAAGTTACCTCTCCTTGTACATGTGGAGAAGTTTGATTGCTGGCTTTCCTGAAAGGATTTCAGGACTTCATTTATGCCATCTGGTATTACAGCCTCTGCACACACACTAGGATACTAAAGCTGTGTCACAGTATCAAGTCAGTTGGAGCCTGGATATGCTTTTATATTTAAAAGACACAAGCAAAATTCCTATTTCCCTGGAGGCAACTCTTGGCCTATGGCAGTGCTGTGGGTTGTAGCCTGCAGGGCAATGCTGCTCTTCACCTCCTGACTGATGCAGCTGCTGGCTGATGTCTGGCAGAACAGGAAACAGGTGGAAAAGGATTACTAGAGCAAAAGTATCAATCACATCCTGGATTTTTGGGCTGGGTACTATGCTCTTAAACTTGTTAGAATAATACCTGGAATAATACAGCTATGCTCTACTATTTGAATCAAGTTTATTTTTAGCCCAGTGGTTTTTGAATTGAAACTGGTCAGGCAAAACTTGTTTCTGAAGTATTTATAATTGCTTCTTACAGTGTTACACACAAATTTCAGGTGAATCTGGACTGGAGGAATTTGGGCCTACCAGTAGATGGCTTTTCAGTGCTCCTTTGCAACCTTACACTGGGAGAAAAATAAAAAAATAAAAAAAAAAAAAGAAGAAATAACTGACAAGTAGAGAAGTTGAACAGAAGATTATATGACTCCTTAGTTTCTTCTCAATATTTATTTTTACGTTTTTTGAATATTTTTCCTTTTCTAGGTGTTTTCTACGTTTCCTGGACTTAGGCTTTGTCCCTCTCAATCTCTTATGGTTCATCATGCACCAGCAGTCAGCATGGTCAGAAGGCTTGGCTCATATTTACCTCACGGTTTAGAACTGATTCTCCTGGCAAACATTTAAGAAGCAAAAAACAAAAAAGAAACTAGTTATTTCACATTTTCCTGGTTTTCTGTATTTTAAATTGAAGTAATTGGGAAGCTGGGTTTTGATGAGCTTTTAGTAGAGTTGAGATAGAGGAGTGTTTGTGTAACTGCTCACTGTATTTGTCTGAAAACACCTTTTTGGGTGTCACCTGACTCAGTGCCTTCTCGGGTACCTGCTGCTTTGCAAGGCTCAGGTGGAATGTTTGTGAGACTGACACAACAAGAGAGGCAGAGTAGGCTAAAAATCAATTGTGTTCTCAGAAGTGGAGCTCAGTGCCTGCTTTTTTCACATGTGATTTGGGTTGGGAGAAGAATTGAACCGAATAGTTCTGGTGTTTTGTTCATTGATACCTGGTGAAGAGCAGCACAGAGCTGCATGACCTGGCTGAAGGAGGGCAGGCCTTGGGAGCTGGAGAGAGGTAAGGCATTGGTACACCTTTTCCTTGTTCAGCCCTTTCTTTCCTTGTGTTTGACCTATGCCTGTAGCCTCACTCTTTGGTCACTAAGGTGTCAGGCCCCATACACCTGCATTCTTTCCAGTTTCTTTCAGGGAAGTTCCTGGTCTTGCCAAAATCCGAACCAAAAGTGTAGCTTTGCCTGCAGCTTTTCAGCTGTTAAAAGTTTTGCCACGGACGTCTGTGCTTGTCTCTTTGTGTTTCCACCTTGTGTGTGACCCTTTCCCCTTTGGGCTCAGACCTTTTCCCCTTTTCATGATGGCTCTTCAAGACTTGGTCTTCCAGCCTCCTACCTGGCTTATGTTTACAATAAGTAAAATATTTTTTGTCCTTTTGATCATTTTGGTGGGTTTTGTCCATGAGTAGGACCTCCTCATATCACTCAGAGTCTAGGGTAATGTCTGAGGTGTGACAGTAGTAGGTGATGTTTGAGGTGTTGCTGTTAGAGGTGATTCTGCTTCATTGACTCTTTAAAAACTATCCCATTCCGTTCCCATCTCTGTAGTACTGCCTTCTAGCACTGCTGAGTTGGAAGAGTTTCCATCTTCCGGAGCATTACCAGAGGTAACAGGAAGGATGAGATCAAGCCTTTTTTGGCTTTGGAGCTTTGCTCTGTTGCCTGAGCCCTTTCTGATACAAATTGCACATCTTGTGACCCAAGAGTTTTAGGTCCAGAAGTCAGCTTGGTTTGAGCGAGCTTTAGAGCTTTATATCCGCACACTGATGGCAGGATCCCATCAACCTACACTGTTTCTTGGAACAGTTTTTTGTTGGTAGCATTTGTTTGAGGCAAGTGATTTTTGTCTGAGTTCTTTGATCTCTGGTCTCTGGCCTGTGCTGGATCATCAGCCTGGCTTAGCTTACACCTCTTGATGTCTTCAGGGTTCATTCATTTTTCAGAGAAATAAAATGCTGTGATCACCGTTCTTGAATATTAAAATCTCTAGTTTCTCTGGAATCAGTGGCTGTTTTGTATTCATGGCTTTTGGCTGTTAGTCTTTGAAAGTGCTCTTGGGGAGCATGGTAGTGCACTGCCTCCCGCAATAGCACCTTGCTGCTGACACCTTGACAGGTATCATCACACTTGCATAAGCGACATGAAATCTTGCAGCCTGTTTATTCATCGTTTATATGAGTACGTCAGAGTCATTTAGGACTTTAAATCCTTGCCTTGTCTTTAAAAAATAGTAAGTAAACACCAGTAAATGTCACTGCTGCACAATGTTATGAATTGCCTGAGTAGATGTTAGTGAAGTGACTGTTGCATTTTATTTCATCTGCAGGATGTTCAGGTTGATCCATCTTTGAACAGTTTCTCTCTCCTTAATGGGCAGTCAGGAAAAAATAATGACTTGTTCCAGAATAGCTGGGATTTCTTTTTATTCTGCATGCTTAAGTGAAGCATCTAAAAAATAGCAGGAGGAACAGAGTTAAAAAGAAGAAAGCCTTACTGCTAAACTCAAGAAACATGGATATACATCACTTACCGTGGACGAAATCTCCAAACTGGTATTCAAAACTGAAGTGTAAAAATAGTTGAAATCAGCTCTGGCAGTATGTCACATTTCTTTTAGTGACCTGAAGCAGTAGCTCAGGTGAGCATCACCTGCATTCTTGTTTCCAGATTCAGTCCTAAGTTTTAGCTTGTAGATAACTGTACAGGTGCAAAGAGTTGTAGCTTATTTTGAAAAAAAAGTAATAAGGATCTTTCCAAGTCTGCCTCAGTAATTTGGGACATTTGGTGGCATGTGAAATAGGTGACTCTGTTTCACTTACCTTTGGCTTTATAGAGAGGCAGGAGGATGGTGTAACACTGCTCATGCTCACTGCAGTTCTGTAAACAGTGTGTGTGAGACTTGATTAACTATTTGCATATTAATATTACTACCTAGCAATCTCAAACTATTCACCAACTTAATGAAGAGCCTTTTCTGAGATTGTGAATTCTATTTTATTCATGTTTGCTGCTTTTGTGTCTGCTGAATGCCAGCTCCCTCTTTTTCATGGGGCAGGATTGCAGGATCTATGCTCTTTGCTTTAATAACTGTCTCCTCTTTGAAATGCCATTATTTCTGGTCTGTTTATAGATGATGAAGGATAGACACTGTGATGGGCACTAAAGCATGGACTTGAAGTGTGCACTCTGGTGGCAGGTACTCCTACCTGGTCCTGGTGGTCTGACATGTCTGAGGAAGGTTTAGATGCTGTCTGTCTTAGCTGTGGTTTTCTCCATTTATTAATTTCAGTGTTGATTGAAATGTTTGTCTTTATTTATAGCATATCCAACAGCTGTGTTGCAACAGAGAAGGTAAGTTTAGAGCTTGGGGTTGGGGGCAAAGGGGTTGACAACCAAGCTTTGGTTAAGAGATAGTTAATCTGTTTTTGGGTTTTTTTCTGAGGCAATCCTTAAAGTTTATGGACATGTCAGATTCATCAGACAGCTGCTAAAACTATTACAAAATGGCAAGAAACAGGGCATTTATTATACATTACATGGGGAAGAGACTAATTTGAGAATTAGATTTTTAACCATTCTTGAAGTATTTATTTGTCTCTTAAGATACAGACCCAGATGCAAATTCACCAATCTGTTCAATGAGGTAGTTTTCCTGTTCATTTTCCTGACTGAGAATTAGTGTTACTGTTGCACTTCTTGCTAGAAACTATTGAGCTGGTGGTGCTCATTTTTCTCTGTAGAGCTCAGTGAGTTTTGCTCTCCACTCTGTGATGGGTGATTGCTGGTTGCTGTTAGCTTTGCTTAAAAGACAAGAATTCCTGGGTTTGGTCAAGTTTAGGACATGTTTGTTCTAAAGCCTAATAGCATTAGCTAATATATATCTCGATTCTCTGATGTGGGTTATAAAGGACTTGCCTGTGAATACATATGAATTACCTTGTTTTGACAGGTAATTAAATCTGGATCTCTTCCTTAGGTAACAAAGTAAATAGTCTCAGATATGCTTTGCTAGGCAGAATCATACGTAGACAGCAAGGTTTTATTATCTGTGGGGGAAAATGCATTACAAGAACATGAAATCTAGATGACCTTGAATGAAAACAAAGAAATAAAATTTTATGAGATACGGTATGTTAATGCCCCAACTTGGATGTAGGAATCCTGAATATGAATTTTATTTTAACTGTCATTAAAGCTCTGTGTACAATCTGTACTCCTGCAGGAAATCTGAAACATCCCAGGGATTGGCTGGCTGCCTGAAGAACCCCAGCACCTGCCTTTCATGGCAAGTGACCTGAGCATTGACATGCCCATAGTAGCAGTTCAGGTGGGTTTGTTACCTGTATTTGCAGGCTTTTCTTGTTCTCTGCATTGTACCAGAAACTGCACGTGCCTTCTACAATCTGTTTGGTCCTCTTGTAATGTCTGGTTTTCCTAATAAACATCTTTTGAAGTCTTTGCTTTGTGGCTGATTTCCAAGGGTCCAAGTGTTCCTATGTGTTAAGTACACAAGTGTTCTGATGTGTTCTTTGGATTGTGCAGGGAGGAGAAGAGAAACTCATAACTGCTTCCTTTGAATAAAAACCTTACTTGAAGCTGCTACGTCCACACGAGACCTTTGCTAGTAGTTTCTCTATTTTGAGTATTTTCATGGAGTGTCCCAATGCTTAAGATCAGACACAAAACCATTGTAAGCAAAATCAAAGAAACTTCTCATGAAGAAAAATTAATTCTGAATGTTTGGGAAATGATGGTGAAACAAATGGGAAGTTGTGATCTTGGGGTTTTGTTCCTGTGAAGTGCCAAGTCCTGTGGGAAAACTTCAGCTATATGAAGGTGAACTACCTTGCACTTACACAAATACCAAGAGTTTGGCTTCGTCCTGGCTTGCTGGTTTTTGTTTCAAAGGAGGACTGAGAAGAGAGCAGAATGCACCCAGTGGTCTTTAATGCACTTCCTCGTGTTTTTAGTATTCTTCCGTTTAGTTCTTTCCAGGGAGGAGGGAAAGTAGCCTGTGTGCCTGTGCAGATCTCTTTTCATCAGGTGAAAATTTGTGTGTGTGCATGTGTGTACTAACTTCAAAATCCCTTTCTTCTATAGCAGTGTTCTGACATGTCCTGGAGTTCAGTTTGGCTTTGTTTTTCAGTTCAGCTGGGCAGACATTACCAGAATTCCTCAGAAAGACACTCTTTTTTCCCATGCTTAATCCTTTTTACAAGCAGCATTGTACTCATCTTGCTGAATAGCAGGAATGTACATTTCCTAACAACAGCTACCAGGGAAGTGTAAATTAAGAAGCTGGCATGAGATTATTTTGGAGACTTGGCCAAGAAAACAGGATTAGAGTTAATCCTATAACAAATACATTTGGCAACTTACAAAAACATCCAAAACCAAACATGTTTGTCAACTTAAAATCCAAAAGTTTTGAAGTTTGATTCAGCTCTAACCCTCCTCAAACAAACAAAATCTTATCAAATGTCTCATTTTGGCACATTGCGGTGTCAGTGCTGTGTGCAGTCCCTGAGCACAGCTCCCTGCTCCTCCCTGGTGTGCCCTGCTGGCAGGCAGCTTGCTCCCTGGGAACAAGATGGTGTGATGTTGCATTGAATCAAAATTCAGTGAATGTCTCCTATAACAGAAAATGTTTATCCTGTGAATAACCAAGCAAATCACTTTTACGGGGAGAGGGGAGACACTTTTCAACTAGGACTGGCCCAAAGGAATCATTGGCTACAGATGAGGAGCCATCCCCAGCCCTGTGAGTCCACCAGAACAAGAATAAACTTGCTTTATGTTTGTGTTTGGTTGTGTGAATTCCTGCTTTTTCTAAAGGCACCTGTGAATTGGAAATAAATCTCGTGTGTAAGTTGTATTCATGTGAGACCCCACCTGCAGTGCTGCATCCCCTTCTGTGAGGTCCCCAGCACAAGGAGGACAAGGAGCTGCTGGACAGAGTGCAGCTCTGAGATGCTCTGAAGGCTGGAGCCCCTCTGCTCTGGAGCCAGGCTGGGAGAGCTGAGTGTGTTCGCCTGGAGAAGGCTTGGGGGAGACTCAGAGCCCCTTCCTGTGCCTAAAGGGGGCACCAAGAGAGCTGGAACAGAGTTATGTTCTCAGTATTTTACCTTTTTTTTTGCCCCTGACAATTTAACTTGATCAGTCATAGCCAAAATTCATCATGGCGTGCAGCTCTTGCATTTGCAAAATTAACAAGCAGCACTTTACAGGTGATTTTATTGCCACCTGCTGGAGTTCAAATAAAAATTCAGATTT